>PRKT01000359.1:375849-488680 GCA_003671525.1 Saccostrea glomerata | reverse complement strand
GGGCCATGAATTTCACAATTTTGGTAGAGGACTCATTGCTGATTACAATCATGCAAACAGTTTGACTGCTTGATGTCCAGGAGTAAAGAAGAAGATTTTTAAAGATTGCACTAATTTTAGTGGTTTTGGCCCCACCCCACAGGCCCCAGGGGGGCAGGGATCATGAAATTCACAATTTTTGTTCCCCTTCACCCATAGATGCTTTATGCCAAATTTGGTTGAAATTGGTTCAGTGGTTGTAGAGAAGAAGCTGAAAATGTTCAAATGTTAACGCACAACGCACGACGCACGACGCACGACGACGGACGAAAACAGATAGCAATAGGTCACCTGAGATTACTCAGGTGACCTAAAAAGGCAATCAGTGTTTCGAATTATGAGTCAGGACAATTCATTTCAGACAAATTTTATAGTCGAAAAGAAGAATGGTAAATATAGACAAGTGATAAATTTGAAAAAAATTAAATGAGTTTGTTCAATATCATCATTTTAAAATGGAGATATGGACTCAGTTTTATCATCTGTTAAGAAAAACTCATTTTTTGTGAGTATTGATCTAAAAGATGCTTATTTGTCAGTGCCTGTTAATAGCAAGGACAGGAAGTATTCAAAATGTTTGTGGAATGGAATTTTATATCATTGCAATGCTCTGATTTTTGGACTGGCTTCTGCAACCAGAGTCTTTACCAAAATAATGAATCCAGTTTTTGCTTATCTGAGACAACAAGGGATTTCTTCTTTTTACTGTATAGATGATTCTCTGGTTGAAGCTGATAGTTTTGAAGCATGCAAATCAAATGCAAATTTTCTGGTGAATTTTTTTTAAAAAAAATTAGGATTTAGTGTAAATAGAGAAAAGTCTATGTTGGTGCCATCAACCAGAATTTCTTACTTAGGGCACATTATTGATTCTGTTGAATTCAAAGTATATTTACCTGATGAAAAACTGGATAAAATTATTTGAGAATGTTAAGCTGTATTAAAGAATAAGAAGAGGCATTGAATAAGGGAATTTGCAAAGCTCATTGGTTTATTTACATCATCACAATATGCAATAAATTTAGGTGCATTATATTTTGATATTTAGAAAGAGACAAATTTCATGCTTTAATAATTGCTGAAAACGATTATGATGGTGACATTTTGTTAAAGATATGTATGCCGTGTTAAACAGCATTTTTGCACAGCTGAAACCGAACAAAAATTTCTGAAGTATAATAAGCTATCAAAAATTAAGCATTCTTGCAAATTCGACGAAATTTTATTCTTTATTAACAAAGTACTGGTCGGGAAAAGAACACGATATCCTCATGCATATTTATAAATGACTGACGTTTATCCTGGATCTGCGCAGGTGCGCGGGAAAAAGCATCGCGAGAATCATCAGGTCGAGGAATATATTTTTGTGACGTCTGTTCAGTGAGGAACACAAATAGACCAATCAGCTCAATGAGTTGCATTTAATTTTATGGGTTACTACATAAAATACTACCGTCTCTTCGTAAAACTCAATGTTGTACAGCAGCATTGTCCTTAGTATTATAGAAGTCTTGCAATTTATAGCTCATATTTATCTTTCTGTTTTCTAACAAACCTAAATGCACCTGCTTTTATGGACTGTAATCGAAATAAAAAATACTGTTGTTTGCATTATCGTTGATTTAAAAAAAATAATTATTTGATTATAGATCTCATTTTAGTTTGTCTAAATTTTTATTTAATATTTACATCTTTTATACAAATTTATTTAGAAAATATCAAAGTGGGGAACTTGATTAAGAAATAAACATAAATGAATCTCAGGTATGACTTTTCTGCGTTTCTTTTTATTTAAAGATATGTATGCCGTTTTAAACAGTATTTTTGCACAGCTGAAACCTAACAAAATTTCTGAAGTATGATAACCTATCAACAAATGAAGCATTCTTGCAAATTCGACGAAATATTATTTGGTATTAACAAAGTACTGGTCGGGAAAAGAACACGATATTCTCATGCATATTTATAAAGGACTGACGTTTATCCTGGATCTGTGCATGTGCGCGGGAAAAGCATCGCGAGAATTAAAATATTTTTGTGACGTCTGTTCAGCAAGGAACCAATATGACTGACAAATCGACCATTCAGCTCAATGAGTTGCATTTAATGCATTTATGGCTTACTACATAAAATACTACTTGTGTTTTTCGAAAAGGCTAGTTTATTAAATTGCTCTCGGAAAGACTTGATGCATTTTCCCAAGCATTTACACGTTTAATGCATTATGTACATTATTATCTACTAATCCCATGCTCATATTTGTATACAAATGATTAACAATGATAAAAATTAAAGTTTTCCCCACTCCATTGTACAGGTCAATTTGTTTAGAGTTTCCCGGTGCTGTACTGCTAGTGTAAAGACAATTGCACGTGATTATTCCTCGGTACAAAAAGCAACCAACTCTGAGGTGTGCTCACGTATTCACAATCCTTAACTCACGTGTTTGTAGTAAAAACGTAGTAGACCATTATGCTTTTCGGTTTATTCACGAGATTGGACCATTGTTTGCTGTGAGCATGCGAGACCACGTGATCATGAATATTTCAATAAGAGGCGGTTTATTATCCAACTCGGAGAGAAAATAATTTTTACCAAATAATATTTCATAACTTTTAAAAGTGATGGAGTGGAATTGTCTTATTTGCAGAAAGTATATAACTTATATAACTTGATGAGACACCACATATATTTATTTCTTTTAAAATAAAACACTAATACGGCATATATATCTTTAAGTGAAGAACTATAATTGAAATTTCGTGGTGGAAGAATAATATTAAAAAGAGAAATGGTAAATGGATAAGATACTCAAAAATTTACATATATCTGGAAACAGATGTATCAAATGCTGGCTGGGGTGCAAATTAAAAAGGAGTTCATACAGGTGGTAGATGGACAGAAGCTGAATCTTTATTGCACATAAATATCCTAGAAATATTGGCCATTAAATTTGCATAACTAAGTTTATGTGATCAAATTAAGAATGCTCATATATGCATAAGATCTGACAATAGTTCAGCAGTCAGTTATATAAATAATGAAGGTGGTTCAGTGATATCTTTATTTAGGATTGCAAAAGAAATTTTTCTTTGGTGTGATGAAAGAAATATTATTATTTCAACAGTTCATATAGCAGGGAAAAATAATGTTACTGCAGATTATTTATCAAGATCATTTAGTGACTCCACAGAATGGAAACTCAATGAAGATATTTTTGATCATATTTGTGAAGTATTATTTCATCTTGATATAGATTTGTTTACTTCTAGATTGAATAAACAGTTAGATAATTATGTTTCGTGGTTTCCAGATCCAATGGCAATTACATCTGATGCATTTTCTATATCTTGGACCGAATTTAATCCTTGTATTTTTCCTCCTTTCAGTTAAATTGGAAGAATTCTGCAAAAACTGGAGGAAGACAAGGTGACAAAAGCAATTCTGATTGTTCCAAAGTGGGGCACCCAGTCATGGTATCCAAAACTGCTAGGGAGGTTAGTAGGGAACCCCATTCGATTACCAGTAACACCCAATTTGTTACGTCTAGCATACAATAATCAGTTGCATCCTATGAACAAAAGAAAGATGATTCTTTTCGCCTGTCCTGTGTCAGGCTTAAACTCAAAAGTAGAGGCTTATCAGAGAAGTCTATTGAATATATCACAAACTCATGGAGACCTAGCACAAACAAAAAGTATGATTTTATTTGGAATAAGTGGGTCATTTGGTGCAATCAGAGAAAAATTAATCCCTTGAAACCCTCTTGTATTCAGATCATAAATTATCTTTCATGGTTGGCAGAAAATGATTTCTCTTATCATACTATTAATTCTCATAAGGCTGCAATTGTTCAAACTTTGTCAGTGTATGGAAATTTCTCTTTTAACCAAGATCCAACAATTATAAGATTTATGAAAGGTGTTTTTCTTAATAAGAAACCAAAACCAAAATATAGCACAACCTTGGATGTTGGTAAAGTGCTTGAGTATTTGAAATCTCTTTATCCATTGGAGAATTTGGATCTTAAAAGTTAAACTTTGAAAACAGCTTCTTTGATTGCTTTGACTACAACTCAGAGAGTTCAAACTCTAGTTTCTTTAAAAATAAATCAAATGGCTGATCATGGTGAATACGTTGTGTTCACAATTTATGAATGACAAAAAACTTCAAGGCCAGGTCATGAAGTTCAACAAGTAAAGTTCAGTTCTTTTCCAGATAAGAGGTATTGTGTGTTACACACTTTACGAGAGTATATAAAAATTACTCAAGAGAAACGAAAATCAGATAAATTATTAATTTCATTTATAACTTTCAACGAAATTTCAACTAGCACTGTGGCTCGTTGGTTTAAAGAAATTTTAAAGAAATCTGGTATTGATGATACAATATTTACAGCACATTCTTATAGAAGTGCATCCACCTCAGCAGCTTTTGCTGAGGGTGTACAACTAAAAGAAATACTTGAAACTGCTAATTGGGCTAACGCAAAAACTTTTTATACTCTCTACAGAAGAGATTTATCAAATTCCTTTGCTGATACTGTGTTGCGAACTTCTTCATAATGGTGGAACTTTCTCATCCTTGATCTTGGGGGACATTCAAGTAGGATTTCCATTTGCTTCCGTTTGGACACTTCAGTGATTTAAGGACAATCCGGTGACAGTGAATTTTGAGTGACAAGACAATGTGTTATTATAGAATGTGATATTTTTCTTTTTTGACAATTGTGTAGTAAGAATAAATTTGTTTAAAATAAATTGTATGTACATGTATAACTTCACTTGATAAATTTAATTATTGTATTGATATACTTCTAGTTACCTTTATTTTATAATTTGCTCACTTTGTTGTTAATTATTTTCTAAATTTGTTGTTAAATATGTCTTTAAAGATTCCATTTAAACCTGAGTAAAGCCTGGAGGATCAATGAGGGAAAATGGAACCGTCATCCAAGCATATTTTAGAGATGTGATGGATGAGGGTCATTTTCCGAATTAGCCGAAAGGCTACGAGGGTTTAAATACCCTCCCATTGCTATATATTATGTGTATGATTAAAGGATATCTGTTTTATAAGTTTTAATAATTGAATCCCACCGCTTGACAACAAATTTGAAAATTACTTAATAACTTAGAGATAACTATTATGCTTTAAATTAGACATGGACAATGGTCAGCAGACAGTTTATATAGCATGTTGTGAGAAGCACTCAGGTGTGAATACTTTTTATTTTGAGACTTTAAAATAAGGTACACGGGTCTTAATGCGACACGATATTCCATTTAAACCCTTGTAGCCTTTCGGCTAATTTGGAAAATGACCCTCATCCATCACATCTCTAAAAGATGCTTGGATGAGGGTTCCAGTCCGTCCAGTTGTGTTAAGCAGACTGTTACGATTGAACGCATCCGGTGAATTGTAAGCATAAACAATAACAGAACTCGTGTCCTGTTTACAAAAACTGTGTACATAACACGAGTGTGCCCGATTTGCTAAACTCTGTACGCAACTCTTAGTTCGGAATGACGATACTTGTGAAGGAGTTTTGCTTTCTAACATTTCTACCCTGGATAAAAGTTTTAATATTTCTCATTAATACACAACAAAATTGCCATTTTTCCTTAGGATTAAGAATAAGGTTAAAATTTCTGAAAGTGCAAATATGTGTCAATCAAACCCGCCAAAAAATTTGAAGTTTTAAAAACTTTTAAATGAAATAAGATTTTTAATTAATTTTTTTGTGAAATGCTATTAAAATATATAAGTCGTAATATTGACTTCAAATCTGTGTCCAAGTACCTTTAAGTGCATATGTCGTTCTTATCATCTAAACTAAAAAGTAAACAACAATGTGCTTACAATAAAATTTAGAACCCAGTATAATACTTGCACATCTTGTTCTTTAAGGCTATGCATTTCCATGCAATACCATTGCCTTAATCATCTTTGTTTAGAGAGGGGTCATTATCATTGACTTTTCCCGTGGCGTATTTGGCTTTTCTCATTTTAGGTTAAATAAATATGAAAAACCACTGACTTTGATTTTCTGATACAGAGTAACTAGGAATGAATTTGCTACTACATATCATTAGTAAGTCCAACTCTAAGGTGAGATCCCAAAATTCCACGCAAAAAGATGAATTAGTATGTATTGTCAACACAGTGGTCTTTGTACTTTTATTATTAATAGTCTATATTCCAATTCATAAACATTTTTTACACTATCAAATTACATCAAAATGTTTGTTGATTGTGAAAAAAATAAATAAAAAGTTTAAAAATGGTTTAATTATCTTTTGTGACCCAGTGATCGCAAAATGATTGTCTTTAAATTCATAAAAAAGAACATTATGGAGTTTGCAATGAATTGTATGAATACTATAAAGTAGTACCTGAAACAATAGAAGCGTCATGTATATGCCCTTTTGTCTTCTCTTTAGAATTATCTAGACTTGGAAATTAAGGAGACAAATTAGATTAGATCACTGATATCACAACATTTAAAAAAATGTTGGGTTAAACATGTTATATCATCTAGAAGCTGGAAGACCTTAATCCTGTAAATTTTAAAGAAATGAAATACAATACCTTGTAGAACAAAAATCAGAAGATTTTTCATTGTCTGGATTTTCTGCAACGAGAGAATTTTACTGAGATAGTCTATATGAATGAAAAAACGTCTATTGCTTTTAGTAATTGAAGATTCGGGTGTACAGTGTATATAGTTTTCCCGTCCGTCTAATTGTTTGTCTGTTTTTCCGCAATGATTTCATATTTACAGTTGTTTTACTTGTGACAAGAGCTTTCTTTTTACCACCAAATTTGACCTCTCAATCTTAATCTTGGAGTTTGACCCACTTGAAAAAAAACCCCTTAACATTAACCATTTACATTTAGGAGTTGGTACTAGATCTTTCATACTGCACATGTCTATATACGAGGGCTGTTCGAAAATTATTGAGACACTGTGTATATTTTTCTTTCTAATGAGTATCTTTCGGTGAAAATTTGCATTTACGTTTGACAAACATTAAGAAATCATAAAAGCAAGAAATAATTTACAAATATTATAATAATTTCTTCTCTCTAAAGGTATGTACATGTGTTTAAGGTAGGGGTATCCAGAGCAGTCAAGAAATCAGATATTGAAAATATGCAACACTAACCTAGAAACTCCCGGTGGACCCATAAAAAAGCGAAAATAATTTTATTTGTATAATTTTTCAATTTAATTTTGACTTCATGTTGTGCAAGATTGTTAGAATTTTGATCAGAAATACGTAAATCATTAAAAAGGCGCTGTAAAGAAATCTGATAACGACGACACGTTTAGAGCTATATAGAACTCTTTTCCAGACTAAGCAACTGGCTTAACAGTAGCAACAACGAGAAAAACATGTTTCAGGGTTTGTTTTTTTCATTGGTATATAAATGTTTTGCTTACTAATAATTCAACTACAGTGAAATCAAATGCTCAGGACGACCATTAATTATTACGGAAATAATAACGTTGGCCTGCGTTGTATGAATCGGCCGTGCAAGATGCTAAGGCATCCTTTATATACCCGGTATAACACCGAAAATTTTACACTGGTGTAGCAATAGCACATACTTTTTAAAAGAATAGTTTTTAAAAAAGAGACAGGTTGATTTTGGAAATGTTATACAGTGTATATGATAACAAACAGAAGAATAAATACTTCCCGGTCGTTTCACATGCGAACACATCTCCGGTTGATGTAGCGTTGAATATACGTTGCGATGCTGCTCGAGGTCGATGGACATATGCATGTTTATAATTTCACAGGAACTTATCTTATTATCCGATGAATAAGAGATTTTGCATAATTGTTTTATCCGTTCTTTATAAAATGTTGACAAATGTTCATGAATTTATCTCTGCCTTTTATGGAGTTAAAGCGGATGTCTCAATAATTTCCGAACAGCCCTCGTATCATGACAAGACCTTTTCGTAAAATAATTTTGACCTTTCGACCTTTAATTTAGAGTTTGACCCAAATTTTAAAATCTTTATCTTTGTTCATGATTTTGAAACAGTTAGTGCCAGGGCTTATTTTATTTCACATGTGTATTCTTTGTCAAGAGACCTTTCTCTTAATACCAACAATTTTGACCGTGGCCCTAAAGTTCGACTTGCAATTGAAAAACTTCACTTTTTGCCATACGCTGCCTTACGGAAGCATCAGTGTTTCAGTTTTCCTAAGAGAGGGACAATTATTGCAAACGTTTCCCGTGAGATATTAAGCTTTTATTATTTCAGTTAAAATATGAAAATCAAATGGCTTTTATTTAATTTTGCAACACAGTGGGCATGGTTACTTTAAATGTACCATACCTTCCACTTTTACATTTCATCAACATATTTGTTGGTTGTAAAAAAGATTTGAATAAAAAAGTTAGAAAAAAGTAAAGTTTCTTGGTGCATTTTAAAACCAGTGATAAATAAATAACATTTGAAGCGTTACAATCAATATACTAAACAGTCCAAATGAATTGTCTTCAAATTCATAGAAAAGGCATTATTGTGTTTACATTTAATTGTGATTACATGTATTAGTACCTGAAACAGTGGAAAGTTCATGTATTGCTCCTTTCATTTTCACCTTTGAATTATCTAAACTTAAAAATTGAGAAGAAAAATAAACATTAGGATACTGATAACACAAAATAAAAGAAGATATTAGGTTAAACTTGTTATATGATTTAGAAGCTCCACAGATCTTAATCGTGTAAATTCCATAGAAATGAAATACATACCTTGTAGAACAAAAATCTGAAGATTTTTCATTGTCTGGATTTTCTGCAATGAGAGAATTTTTTGTAAATAATTTATATGAATGAAAAACCAATTGCTCTAAGTCTCATGTACATGCAGATACGATGGCCGATAGCGGCCGTCAATTTACACTAATGTTATGTGTGTAACGTGTACAGCATTTTCAACGAAACTTAATGACAACTTTCACTTGAAACAAAAAGTGTACAAAGTGTACAGCGTCATTGCAAAATTCCATGTACACTCTACACCAACTTTTGTGTAAGTGTCAAGAAGAGTTTCATGTACAGTGTACACTTCACATCTAAAGGTGGTATCAACTAACAAAATAAAAGAATTTTTTTTCTTTCCCTTTTTTTCTTCCCCCACACCGGTACCCCTCTCTTATTTCAATTGGTTCGTATAATTGTCTCTGTTTCAAGACACGCACGTGTTTCTTAGATTCGCACTAAGCTTATGCGACAATAAACTTGAAGATTCTGGAGAAAACTCCGAAAAGGGAAACATGTAAGTTATTATAAATGATAAAATTTAATCGATATAATTTCCAAACTTATGCAGAATTGAAAGGAAAGAAAGAAATTGTCTTTTTTTGTTTTTTGTAGGTCTTTGTGCATTCCAATATGTAATTCGTGGGATAATGATGAAACAATTATTTTATTTCATAAAAGTATTGGTGATTTGCTTACAAATGCTACAATAGAAATTATGGCGGGATCCCTGATGAAGGCGGATCCGTGATTTAGATT
The DNA here is from genome assembly GCA_003671525.1 of Saccostrea glomerata. NCBI lineage: Eukaryota > Metazoa > Mollusca > Bivalvia > Ostreida > Ostreidae > Saccostrea > Saccostrea glomerata. The sequence continues at coordinate 479,092 of PRKT01000359.1, read as the reverse complement.
TTTAATACACCAATACGATATAAAACCGCCGAAACACATTGCTGTAAAAACAATACTGTAAATAAGAAATAACTTATTCCAAACGATGTCAAAATCAAAGAGAAATAAGAAAAACCACAGCACTGTGTCGGGTCCTATGAATAGAATTGCGTGGCTGATGGGTGTTGCCTTTATCCACTTGCAGGTACTAATGTGGGGAAAGACAAGAAGGGAAAGAAAAAGAATTCTCTTTATTTTGTTGCTAGATATCACCTTAGATGTAGAGTGTACATGAAACTTTTCTTGACACTTTACACAAAAGTTTATGTAGAGTGAACATAGAATGTACATCGTATGCAGATACTTGTATATTGTCGTCGTTTTCAAAGTAAACAAAATTCTATCGAACCGAATCCAAAATAAGGAACACAAAATTATGCCCCCGTGATTAAAGATTTGGGGTACATAGTTTTTGTCCTGTCTCTCTATTTGTTTGCCTTTTTTCCGCAAATACTTTATTATTGCTCATAACATTTGACTGGACTGGGCAATGACTTTCATATTGACAGGTTTTTCCTTGTGAAGAGCTTTCTTTAGTTATTATCAAATTTGACCGCTTAATCTTAACCCTGAAGTTTGACCACCTCTAAAAAATACTGCAATTTTTATTGCTTAATTATATAAAAGGGTAGATTTATTAATACATGATGATCTTAGAATATGCCTTGAATTATGCCATTTTTGTAATTGTTTATAGATTTACCACTGTGTTGGTCCCATATGCTTATCTGATGTCTTTGCTGATTGATTATTATTGATGCTGATGATTATGATTTACCTTACAAGGCTATGTTCTGATATTGTTCAAGATTTTATTGTCAATCAATATAAGATATTAATAACAGGAGTTTCAGTGATGTTATTAAGTAATCCAGTATTTATTATTACATATACTGCAAGTGCATGGAGGCCGCCATGGTATGACATCATCAAATCAAATGGGCAATAATTTGAACTTGTGAAAACGTAAAGCTAGTTCAAGTAGTTTCTTGTTAAATTATAGTTGTTATAACTTGAAAATATACCTGTAGATTTGATTCCTCTATTTATGATTGTTGTCATTAGGCATTCATTTTTCATCAAGAATATTACCTTATCACTTATGTCTACTATACTAATCCCACCACAAGAGATAGTGCTTTGTTTAGAATTTTTAAATTCTTGATTTATTAAGTAAGTAATGTATTCATTTTATTGTACATAGAAAATATATAGTTATATGGATAATTTGGTAATATATATTTGCTTTTAATTGTTAAATTAAAACAAGTTATGCCTGTCAGGATTGTCAGGAAAAACGAGCATTTTGATTGGTAAGTTTCTAGATGCTAAAGCTATATAAGGAAGTCAATTTCTTAGTTTTGTGAGATAGCTCAAATTTCACTGTTGGCTTAGTCGAAAAAAAGCAAATGTAAATTTATTCGTATTTAAAGTCATTGTAGAGTTAAAAAATTGTGATTATTACCTGAAACAGTCAAAAGTTCATGTTTAGCTCCTTTTGTCTTCTCTTTTGAATTACTAGTATCTAAACTTGAAAATCGAGACGATAAATAAATAAATAAGCATCAGGTCACTGATATCACAAAATAAATGAAGATAGTTTAAACGTATTATATCATCTAGAAGCTGTGCTGATTTTAATCGTGTAAATATTTTAGAAAAGATCTACAATACCTTGAAGTATAAAAATCTGACGATTTTTCATTATCTGGATTTTCTGCAATGAGAAAATTTTACTTAGATAATTAACATGAATGAAAAACGAAACTTGCACTAAGCTTGAATTACAGGCAAATATGTTATTGACGTTTAAAAATCCCAAAATTCTTTCCATCTAAAGCTGAAATAAAATACGAAATAATGCCTTTGTAATTTAAGATTCAGAGGTATAATTTTTGTCCTATCTCTCTGTTTGCTTTTTCGGCAAATGCTTTTACCTTGCTTATAATTTTGACTGGATGGCCGGGGCAATGGTTTTCTTATTCCATAGATGTATTTCTTATGAAAAGTTTTTCTTCTTAATACCAACCATATTGATTTTGACCTTGGAGTTTGATTTGAAATTAAGAAACTTCAATTTTTACCATAAGTTGCCATACCAAGACATTACTTTCTCAAAGCTATGCATTTATAATACTATTACTTTAAACATCTTTGTTTAGAGAGGGGTCATTATCACTGATGTTTTTTCGTGACGTTTTGGGCTTTTATTATTTTAGGTTAAATATAAAAAAACAATGACTTTCATTTACTGATACAGAGTAACTAACAGTGGCATTGCTACTACAAATAATTGGTTAGTCCCTGTCTAAATCGAGCTTCCAAAATTTCACACAAAAATCAATTATGAATTGTCAATATAGTGGTCTGGGTACTATTAATGTACCAGATGTCAATTCTTAAACCGTATTCCACTTTTAAATTACGTCAAAATATTTGATAGTTTTGAAAAAAAGATGTAAATAAAAAAGTTAAAAATAATAAAGTATTTCTTGTACATTTAAAACCAGTGATCAATATATACCATTTGAAGCTTTAGAATAGGCAAAACTGCCACAAATTTGTCTTTAAATTCATTTAAAAGCCAAAGGCATCATGAAGTTTACAATGAATTGTACACTACCTGGAATAGTAAAAACTTTATGATTCTGTCTTTTTGTCTTCTCCTTTGGATTATCTAGACTTGAAAATTGTGAGGACAAAAAGTATTTATCACTGATATCACAAAATAAAAGAAGATATTTGGTTTAACGTGTTTCATCACCAAGAAGCTGCATAAACCTTAGTCGTGTGAATTTTATATAAATGATCTACAATACCTTGAAGAATAAAAATCTGACGATTTTTCATTTTCTGGATTTTCTGGATTTTCTGCAATAAGAAATTTTCATTCCGATAACTGTTTTAAGCTTTAAGGTAGGATTCTTTTCATATTTCTTGTATTTAAAAATCAATCAAGAAGACAATATCAGTAAGTGATAGTATCAATGAAATTAAATTTGACCGTTTTAAATGAGAGGCAAGGTCAGGTCAAGGTCATTATCTTTTCCCATAACATTTAGAATAAAAAATACAGTTGCAAATCATGTGATGCCTACTTCTATTTCAAAATATTAAAGATTGTTCTTTTTGCATAAAAAGATATTACTATATCGGGTATATAGCATGATATTACCAAATTTTCTTGAATAATTTAACTAAACTGGATATTGGCTAATCCGAATTTTCCCTTTTTTTCTTAACTTTTTAGGATATGTTATTTGCATATGCTTCCTATATTTAACTTTTTCTAATTTTCACATATAATAAAGTAGTCTTATAAATACACAAAATGATAAAAAAAAAAAAAAAAGTTTTGATCGCTTACTAAGAGAGAAAAATTACTTTTTACGGATTTTTGGCTCAAATCTGTACTTTGATTGGAAGCGTTTAAAAGCTAACATAATTCTAGTTTGTTTGAAAAATCATATTTATTTTATATATTTTGAAAGTTTAGACCCTTATTAATTTAACTTACATTTGAAAATTTCTTCAAGTCTTTGATTGTATAAAAATTATAACTAAATTCATTGCTCTATAATAATTTTAAGAGGCAGAAAAGCAGATATTTTCATACGCCACCATTCCGCCAAAAAATATAGTCCCTGCTAGTTTTCAAACGCAGTTTACCATTTCTATTTTAAGTTGTACAATTGTGATGAAGAAAGAAAATATGGTCTTTTAAATCCCTTACAGCTAAATATATAAGACATATAAGTGAATATACTTCGAATGTTTTATCTAGTCAGAAACCAGAGAAGAATCCTACCTTAATTCAAGCAGATATGTTGTCAACATTTTAAAATAAATTTATTTCCATCTGAACCCGAATTAAAAGACACAAGATAATGACTCCGTAATCGAAGATATAGGGATACATGTATATATTTTTTGTCCAACTTGTCTGCTTTTTTGTTTTGTTCCAAAATACTTAAACGTTGCCCATTATTTTTGACTGGATGGGGACATGGCTTTCATATTTCACTGGTGTATTTTTTCAATGAAAGGTCCCGTCTCTTATTATTAACCTTAACCTTGGAATTTAACTGGTATTTGAGAAACTTCAATTTCACTACAATCTGCCATACGGAGGCATCGTTAACTTGCATGCACATCTTTAAGGCTATTTGTTACAAAACCATTGTTTGAATGCTAGTATATTTCCTTAGAGAGGGGACATTATTGCTAATGTGTCTCGTGATGTTTTTAGCTATCAATATTGAAGGGTAAATAAAAAATCAATGACATTTATTTACTGATACATACATAGTATAAAAAATTATATTGCTACTACATATCATTCTTTAGTCCCAGCTAAGCTGAGCTCCCAAAATTCCATACAAATTGATCAACTATGAATTGTAAACACAGGGGCCATGGTAATATTAATGTACTTTATGCCAATTTATAAACTTTCTTTTCATTTTTTGATTACATTAAAATATTTGTTGATTGTGAAAAAAAGATTTAAATAGAAAAGTTAAAAAAAAACTTACTTAAGGAGAGATGTTACAAAAAAAAACATAGATGCCGGGATTGGTATAGATATTTGAACCTAATGATGTGAATATTAAACTTATTAATTGTTAAAAAATGTAAACTTTCTCTGTTGTTTATAAGTTTACCTTAATGCAAACATCTTTATTATTCATTTAACAAAATCTCGTCACTTTAAGTGAAAGTATTGTGACACTTTGCATGTAAAATAAAAATCTAAAATGTTGAAGTTATCTATTTACTCCTGTGATGACTTAATTTGGTATTTACAAGTTTGCTGACTAAAGTTTATTTGTAACATCTGTCCTGAAGTATTTTGGTACATTTTTAACCTGAGATAAATATATACCATTTGAAGCTTTATAAAACGCAAAACAGCTGCAAATTCATTGTCTTCAAATTCATATAAAAAGGCATTATGGAATTTACAATGAATTGTGATTATAGTACCTAAAACAGTTGAAAGTTCATGTTTTGCTCCTTTTGTCTTCTCTTTTGAATTACTTGTATCTAAACTTGAAAAAAATTATTAAACATTAGGTCACTGATACATGTATCACAAAAGAAAAGAAGATATTTGGTTAAACGTGCTTTATTATCTAAAATCTGTGCAGACCTTAATCGTGTAAATTTTATATAAATGATCTACAATACCTTGAAGAATAAAAATCTGACGATTTTTCATTATCTGGATTTTCTGCAATAAGAAAATTTAATTTTAGTAGCTCATATGAACGTAGAACGTCTATTGCTTTAAACTTTAATTCAAGCAGATATGTTGTCAACTTTTTAAACATAAATTTATTTCAATCTGAAACCGAAATAAAAGACATAAAATGAGACCCCGTAATCATTAAGAATTAACTGTCTTATCTTTCGAATTCATGATGTGATAAATCGATTGCGTGCGTTGCGCTTGCGTGATTTTCGGCGTTTATGCATGAAAATTATCAAGCAAGCCAATTGATTGATAATCATCACGAAATTGAAAATAAGACAGATATTCCATTTATTAACATGATGGTATTGATTCCGCTAATCCACGTGCTACAAGCCCTGCTTTTTGTCCCTATTTGTTCAGCCAAGCACATGAATTTTTTAGCCGCGCCTATCGATGAACCAATACATTGATGGAGAAATAATTATCATTAACTATTTGTTATTTTATCTCAAACAAAGACATTTGAAATGTAAATATAGGAATATATATTTTTTGTCCCATAAGCTGCCTTTTTGTTTTGTCCGCAAATACATTAACGTTGCCCATTATTTTTGACTCCGTAATCAAAGATTCAGGTGTATATTTTTGTTCTATCCGTCTTTTCCCCGCAAATTCTTTAACCTTAACCATATTTTGGACTGAATGTGTTAATGGCTTTCATATTTTACAAGTGTATTCTTTGTGAACAGATTTTACTACAATAACAACAATTTTGACCTTGAAGTTTAATTGGCATTTAAGAAACTTAAATTTTCACCATAAGCTGCCATACAGAGAAACTATCTCACAAGCACATTTTGTATTGTAAGGCTAAGCGTTTACAATACCATTGCTGAGGAATTAAACATCTTTCCTAAGAGAGGGGGTATTATTGCTGATGTTTTCCATGACGTATTTCGTTTTTTTCTGTTTTAGATTAAATATAATAATATTCACCGATACAACGTATCTAGCAATGGCTACTACATAACATTGGTTAGTCCTGGTCTTAGTCGAGCTCTTGAAATTTCATACAAAAATAGGAATTATGAATTACCGATACAATGGTCACGGTATGATTTATGTACCATATGCCAAATCAAAAACCTTTTTCTACTTTTCAATTAGATGATAGTACCTAAAGCAGTAAAAACTTCATGTTTTGGTCTTTTTGTCCTCTCCTTTGGATTATCTAGACTTAAAAATTAAAAAAGACGAATAAGCATAATGTCGCTGATATCACAAAATAAATTACGATATTCGGTTAATTAAATGTGTTAAATCATCTAGAAGCTGCAAGACCTTAGTCGTGTTTTTTTTAAAGAAATGATATACAATACCTCGTAGCATTAAAATCTGACGAGTTTTCATTATCTGGATTTTCTGCAATTAGAGAATTTTACTTAGATAAGTAACGTGAATCAATTGTCGCCCGGGAAATAAATAAATTAAACAATGGAAATGAGTCTTGATCATCAAACCGCTTCAATTAGTGTGAAAAAGGCATGCATCTAAATGATGGAGACAAAAGTCGATAATATTTTGAAAACTTATAGTCGGATGAAAATCGAACAAAAACGATACTTTTTTAAACTTTATCAATTCCTCAAGTAACTGTTGGCTGCATAAAATATAAATTTGAACTAGACACATGCATTGCATATTTTCAAAAAAGTATTTCACTTTTAGAATATAAAACATAAGCTGTATAGAGTACGTTTTTATGCGATAAGTAAAATTCGATGTTCTAAAAAGAGGGACATGTCGTTTTTTCGATAGTAAATAATGAACAACTTTATATTAAATATCAAAAACATACATATTTTTACAAATTCACTTTATGAAAGTAAATATATTAAATATCTCATAAATTAGAAAGGGAAAGAACATTCTGAGTAACAATCTTTTCAATGTTTAGAAAACCTTTGATTCTCAATAACTTCTCCCACCTCAATCCCCATACACCAACACTTAAACCTATATGTATAGAGCAGCCCGGTCCTCCGGGCTGCAATCAAAATATATTTTACCTGAAAAGGTGTCATTTAAAAGATCGGTATAAATATTTTTAAAGATAGCCAAAAATTACAATTTCATAAAGGTTTATTTTTAATTGAAATAAAATGCCCGAGATATAAATCTGCAATTTAAACATTAAAACTTTTTTTGCGAAAATCAAGTGCTCTATGAATTAAAAAAAATCATATCTATAATAAAAGCTATATTTTTAAAAAGATGAGTATCCTATAAATCTTTCTGAGACAAGTTTAATACGTTTTTTTTCAGTTACATTTTGAGATCGTCGACGTTTCGTTATATTCTCGTTTCATTTCCACAGGTCCCACTGTGGGACGTCGAGACAGGTCTTTATGATGAGACCGTATAACCGAGGTCCCCTGTCTCAGTGGGTGCTGGCACGAAAAACATCCCTCCCTGCTAAATGGCAGTGAGTACCGAGTATAGGACAAAATTTACATCTCTCCATGGGAAAGTTATGGCGTCTCGATATAAGTTAAAAATTTTCGATAGGGACGTTACACAGCATTAATTTGCATCTCTCCACCAGAAAGTTATGGTGTCTCGATATAAGTGAAAAATTCTCGATAGGGACGATACACTGCATTCAATGAATTTCCACAGGTAATCTGACCTTTTCTGTCATGATCATCGTCTGATGAGCTATTAGGTATGTTCGATTCGGTATTGGAAAATGTTTCTTCTTCCGAGACCTTATTTTTGTCGCCTCTTGGTGGCAGGTCAGGTTTTCTGGAAATATTTTCTTTGGTTTTTACATCAGCATTTCCATCATTGCTTTCTCTAAAATTGAATATAACTGTTAATATCTTACCTTCAATCTTTCAATTGGAAGTCGGCGACATGTAACATGAAATCACCGTTTTAATCCTTTTGTTTTAGGTTTGTCAAGATAATGTGATTTTATAATAAAAAAAAGATAGATAGTTTTTTTACACTAAATCTGTCTGTTTTCTCTGTATTTTCTTTGATGGATCTAAAAATAGAACAATATCTTGAAATGTAAAATCAATGCACTTGGACATGTTTGAGAGTATAAACTGCCTGTAATTCAATCTTTAAATTCAAAAAGTCCACAGTGTAAAAAAAATAAATGACATTTAATAGTATAATAGAGGTGACGAAGTCACAGATATATGTATCCGACAAATATGGTTAAAATGTGTAAAACATTGAAGACCTTAAAGTTGTAGATACTAATCTTTCAACGAGTAGAGAGAAATAGTTTCCATGGGGTCAAATTCTCGTTAACGTTTGACTTCTTAAATAATTATAAAAATAGTCGTTATACATTTTCTTTCTTTGTTATTTTCATAAATTATACATAAACAGATCTTGCGTATCTTCTAACTGTTCCAGCAATGAACATCATTTTGATAGAAAGGACACTTCGATCGTCAATGGCGCCGTGCGCCATAGTTTCCATGGGGTCAAATTCTCGTTAACGTTTGACTTCTTAAATAATTATATAAATAGTCGTTATACATTTTCTTTCTTTGTTATTTTAATAAATTATACATAAACAGATATTGCTTATCCTCTAACTGTTCCAGCAATGAACATCATTTTGATAGAAAGGACACTTCGATCGTCAATGGCGCCGTGCGCCAATACGAACTTCACAACACTTACTGCATGATGTGTGTGCCAGACTTTTAAAATGCCTATTGATATTTTTTTTTGGAAAAATACTATTTCCATTAAATAGATATTTTGTAAACACAATAAGTACTTCGCTTGACCAGGACTGACACCTATGACGTCAGAGCAATGGCGCGCAACATCGGCGATCAAAATATGCATATTGAGAAATTTAAACTTTGAATCACTGAAACACCGAAAATATTACTTTTCTAACAAAAAAAAATTGATGGATGATTTTAATAGCATATAAACTTTGTTATATCAAAAAATCATGATGCATGAAAAAAACCTTTTAAGGGTAAAAGAAAATTCACACGAGTCTGATTTTGTGGTTGAAGGAGAAGACTGATATTGTGATAAAAAATTTCAACCTGAAAAAAAAACGGTATACAGGAAAGAAACATTGTAAGTTCAGGTTTGGCAAGATGAAAACCCCCAATGGTACCGAGGGAAACCGACAACATAGTACTCTGAATATGCAAGTATTTCTATCGAACAGGTGACTTAAAGGTGTTTAGAATAAAATTACTGGATATAGATGGGACAAATATGATATATTAAAATTTTTAATCTAAAGTTTAAACTTATCTATTACTTGATAGTTATACTAGTAGATAAGATTAAAGATTGGAATTAAACTTGTGATGTAACAAATATACATGCCATCAAACACACACAGCCCCCGTTACACACAATTTCTACCTTTTATTGTTTCATAACGATTGCCATTCTCAGTATTTTCCGCTCCAATTTCCTCATAGTGATTTATCACTTCTACATAACCGCTGCTTGCTTTCGTCTGCTGTTTACACTTTTTTGGACAACTACTATGGTCGGTGTTCTCTTTATTTCTATAAATTTCAGTATGATTTAATTCTTCAGTAGTAGTAAAACATCTTCTGTTTTTAGAAATTTAAAATAATAACTGTATTTGTTGCATTGTTGTATAGGAAATAAAGCACTATTTTCTTTAAAGTAAACTTAAAAGTCCATCACGTTTCCGTCTCATCTTTTAGGTTTTTCAATCTAAATAAGTCGTATTCCTATTTATTTAGTTTGACTTCCACAGGGACGTCTTTGCCTCCAGATAGTTTTGACAAATTATTTGATAGGCTAAAATTCACATTCTTTCAAAAATATTTGACAATTTGCAAATCTTCTTTTTCTTAATTTAACAATTTTATGATGTTAAAAAACAGCTATATAAATTTCTGTTTGAATAATTCATAATTCATTTTTTATTGGAACACTCTCACATAAAATGTTAGCTAAAAGGAGGTTCAAAGAAGTCACCATGAGACACCTCGACCTCACAGAGAAATCTTTGCGGGGTCTTAATTTGTAAAAGTGTTAATCTAATAACTCTGCATTATGATAATCATTTTTATTAGGAACATACTATTGCACGATTATTAAAAATGTTTTAATTTAACAAATCTACCTTGAGTTTGTGTTATTCCTTTCAAAATCAGTCTCTGCATCTGTCAAAAGAAATCGTTTAACAATAAACAAAAAAAGGCATTTTATAACATAGTATAAAGATAAGGTAATTTAGATGAATGTTAACTTAATTAGGATACTTTGCTTCAAATATTATACTTTACTTCCTCACCTGTCTTAATTGGAGTGTCGTATGTTCCCTCATTGTTTACACATACTTCGTCTAGCATTACATATCGTTTTTCCGATGTTTGAAATGATTGTTCGTCTAAGTTACCTAAAATTATTATGAAAAAATATCTTCAAACACCAATGTCATTATGCGCTGTATGTGAATTTGCGTGAGAGAGAGAGAGAGAGAGAGAGAGAGAGAGACGAGAGAGAGAGTGAGGATGTGCGTGTGTGAGGCTGAGGGTGTGTGTATGTGAAAAACAGGAGGGGATAGGGTGTGTAAGCGTTTGTGTACGTGCAGGTCATTCTTGTTCTTTTTAATTAATCCTTTAAAAGTTAGTTTCTAGATAATCTTCTAAAATCCATAACGTTCATTAAACTACATATTTATTTAAAATATTTTCAGCGACCGGAGATAACAAAGTATATGAGCAGAAAAGAAAAAAAATTATACTTGTCGGTTTATTATCGAAACATTTTGACCGAAAAATGATGCCTTAGATAAATTAAAAAGAAAACATGGAAATTTAAATTTTAATCTAGAGATTCCAAATATCTCTGTAAGAGAAGTATGTGAATGAAAATGCTGTCGTCATGGGGCCTTTATTATTTTAATTACATCAATCAAAACTGTATGATAAAACAACTTTGGACTCTTTCAGTATTGAATGTGATCATGATTTGACATTCACCATGAATATATCAGTATTCACATTTTCCTGGTGAATATCAAATTTATCTCTACTGAAAGAAATCATATTTGTATACTTTCCCATCCCATAAAATAAAATGCAAATAGCGTAATTATTTGAATACTAAAATGTTTATCAATTAAATGCAATGATTATATCTCGTATTTTTTTTAAGAATAATAAATTTATTGCCCACCTTTTTCAGTTTTCTGGAAAAAAAAAGAAAAAGTAAAAACTTGTAAAGATTGACTTTTCGTAAAAAAAAATACTTACATTTTAAAAAAGTTTTTTAAAGAAATAATTGTAAATATTTGTTATATTTGAAACACATATTTGTTTAAAATGAATGAAATACTTTCGATTGATTTTTTCTTCTTCGGTAACAGAAAACCGCCACAACCATTATAGAGAGAAAAACAACAACACCAATCACTGAAGCAACAATTGTGACAGTCATGTCAGTTTTCTTTTCCTTATATTCCCCTTGAAAAAAAATAAATCGTCCTTTTTTATTCATAAAAGATATGCGTGTGTAATGTTCAAACCTTTGAAAGTATTCAAGAGAATGTTAACACGTGTGTATCTTTAAGCCGATTCTCTTCATTGATTGAAAAAAAGTAAAAAAAAAATCTTTAGAAGTAACTTATTGAATCAATTACTAGTGGTCATTTATACAAAAAAATCATATGACTATGGTAAAGAAAATGAAAACTCTTATTATTTATTTCATTAATAAAGATTCAACAAAACTCCAAATATTGTAATAAAGGGACGCCAAAACTTAAATTGTAAAAACAAAAATTAATAAAGGTGAGGCACCCTAAGATAATGGATGAAAAAACAATCAAATCATAGGTAAAAGAAATCGTATGATATATACAGAAATCAGTGATTAGCAAATTAAGTCGTTAATCTCAACTTTACCTGCTGAATTTGAACTATCACTTTTAATCTCTGTGTAAAAATTTTCTGTAAAATATCCGTTTTCCAGTTCTATTATGTATTGCCCTATTCTTTCTGTCGTGACACTGAATGAATAAGTCGCATTTTGCACTGATAATAAAACATCCACACCATAGAAGCTAATATAGGACATTAAACTTTGTAAATTCATGTCAATTCTTTCTGTTGATCCTCTTTTGGATAACCTCGCGTGTTCCAGCGGCGGAAAGCTGAGGACAGTTACTTCTATTTTTGCATCCTCACCAATTCTTACTTCATATAATTTCAGTCCTGCTACGATATACGGTGAACCTGTTTAAATATGAATATTTATAAATTTAAAAAAAATCGCCAGTACAATTTCCGATAAAATTTAAGATTTTGAGCATTATTATCCAGTATGATCATCAGACTGATTAAGCATTGAAAGATCTTTACACTACCGAAAATACAAAAAGCCCATAGGCCACATCGCTCACCTGAGTAACTTGGATGTTGGAGTTCTTTACCAGATTTCCTATCTTGTGGCCCCTACCCCCTCAACTGAATTTAGACTGCCCCAGGATGCTTCCACATATGTTTCAGCTTTCCTAGCCCAGTGGTTCTTGAGAAGGAGATTTTTAAAGATTTTTCTATATATTTCTATGTAAAACTTGGATCCCCTATTGTGACCCGCCCTACCCCTGTGGTCATGTTTTTAAGAAATCAGAGTTTATATTACCCCAGGATATTTCCACATAAATTTTAGCTCCACTGGCCCAGTGGTTCTTGAGAAGAAAAATTATCTTTTAAAAACTCCCTATATATTTCAATGTAAAACTTGGATTCCTTATTGTAGCCCCGCCCTACCCCCGGGGTCATTATTTTAACAATTGAAAATTTACAATATCCAAAGATGCTCCCACATAAGTTTTAGCTTTCCTGACCAATTAGTTCTTGAGAAGAATATTTTCTACGTTTTTCCCCAGATATTTCTTTGTATTTCTGACCCCGCCCTACCCCCGGGGTCATGATTTTAACAATTGAAAATTGACATTACCCTAGGATGCTTCCACATAAGTTTCAGCTTTTTTGGCCAAGTGGTTCTTCAGAAGAAGATTTTTAATGAACCCAACCTATTTTTGTCTATTCTTGATTATCTCGCCTTTTAAGGGGACAAGGCCCTTCATTTTAACAATTTAAACTCTTTACCCAAGGATGTTTTGTACAAAGTATGCAGAAAAGATCATTTGACCTTCAGCGCAAGTGAGCTAATAATTCTAATTTACCATGCACAGACAGATTTCCAGTTCCTTTAATTAGAATGTCACCGTCTCCATCCGTTATGCCATTTGACACAAAACAAGAATACTGTCCCGTATCAAATATTGAAATCTGCAAAGCAAAATTGTTTTCATTTCATCCAAACAAGTTATCCTCATATTCTTTTAAGGAGCAATTAAATGAACATTTCAATAAAACGATAAATAAATATGCATTCAAATATTCTTACTAACCTTAGTAAAATTCAAATGATTATCAGTAATGTTTATTGTTCTAATTAATATTCCTTCTATTCGGTGTTCCCATCCTGTCACGTTATACTTTGCAGGTTGCCCAATCTCTACAAGGCATTTTAATTGAATATTGTCACTTTGATTTACCATCTTTCCTATGATTCTTGCTTCTGGTGGGTCTACAAATGTGAAAAAAGAAAAAGTCATAAAAAAAATTATACGACGAAAAGAAAATGTTTTCGACCAAACAATACAAATGAATTTTAAAAAATGCTAATTTTTTGCCACTTGCAGGGCAGAAAGACATTTAGTTTTCGAATTATGGGTTCAAAATTTTGCTCATGTAATGAAGGAATAACTTTTGTAAAATACCAGAATTAATATATTACCAGCTAGGCCCATTGGGTTCTGTATATACTCACATACCGACAAGTGCTCGTGAAAATGCCTTTTGGGATATCATGGATAAAATGATATTTATTATTAATTCAGATAAATTATTCATTTTAATTTTAATTTTTACTTGAGTCACTTTTATTCTCTTTGAACATTTATAAACTATAATGTGTGTCCAGTGAGTTTTTTCAGATGATTCTTTCATCAAAGAATGGATATTTTAGAACAAAACACGAAGACACATTTATAAGATGGATACTTTATCATATAACTAAAAACTCTATAATAGCATTAAACCTAAAAATCATTACCTTCATAAGAATAGCAATTTTAAGGAACTTACACAACACTGTCATGTTGTATTTGATCTCTGCTTTCATTATCTTGTTCAAGTAAGAAGATGTTGCTCTACATGTGATCTCTATACTGTCCGTTCTTTTCAAGTTATGAAACTGAATTTTACTTTTCCCTGAACCTTGTTCTATTTCTGAGTCTGAAGTTATGATCCAAGAAGTAGTCGGCATTGGTCGGCCTGTTGCGATACACTGAAGCTCAAAATCATAATGTTCTACTGGGTTCAATGGTTTAGATGATATTTGAAGAGAAGGGGGCTCTGAAAATTGCATGTTATGAACAATTAAAATAATATCTCTAAACTTTGAAATTAAATTGATAAAACTTAATTGAAATGTACGTAAAAACCATCCATGTACCTGCATATATGACAACTGTAGTCTCTTCTATAGGTGAAATCAAACCATTGTCGGTATAGTAAAATCCTATACACTCATAAGAGGAAAGATGGACTGGGAATTTAACGTGCAAAATAATATTATTGCCTGTGCATAAAAGATAATAATTCGAAGTAGTTTTATTTGTACATGATGTGACTGAAAGTATTTCGTTGTCATTATCTGACTTTTTCCATGTACATCTGCTCCATTTGGGGTCCATTGTACAGTTAAGTTCAGCAGGGTCTCCGTACAGCACATCTGTCTGATTAGACAACTCTACGTATGGACCTGAAATATTTTTTTAAAAAGTCTATGAAACATCAATTTAAATCATACAGTCAGAGAGAGAGAGAGAGAGAAAGAGATTATTAAAAACTATCTTTTTAGATCTATATACAGAATGTGCTTCTAGTGGTGTTGGGCATATTGCTTTAGGTACATTTACTTAAGTAATGAAAATATCTTAGATCTAATAAAATTTCTCTGTATTGTTGATTTTAAATTACATGAACATCTATCCAGCTTCTAGAAGCCATATTCAGCTTTGTTTGATATATATGAAATGCATAACGATAATAATACCACTTATATCGACTTTGGTACGATTTTGTCGAATCTCATTCCCAGGAAACACAGCAAGACATTCCCAGGTATCATTCCTTTTAGGATTTACATCAATTAAAGATGAAAAAGTGATATTCTCCCTTTTTCCACATGTGGCTTTCAAAAAATCACTGTTTGTTATTGTGTTGCAGTTGTTTTGATTGAACACGAATACATAGGTTTGGGCATTTTTTCGCCAAGACAAAGATATCCAGTTGTTGTTGGTTTCACATTCAAGATGCAGTTGTCTTCCATACCGTACAGTTGCAACAGGATATGGACGAAGCATTATTGAAGATATGCCTAGATAGAAATAAGTACTTTCGAAATGTGGGTATTTACTTTTTGGTTTGTACAAAATGCTGAAAATTAAAAAGTTATTCAAATTAAATCACTTTAAAGTACTTACTTTGTACGAACACTATAAAGACTGCAAACCAGGTAAACATCGCTGAAATTGAAATTAAAATATGTAACGAATTTATCAGGAACAGTTTTTCAAACAAAACAATCAAATACAACAATAAGCATTTTATTTCTCATGCTTCTTTATTTTATACCGCCGAAATATGGCTGAAAAATTGCCGACTCGGCGTTAAACAATATACAATCAATCAATCAATATTTATTTTATATTCTTTACAGTTGTGCAGAAATATTCAGGTTTTTTTTTGTTTTTGAAGATTAGTAAAACCCCAGTCACATTTTCAAAAAAGACCAGCGGCCGATGGTTTTGAAGCAAAAATGGTATTTTTCGGGTGACAGTCGGCAGTTCATCGGCTGTTGTCTTGCTCAATTTTGACCTCTTTTTTCGGCAGACCAATTTTGTGTCCATCGATCCAAGTTCTAATTTCTTCTGCGTCAGTGACCGATTTCTTCAATTTCAGTTAACTAACCTCGATCATCGTCTGACCATCGGCGGCCAGTTTAAAAATTCGGTCGTTCGTCATTCGACTAATGCCTAGATCACATTTCCCGGCTGTTAGCCGTAGACCGGTGGTAATCGATGGTAATCCGAGGTGTTAACGATGCCCCAACATCGGTCTGCATGGGCCAAATAGTCCTTAAAGTATCAGTCATATTATCCAGCGCTGAGTATACAATTGGCAACCAATGCGTTTTATGATAAAAATGACGTGGTTGCCGGCCGGACTTATAAAGGCCCAGCGATGCATTGCTTATCATAAAACGTTGTTCCAGGATAATTAGCCGATGTATATTACATCGCTCATACATTGATGAACATCATTCGTACATCGAGCCAATGTTTTGTCGAACATCGACCGATGATCGGCCGTTATCTGTTGAATACCACGCAACCCCCCAATGACCTCAGATTCAACGGACACTTGACGATGCTCGACCATACTTCGGCCGATCATTGAAAGATGTATTAGTGATGAGTTGCCGATGAGGAGCGATGTGAGTCATCGTTGGAGACATCGCTGAATTTTAACTACGAATTATTTCCTACCGATGACTCCACCGATTCGCAAAATGGCCCCAGTCACCGTCCGATCACTAGTGGTGCCCGGTCGGCAACCACGCTATTTTCATCAAAAAACGCATCGGTTTCTCATCGTATACCCCATCGCTGGATAATGTGACTAATACATAAGGGTGTCCAAAATTTCGACCGACGGTTAAAATCAAACTGTAGCTCAGGGCTCGATGATCAGGAAATGATTGGCTGACTTGTATATATTTAACCTATTAAAGATACAAAACACAAACAAAATTTTGATGCATGGATTTATATATATATATATATATATATATATATATATATATATATATATATATTGAACGGAAATAATTAATTTGTAGAGATATAAAGAAATCTGAAGTACTTTATGCTGCTTAAACCCCAGTCACATTTCCAAAAACGACCAGCGGCCGACGGTTTTTGAAGCAAAAATTGGATTCTTCGGGTGACAGTCGGCTGTTCATCGGCCGTTGTCTTGCCCAATTTTGACCTCTTTTTTTGTCGGCCGACCAATTTTGTGTCCATCGGTCCAAGTTATAATTTTTTCTGCGTCGGTGGACGATTCCTTCAATTGAAGTTATCCGTTGACCAACCTTCGATCATCGTCCGACCATCGGCGGTCAGTTTATTAAGTCGATCGTCCGTCGTTCGACAATAAGGATGTCCAAAATTTCGGCCGACGGTTAAAATCAAACTGTAGCTCAGAGCTCGATGATCGGGCGACGATTGGCCGACTTGTGAATATTTAACCTATCAAGGATGCATAACACAAACAAATTTTGATGCATGGATTGATATATAACATTAATAATTAATCAGTAGAATATAAAGAAATCTTATTTATTCTTTTATGCTTATAAATGCGCCATTTGCCGTTTTTTTTAATGCAATTCTATATAAAATTTTGCACACATTTTCAAGATTGTGTGACAATCTTACAAAATTCTGCCACTCTGCTTTGCAAACATAACTTACGTCAACTATCTGATTATTGATATATGAAAAATATTACTGATTTTGAAGAAAAAAAAAAAGATTTTTTGGCGTTATTTATCCAAGTCATCGGTGTTCCTGGGAATTAATGTGACTGCTCCGTGTCGCCCGATACTCATGTCGGCCGATCATGTTCTTTCAGCTGACAAGACCAGATAAATTTAGTAGGCCGACTATCGGCTTAAATGTGACCTAGGCATTAGATATGAACCATTTGTCGTTTTTATTCAATTATGTACAGAATATTGCACACATTTTCAACATTGAGTCACAATTTTATAAAATTCTGCCACTTTGCATTGCAAACATTACTCACTCACCTATCTAAA
This sequence comes from Saccostrea glomerata, assembly GCA_003671525.1. Classification (NCBI taxonomy): domain Eukaryota; kingdom Metazoa; phylum Mollusca; class Bivalvia; order Ostreida; family Ostreidae; genus Saccostrea; species Saccostrea glomerata. The sequence goes on along the minus strand of PRKT01000359.1, from coordinate 460,857 downwards.
TATAGATCTATGAAATATTGCTGATTTCTAAAGAAAAAAGATTTTTTGTATTATTTCTTACTTTTCATCGGTGTTCATAGGAAATAATGTGACTGCTCAGTATCGCCCAATACTTGTGTAGGTCGATCATGTTCTTCCGCCGATATGATCAGAAAAAATTTAGTCGCCCGACAATCGGCTTAAATGTGACCAAGGCAAAACTGTTGCTCAGAGCTGTATGATCGGGCGACGATTGTGAATATTAAGCCTAAAACCTTCGTCACATTTCCAAAAACGACCAACGGCCGACGGGTTTTGAAGCAAAAATGGGATTCTTCGGGTGAGAGTCGTCAGTTCATCGGCCGTTGTCTTGACCGATTTTAACCCATCATTAGCACATCTTTCAAGGATCGGCTGATGTATGGCCGAGCATCGTCCAATATCCGTTGAATCTAAGGTCATCGGAGGGTTGAGTAGTGTTCAACAGATAACGGCCGATCATCGGTCGATGTTCGAGGAAACATTGGCCCGAAGTCGACCGATGTACGATCTATGTTCACTAATGTATGAGCGATGTAATATACATCAGCCGATTATCCTGGAACATCGTTTTATGATTAGCAATGCATCGCTGGGCCTTTGTAAGTCCGGCCGGCAACCATGCCATTTTTATCATAAAACGCATTGGTTGCCCCTCGTATACCCAGCGCTGGATAATGTGACTGATATTTTAAGGACTACTAGGCCCATGCAGGCCGATGTTGGGGCATCGTTAACACCACGGATTACCATCGATTACCATCGGTCTACGGCTACCGGCCGGAAAATGTGATCTAGGCATTAGGATACATAACACGAACTAAACTTTGATGCATGGATTGATAGATATATTTTTAACGGAAATAACATGAATTATTGATCCGCAAAAAATAAAGAAATCTTAAGTATTCTTTGCTGCTTAGATATGCGACATTTTACGTTTTTATGCAGCTCTATACAAAAATTTTGCACACATTTTCAACATTTAGTCAGAATCTTACAAAATTCTGCCTCGATGCCTTGCAAACATTACTCACGTCACCTATCTGAATATAGATCTATGAAAAATATTGCTGATTTCTACAGAAAATTTCTTTTAAAAAAAAGAAAAAAAAAGAAAGATATTTCTAAAGAAAAAAGATTTTTTCTGTCTTATTCATCTAAGTCATCGGTGTTCCTAGGAATTAATTTGACTGCTCCGAGTCGCCCGATACTTGTGTCGGTCGATCATGTTCTTTCAGCTGACAAGACGTACAAGAAAAAGAAGATGAGAGCATTTGGCTGAACATATATAGCTGGTCAGATTTTACAAACACTTCCATAGAGTTTTTTTTTCATTTAGTTTGAAAGACCTTGTGAGAGTTTAACATTTTTGTCTGTTTTTCCTTTGGGGTACTATAACATAGTAATGTTTCACAAAAAATAAACACCTAAAATATTTAATGCATACTTTAGATACGTGGTACGTGTACATGTACATTATAGAATAGAAGATTAGAATTGATTTCGCTCGAGAATCAAACTGAACCAAAATTTATTCAATTCAAAATTTTGATACATCAGTACATAAAACGAAACTGACAAAATAGCTAGTTGTTTGTATGAAAAAAATTAACGCCCCATGCAAGGCTCGAACCAAAAACTTTTCGCATCGAGCGCACTCAACAGTAGGCCTACTTACTGAGCTATTACTGCTACACAGATACAGATGATTAAAAAAGGACAAAAAAAAACACAACATTCACACATTTGGAGTGGAAAAAGTTCATTCTTCATAGTCTCTGGGTCTTCTCTCCATTTTTAAAAAATGTGTATTCGTTACTTTGAATTAAAATACACACAAATAAGGTTTCAAAATCATGGAGAAAAGACGCAGAGATAGAAAATTTTTAGAAAAACGTGTTTAAAAATGTAACATTTTGTACCAAATGTCGGATCTGGCCAATTTTCAAGTTATTTTCTAGCTAATCAAAGCTCAATTTCGGGAAAATATTTTCCTTTCCTGTTGCACAGGAACCCGATAAATAAAAAATATATAAAAATTTCATTTGACATGTCGATAAAATATTCACTTTTCAATTACGCCCAGATTCCTGCCGAATATCAATCAAAAGCGCCCTCGTTCTTTAGTCGCCCGACCATCGGCTTAAATATGACCAAGGCATTAATATACATACGGCCTTTGCAAGGACTGAACTCCATGCAAGTCCCGATAGGATTCGAACGCGCAAAATGTCACAATATATATATGTAAATTCTAGTAATATATATACAAAATCTTGTGACGTATCTTCTAAAATCCTGTGATGTATGTTCGAAAATCCTTTGATGTATGTGCAATATCTTGTGATGTATATTCAAAATCTTGTGCTCTGTTTTCAAAATATTGCGATTATTTGATCAGGTATACAAATCTCTTAACAAACTTTTCTATTATTTCTTCTGTGAAGAAGGTTTAGAATATGGATCTTGGAAATTCTGGGGTGGGTGTAAAATTAGAAAGCATCCTTTTCAATCGCCTGAATCGCCTGAATCGGTCACCCACAGTGAGTACTATAAAAAAAATAGAAAAATATTCAGTAGTCAAAGTAACATTTAAACAAAAGTCTAACACTTGTTTAACAGGTCGAGACTACTTGACATCAGCATAAAATTGCAGATAAATTAGCTGTCTGTTTACTTTACCCTACTGGGTAACACTGGTAGTTGAGATGTGAAACTTATTTACTGAAAGAAAATTAAATACAGTGCCGAATTTATGCTTAAATTTTGTTAGAAGCACATTATACACAGAAAGAATTCACAAACACTACTTCATATCTAAATATGCATTGTAAATATATACCCTGTTCATTGTATTGTAACCTTGACCTGTTGTATGGAGAGGGTATTTATAGGCTTATGCCTGTTGCCCAATCTATTCAGTTTACTGAATAAAATATTGTTTAAATTATACACTACGAGCTACGTTTTGACACCGTCAGTGATGTGCCTACAGTTGATTTGTCATATATATTCGTTTACATGAGGGGGAAATCTAATTATTCAAATATTTCATTGAAAGTTTTAAGTATTATTCAAATAAAATGCTGATAATGATGGATGCCAATTTTAAACTTTAAAGTCTTAGTTAAACATATTAAACAAAAAATATTGAAAATACTCGCTTTTTTCTGGGACAACCTTCGTGCATACCTTATTCAGATCTATGTTTAGAAAAAGTTGGGATTTCCTTCTACAATGTCCACAAAAGCTTATCACAATGACATAATTGCAATAAAATAAGAGCAATAAATATTCAGAAATAATTTCCTTTTACCCAGTATTTTGTAAAAACACAGACTAAATCATGATCAGATAAGATAGGAATTTGATTAAATTCTGTATCTGGCTTTGTGGGGGACAATAACAGTGAAGGAGAAATTCCACTCTAAGAGCTCTGTAGGAACTTCTGGATTATTTGAAATCACGATATTTTACCAAAATCAACAGCTTAAAAGCTTACGACTTTCAACTTTACAACAAATTCTTCTCCATGATAAACAAGAGGCCCATGGGCCACATCGCTCACCTGAGTAACTTGGGTGATGCAGTTCTTTACAGGATTTTCCCTCTTGCTATACCTATCATGCCCCACTACCCCCTTCCCTCTCATGATTTTAAAACTTTAGAATCTACACAACCCCAGGATGCTTCCACATAAGTTTCAGCTTTCCTGGCCCAGTGGTTCTTGAGAAGAAGATTTTTAAATATTTGTTCTATATATTTCTATGTAAAACTTGGATTCCCTATTGTGGCCCCGCCCTACCCCTGGGGGTCATGATTTTAATAATCTAATATCTACACTACCCAAGAATGCTTCAACATACGTTTCAGCTTTCCTGGCCCAGTAGTTCTTGAGAAGGAGATTTTTTGGTGACAACACCCTATTTTTGTCTTTTCTTGATTATTTCCCCTTGTAAGGGGACTTGGCCCTTCATTTTAAGAATTTCAACTCCCCATCACCCAAGGATGCTTCGTACCAAGTTTGGTTAAAATTGGCCCATTGGTTTTTGAGAAGAAGTCGAAAATGTGAAAAGTTTACAGACGGACGGACAGACAGACAGACAGACAGACAGACAGACAGACGACGGACAAAATGTGATTAGAAAAGCTCACTTGAGCCTTCGGCTCAGGTGAGCTAATAAAAGTCCAGGATTTTTTTTATATCATTCAAAGCTACTTTTACAATAAAACTGAACTCTTAAATTAATTTCTTTGTCATTGGTAATCTGCAAAAAATTTTTGTTAAAAACATTCTGATTGTTCACACAAGTACTCTGAAGCATCAAGATTTTTTAGGTCCGTTTTAGCTCAGCTCCTATTTTGTATTGTTTTGTGAACTTTTGATCTTGAATACGGTTCAATATCTGTGTTTCATATATCAATAGCCATACGTCTTTCTTCTAAAAACAAGTCTAGTCTCTTTATATATTTGCTATAACTGTAATGAACATGACATTTTAGAAAAAGAGTTCAATCTATTTCAGTTTCTTTGGATTGAGTATCTAAGTAAGGAACAAAGTATTGATCTGTTGTCAGTTTGTATCTTTTAAAAAAAATAATTATACTGTTTATTTTCATTTTCATTTGGCTTGTATGTCTTTCAACTGAATTAATACGCAAGAGCATTTTTTAAACGAGGAAAACTATTGATAAATAATTTAGTTGATGAAAAAAGCTTGTTTAAAGTCATTATAGTTGATACAATGAACTTTTCAATAAATAAATGCGATTTTTAAAAATAATATTTATGCCATTGTTTCCACAATAAATTGTCTGTCGATTTTATGTGATCATAGCAAAGATCACACGGCGCGTGTAACCTGTAGACAGAAAATGCTCATTCGTCCATGATCCCATTCTCTTGGGGGTTTTGGAGGTTCGTGTTTGCTTTGCTTCCAAATGAATGTACTTTGAGCCGAATAATGTTCGTTATCACCAATTTTCACTTTACATTTTATAGATGAACTTCAAAGGTAGAGACCACAACTAATACTAAAACATGTAATCTTGGTCTGAAAATATCTAACTTGAAACGCTTCTCTATGAGACATGTTCATAGATACCAATGTTGCTATGAAGGCATCCAATAATCAATGTTTTTTATGACAGTAAATCATAGATAAGATAAAACACAGTGACCCATTCTAAATTCGAGAGTCATAATTTAACAAAAATCGAAATGCGAAATTCATGATTCAATATATATTCCTATCTCTTCGATTCAAAATAAAATAGTAATACTAGTATATGGATACGAAAAGTCAATGGGTAAAAGTTTTTGTTTGTTTATTGTTTAACGTCCCTTTTGGTGATTTTTCACTCATACATGTATTTAGAACCACTATTTGCTGGTAAAGAGCTTCAAATTATACTCGGTACTCCGGGTCATTGAGCAGTGAGGGATCTATATCGTGCTGCATCTACTGCGACACGGGCCTTGGGTTTATACGGTCTTATCAGAAGGTCCGGTTAATAATGTAAAACATACCTTAACATATATAAACGTTCAACAAATTAAGGTACGTAACGAAAAACGTTTATCGATCCGCAATGATAATGTTTCTGTAGAGTCGGCTAGTTAATAAGACATGCAAAATTATGCTTTAAAGAAAGTTTTTTTTTTAAATAGACAAGTTATTGAAAAACAAGTTGATACAATCCGTGAAGTCAAATGCTTTCTGGCATTTTCGACTTTTTTCCATTTCACCGATCATATCAAGGAGAAAACGGCAGACGAGATCGGTCGACAAAGCATGCTTCTTCCGCCATGAAACATGATACCACCTCTGATGGTTTGTTCTGCTCTGAATTTATTGTTAAGTTGACTAATCATGATTATCATTGTTGGTTATCTACTCAAATCATCCTATTACTATAACCAAAAAATAATATTTTATTCATTAAAACGAATGTATACATGTTACCATAAAAACATTAACTTTTTGTCAGATTCTAATCAATAGAAATATTATACAAGTTATGAAAATCTATCGAGATGGGGATATTATCAAATCTCATAATCCTCACCTTACTCTATTATGAGTCAGCACATCGTTTCCTTGAGGTAGATTTTCAAAATTGGTACCTTTTTTAACCATATTTCCTATTATTACTCTTACTTGCAATTTTTTCGCATTTTTATAGATTCGTTTTCTAAACTTTGCAAAGAATTGACAATTCACCATGAACTGATTATTTTTCAAAGAATAAATCGTTACTTAATGCTTATATCTTAATTGTTTATTATTGTGTTTTGTTTAAAATTTTGCAAAATTGATTATAGTTGATAAAAAGTGTTGTTTTTTCGTATCTGATGTGACAGTATTTAAAATCACAACAGAAGTACATTAGTATTTGAAAAGTAAAGAATCATGATTCAATATGAATTCTTTGTAGTTTTATAAATTATGCAGCTTGTTAGTTTCATTTCAAAAAATAATATGTTTTCCCCTAAAAAAGTCATAATTCATTATTCTTGTCATTCCATGACATACAAGAATTCTCAAGGTGTGTGTCAATGGTTGTATTGTCTTACTTTGTTGTCTTATATGGAAAATTACACCATTGTGTTTGAACTTGCACGAAGAAACAAATATAGATGCAAAAAAGCAATTGATTTTGTGTCTTGTTTTTATTTCATATTTAATTTTATATGAATATACACATACTACATGTTAGCATAAATTCATTTTGCTAACCCATTTCTTAAGCCCCCCCCCCCTCTACTTTGAATTTGAAAACAACAATAAATATTCTGATAATGAACAAAGGTCAACTAAAGGGGGAATGAAGGAGTATTCTAGGTAGTCATCTGTTCAGAATATATAGCAGTATTCAACAGTGTGGTGGTCATATGAACATCTGCTTCAATCCAGTGAAAAATACAGATTGCACAATTGTCTTATATCTGGTACTTGTAGAATTAGCAATTTAGTATCACTATGAAATAAGTAAAATTGACATAATAAATTCATTAACCGACCGTTTGGTAAATTGGCATCTAAAGTGTCAGATGCAAAAACTTGTTTTTGTTTGATCAAATTTTATAATGTAAAATCTATGAATGCTGAGAAAAAATTTGAGTAAATTATAGGGGCGTTTTCCTTCTTTGGCAGAATAAATGAATTTTTTTTTTCATTTGAGTTGTTACTTGTTTTTTTTTTCAAAAGAGATCAAGACTCAGAATAAATGATATTTTACAGAATGTACAACGCCTAAGTGTACAAATGAAAAAAAAAATAATGAAGTGCTTAAGTACTTCTCAGTTTCCGTGATTCTTTAAATATTACTTTCATTGAATGATATAAAACGTTTCTTGAGAATTGTTATAGATATATTTAATGCATATGCTTGTTAAATTATTTAGATATAAAGTTTTGAATGAAGGTATACTTACTGAAATTAGTTACTACTCGGATCCGTCAATAATTACTTGAATATAAAATGTAAAGTGCAATATGTTTTAATGCGCAGATACCGGATATCAGAAGCGCTATTTAAAAAGCAACATATCCACATTCTTGCATTTAACTTTAAACTTTCAATGAAAATAAAGATAATAGTACTATGTGAAGATGAAGAACTGTATTCTTCTATTATGTTTCATAGGTAAGAGTTTTATTGATATTTCATAATATCATAACAATAAAGTAATTAGGTGATTCGTTTTTACAATGAGGTCTTCCATGTTTGTAATACAAAGGTATAAAAGGAGGAGTGTGAATGTAAGAAAAAAAATTCTTTTAAAACCTTGGTTTAAAACAATATTTTTTGTATGCAAATAGGTCATTAAATAATTGCATAAGGATTTGAGCTGAAAATTTTTAAATTAGTACAGAAAGTGTTCACTCATTGCAAAACCTTTATCATTTATATTTGAAACAGATATACGAGTAAAAAATTCTATGAATGTCCCACAGTTAAATGAAACGGCTAAAATCGGACCTTGTCAAAAATGAACTTTGCCTATATTAACTGCAGTATTTTTTAAGGCTCATCGAAATTACATCTTTTTATAAAGTAGGGTTATTAGTAAATAGGCTTACTTTTTGTGACGGGGGGAGGGCTTTAACAGCATTTTAACCTAAAACACGCGAACTTTTGTCAAGAAGAAAGAAAACCTTCTCACGGAAAAATCTCTAAGGTAAGGTTTTTGATATTATAGATTTTTAATAGTTTAGTTAATCATTTAAAAATTGAGAAAGGCTCCGGCCAATCATTCTTATATTTTCTCATCTTTAAACTCGTCAATTTCTCTCCTCGAGTTATGTTTGTGCATACAGTGTATATGTAAGAATCGAAATTACATGACGTATATAATAACGACTTATGACAACACAATAAGGGGTTTATGGGAGAGTAGTGGATCAAAAGCCTAGTGTTATATGAGGATAATATATTCTTTTGATTGAACAAGTTTGAATTTAGTTGCTGTCTTCTGATCAACAACTCCCATTTCTTGCGTCTTCTTCAGATTATCACATAAGTGTTAATTCAAATTCCCCCCACAATCGATTTTTGTACGTACAATCGCAAATGTGTTTTATGCATTAATTTTATTTTCATTTTATATATATTTAAAGTGTTTTGATAATTTGAATGATATGGAGAAAGTTCATGCTATTTTAATAGTTCTACAATTGAATTCAAAGGCCTACAATTCGGGGTGCCTACTTTTTTCACCAGCAGTTCGTTTTTCGTACATTGATGCTGGCAAAAAGCAGTCTTTTCTAAAAATAAAAATTGACTCCAAATACCTTACTAATACCATTGTTTATCATTCTACGAAAGGAGGGGGGTATGAAATAGAAAATAACATCTCTCGAAAGGTAATAATGTAATGAACTATAAAGACAACGAATAATAAAAATTTGTAGCAAAGCAAGCAAGCACAACTAAAATCATCTGAGATGGGATAATTTGTTAACGTAAAGTAAGTATTCCTGTTGGCAAGAAATGCTAGGAGAAAGAAAAAAATCCGCGAGAAAGTAAATATTGAAACTATGCTCAATAACCGATATCAAAAGTCCATTTAATCAATGTAAATTTGTAGCAGAACAAACATGGACCTCTGAATGATATCAGGTGGCATGGAGAAATCCACTGCCTAACGGTGACACTCGCTGTGTGCTCCTTTTAATAATTTGACAAATGGAATCTGCAAATAATTCATATACAATTCAGTGCTGAAATAATGGCCTTACAATTTTCTAGGAAACGTCAGTCAACTGTCGACTTTATGATAGATTGTATTAGCAGCTGTGATGTTCATTGTATTAAACATATATTATGTTAGTTTAAGTGAGACTGTCAATTTACTAACTGTATCAACTTGATATTGAATAGCTTGCCTTTTTAACTGTTCGTACATAGAAACATAAATGACACCATCATATCTTTGGATGAGTCAATGTCAATTGCGATGACAATCTCTCAACTATAGAAAATGCAAAGAATCTTCTTTTCTGAATATTGCAAAGCTTAAAAAAGAACTGATCTCTACAGCAAGAGACATTTTCTTTAGTATAAATTTTTGTTTCCAATAAATAAATACAAATATAGCTTAGCTTATAACGAGATCGAATTGGTATCCACGGTAATTCAAAAAAAAAATTTGAAAGCTGTTAGCACTGTTTCAAATTGTTATCTTTAAAGACATCGTGCAATGTATTTGGGTATTATATTACGTAACCTGTAACACTATAGACGACAGACATTCGTATTTTTTGGTCATTTTATGGTTTTGGAAACATTATATTTTCTGCCACTTTGTACGAAGCTTCTGTCATCATGTCCCATAAAATTCATAAATTAATTTCCAATATAATGGCTGATTCTGACTGTTCATAAAATTTGGTCCATTAATTAACATGCTGTGATCTTGAAAAGTAACAAGAACAGATGAAATATTTGTCAAAGATTATTTACTAAATAACAGGTTTTTGTCCTTGAACTTAAGTAATAAATGAAATGAAATCACAAAGTAGTCAGTTTTTTCTTTAAAAAGATATAAGCAAGTAATAAAAGAGATTGAAAGAGTGATTTTGATGTCGGTGTTGTTACTACGACACAAAAATTGTTATGGTACAGTATTTAACGGGTCGTATATTATAAATGTGAAATGCATTCTGTTTGTAATGGAAAAATTCTTACAGATAAAATCTTATTTTTAGTGCAAATAGATTAAAAAAGAAACAATTAAAAGATAAACATTTTTAAGAAAACAAGAGAAAAAATTAAATGTCTATGGTCTATTTTGGTACGCCTTTATTTTTTGACGTTTTTACTCTTAGACGACGTATACATTAACGTCAGAAATTGATATTCTGGCGTTACAAAATCAGCACCAATTTTGTGTGCAATGTCTAATTATTGATGAAACTGTATTCAAAAAATAAAATTTAAACACAGATCTTTGTTCTTGAATCATAGTTCAGACAGTTTTCACCCCATGAGGTAAAAGTATGTTTTTAAAGGCCCATGTACAAAGGCCAACAATTTATAACATACTTGTCATTCAAGATCTAGGTCACAGTCCTGGGTATCTGATAAAAATTGATCTGAATCCTTCGACAGTGACTTTTTAAAATTCCTATCAGTACTTTGGGGTCTTAAAAAGATAAATATTTGCTTTAATGCCCTTGTTATGAAATATCGTATCTATGGCAGTATTGATTGCATTTTGACAGATATTTTTCCATCTAAAATACGTTTGTGTTTTTTTACTTTCATTTCATTGTTTAACGAAATATTTCGTCTACCTGGCACAACCTGATTAAGGAATGCCAACTCAGCCTCTTGAATTTCCGGGGACCAGTATTTTAGCACTGATCAATTGTTAAAAGATCGAACATTAGTTATATTTACTTTAATTCTTTTTTGACGTAAAGAGAGAAAGAGTTCTCACTTTCGTCTAAACTCTGGACATACAGACATTGTTTCTCAGAGTGCAAAAGCCTTCTAGGCAAGAATATGGAAAGCCGTAGGGTACCCCCACATTATTATTATTTTTTCCTATATAATTATACCAAAAATAATTATCTCATCCAAAACTCAAAAATCTTACATTATTATTATTTTCTGTAACAATTTTAATCTTGTAAGAAACAAAACCTGCTAATGATGTTGTTAGATTCTCGCCCTGCTGTCCTGCACCGCATTGTTATAAGGAGTAGGAATGATAAACAGATTTTAATAGACTATCTTTACAATTCCAGTTGCAAGTTTATAGGTTTTATAATATTTGAATTGCGCTCAACTATGTTGAAAATGTACCTTTTGATACAAATTTAATAAGCATATCGCCTTTCTTGTAAAGAATAATCAAAATAAACTGTTTAACATTCAATGCTGTTTTATGTGACTTCATGCATTTTATTTTCTGACTAAGGAAATGTTAACCTGTCGATTCTTTTGAAAGTACAAATCTTCCATATTATCTTAAAGCTTGCAGGACAAAAATTCATAGTTTAATGTTTATTAGTCCATATGAAATTTTAGCTTAAGTTTGGAAAATGGCATCTTTAATCATGATATTAAATCAATCAATTTTTATCAAGAACAACTTAAATAATTTCTTTCAGAGTATTATGCATAGGAACCTTAGAAGATTTGGAGAAGGAAATTGCAATGCCATGTATCTGGTACGCTCATCTAACAATGACATTTAATAAATGAAAAATAGTTTTTGATTGCATGTGTTGCTCCCTTTTAATTATTGTGTGAATTATGAAAATACTTAATAAATTGTACAACATCATTTTTATATTTCTTATCAATTAAAACTATACATAAAAATATAATCGACAATAATTTCCTTTACAAAAGAATGAAAGAACAAACAGTGATCAAACTCATAATTGGGCATAAAACAGGTATCTTTAGAATGCAAGATTTGGGTTAAATGATTCGAACCTACAGACATAAATCGTCTTCATATCTTTCATGTTTCTGACTTTTTAAGAGAGGTTGTTTTACAATAACTACTAGCATATTGGTAAAGAAGTGGGGTTTTTTTTTGGTCTCCAGCGCAATACAAATTTCATTCTTTCCTTTTTCACTTACTATCTTTACTTAATCGCGGACTTTTCTTTAATATAATGAGACCTATTTAACGAGATATATGTAATGAAAAAATCTCTTAAATCTTCTTGACTCAAACTTTTGGTGTCATTTTCACTTCTAGAGAAAAGTTTAAAAGTCTTCAATTGAAACTAAAATATTGCGTAAACTTAGACACTTGATGAAATATGTACTGCAATAACATTTTTTTTAATAATTCCTTTTTTAGTGTCCGTTACATCGTTCCTGACAATAATTCAGCAAGCCTCAAAAGGAAGAACTGCTATATTAGAATGCAAGTACCCAATAGGCACAGTAGTTGTCCAGTGGTCTCGAGTTGGAATTGGTATCCTTACCACCTGCAACATTCCTGGAACTTGTTTACCTATGGAGAACAAAAGATACTCTGCCAACGTTTCCAGGTCTTTGTCTAACTTCATTATACAAGATGCAAGATATGAAGAAGATACAGGAAATTGGACCTGCACGGTAAATAGCACAGTGCACTCTCGGGTAGCGACACAACAGGTTATTGTTTCCAGTACGTATCTACACAAATCTATTTCTAAGTCTTGAAATCATATTACATAATTTCAAACATCATCTTTTAATTTAACACGCAAGTGCTGAAGTATTTGTAAAAAAAAATCACTTTGCAAATAATGTCTTGATAAGGTTTAAAAGACATATTTATTGGCATTTCAAGTATTTGGACAAAACTGAAAGGCTTTCAAATACATAAGATTTAACATTTTATTTGTTCTGTTTCCTTATATTGAATTTTGAAGACATTTTATATAAATATCAATAAAATCCTTCTTAAATTTAAAAAGGAAAAGAAATAGATAATTTTAAAATAATGAAATTAACCTGATATGAAGTACATGTATTACATTTCAATTAAGAAAGTTAATTGTTTGAATAAATAAAAAAATAATTTGAAAAAAGCATACTACCTGTCACACAGTGATTTCATATACTAAACAGAAAAAAATTATTAGTGTAGGATATGAAATGCAACGTTGTTTTTGAGGTACCAAGTTCACAGATTTTTATTGCTTGAAGATATATTTAAGATCATGGTTCAATTATCTTTTGCATTTAACATCTTTAATCATATATGTATATGGGTGATAAGTGACCGTTCTCTATAGAAATATGCCAAGAGATGATGAAATATTTGTAATATCTTCAAAAATATTTCTTTGGTGTACTATCAGCTCTGCCAAGCAGTTTTCATTTTGTGAAAGGACCTGTGAGTCAAATCATTATGCCTGACGAAGGACTGGATCTCGAGGCAAAAGCTGTTTGTGTATTTCCAAAGCCACATGACGTTTATTTATACTATAAAATAAAGGTTTGATATTTTCTTTTCTACTAGGAGACATATTCCGTAGGTCGAGAGTTCAACCACGAGTTGGGGCGGAAGTCGTTGTCCAAATAAAATGAATACTTTATGCTTTCTTTATGAATATTTCTTCATAAGGGCAGTTATAGTACCAAATGAGTTGTTGTAAAACGTGCTTTATGGATAAATTTATTAACTCATTACAAACGTTCCCCTTATGAAAGTAATTTCCAAATAACTGTATTTCATTTCCATTCTTAATGACCGTGTAGTATAGGACAGTGCTGTGAGAATTCCATCGGCACCGAAAGCAAGTTTTTTGACTTGCCAATCTAGCGCGCTGTTCCTGTACTGCTAGGAGACAGATTCCGAAGGTCGAGAGTTCAACCCCGGGTTTTGGCGGAAGTGGTTATCTTAGTAAAAGTGAATTCACGGATTAAGTGCTTTATCTTATTTTGACAGCGGCAAGATTCATTGAAGCTCCATTTTTTGAAAATTCTTGCCTTATAAGATAATTGACAATGAGCATTTTATTTCTTAAAAGCAAGAAAAAGACTACATAACTGAAGTGTTAGATTTTATTGATATATCCGTACTAGTAGCTGCTGCAATGTCAGATGTTTCCCCTCCCGCCTCTTATCCATTAATGAGAATTGTATGACCTTTTATTTAAGTGTGTGATCCCATTTGACAATTGTTTGACCTATTGACAACAATACTTTCTTACTTCATACTATATACAAATTAACTAACAAGTACTGTCGATCACCCTACTTTCGTAACACCTTATTTTCGCGATTTATATTTTTGGTATTCATAAGGAAGATAAACATTTCAAGAATGCTGGTTGTTTTTCAATAATTCAAGATCTCTTGGTCTTAACAACGTTCTGTCAAGACTTCATTATTTTGTATTAAATAGAATAATCCAACATCATCGATAATTCGGATCGAAATTCATCTCTCGAATATACACAATTTGAACATGTTTAATTAAGCAAATATGTGTATAATCTTAATTTATTCACACCATACATAAAACAAAGCAAGAAATTAAAATTAATGCATTTGATATTTAATTTCAGGGAGATGATACTTTCAATCTTTTCCAAAAACGAAACGCAAAGATGTATTTTGCTCCTGGTAACGAACAAAACTGTGCTGTCCACGAATACGAACTACTAGCTAAATTCAACATTCAAAAGGAAGATTTTCTAGACTTGACCTTGTCATTTAGAATGCAGTACAGAGCACTAACAGGGGCTGAGGTGTCTAGTGTAGAAACGCCCTATGTTATTTTTCCAGGTGTGTATATTTCATTATATGTACTGTAATTATAGTTTTCCCGCCTCAGAAAAATTTGAAGATAACTGATTGGATATACTTGCATGGCATCCTGAATTTTTCCGTATTACGTCTCCATCAAGACTGATATCTAAATCGGGTATTCGATTCCTTTCAACGCTTCATTATTGTAAATAAAAGCTTTTTTGGATATGTGTAGTTACATTCACATAGTTGTAAATTAATTTAGTAGCAAAGTGAATTCCTTCCATTGCAATGACTTGCTTAGATCTATCGTTGCAAAAAGTGGGTGGGGGCTAAGGCCCCCTTAGCCCCCACCCCGGGGTCCCAACGTCAATGTATTTAACGGACCATTTATATAAAATGAGAACATGGGTTGAATAAGGTACTTTGAAGGAGTAAGCTTCCATAATTGACCTGTCCTAAAAAAAAATCCAACCCTGAAATTTCTTGATAAGCAAAAAAAAAAAACTTGCTCAAACGTCAAAAACACATTTCTGGGTGGGGGTGGGGGATCATTAGTCGATTACTTCTACTGACTTTTCACTTTGACTTTGACCTTTGACTTTTCATACCAATGTAACATCAACTCGCGTTTACCAGGGGGGGGGGGGCCAAGGTAACTTTTTTTCTTACTTTCTAAATAAATTTAATAACCTTGCAAATTCCAGATCCGCGCATGCAATATGAAATAAATGTAAAAAGAATCGTTATTCAGTTTCATAATAATGGCTTACCAATATGTACATACGAGTTAATATTTGACCATATGATGGATTGTAATTACAAATTAGGTTATCTATAATCATTGGATCCGCCCTTGTTGACTTGAAGCAAGACTGCATATATTATTTATTCGTCAACAGGATGCTTCAGGAGAGAAATTGTGTGTACTTGAACATACTCTTGTGCATCGATTCAATTTTGGAGCCTAAACTCCAGATAAAGGTGATAATAGTATATTGCTACATAGATAATGGATTTGAAAAGATGAAGTCATCACGGCTATAAGAAAGTTTTACCATAAATGATTTTTAGAATAATGTCCAAAGTTGCAATGGAAGCCCCGTTATTTCTTTAAGAATACCCCCGCTTGAAAAGTGGGAGGATATATACCGGTGGTAATCAGGATGTCCGTTTGTACGTCTGTTAGGCTTTGGGGTACCCGTCACTTATTCGCCTCTCCTTTTTGCCACTGCATGACGTTTAATGAGACTTTCATGGAATCTTTGCTACAAAGTGCACCCACAATTTTACTTATTGATCGGACAAAACATGGACACATCCTTTCTTTCTATGACATTTAAGGGTATACATTCATTATCTGCAAATCCTCCGAAATTACAGTATTGAATTTAATGATAATTTCACAGATTCTTTTATTACATTATCCCATCGTGCACCTCCTATTTTACTTTTGGATCTCACACTTAATTTTGGTCTACCAGAGCAAACCATGGACTTTGCCATTGTAATCATAAGATGGGAATACCATGCAGTGAGATCATTGCTTACACACAGTACCCCTAGTTTGTAGTTGAAAGGAATATATAGTATCAAGGAATGAACCTCTACAGACTGTTTTAATTCTGATTGTTGTCAATGATAAACACAAGCACCTTCATTATACAAGCTTCGTATTTCGTGTTTGTAGAATCAGGATATCTTTTTAAAAAATAAGTTTGCAGATGAACGGTGGCACGCAAATTAAAACAAACGAACGAGTTAAAGAGACTATAATGTGCCAGAAACCTAGAACTAAACAATTGATGTGGATTCCACCTTTTAAAGGAAATCGTAATTATTTTTACGTAAAGAACCCAAATGTAGATTTCAATTATTCAATAATCAACACGCAGTATTTTCTTTTGTTTTATAAATTCCAATTCCTTTTGAAAAATTCTACAGAGATGGCTTGGAGTGAAGTTATAACTTGAAAAATGAAAATATCAAAATCAATCTATTTAGGATATCCCTGTCAAATAAAGCCATGCAGGAACGGGGGGACATGTCGAGTTCTGTCCTTCACTCATTACTTATGCAACTGTGTCGACAGATATACCGGCAAAAACTGTGAAACTCCGGGTATGCTTCTTCATATACATGTATTCTTTATCAATTTAATTTTAATTCGTTTAAAAAAACTTTTTTTTGTATTTGAAATATAATAAGATGTTCTTAATACGTTGTTCTAATGTTCTTGTTCCCAATTTCAATGTAATTTCAGTGGATCCTTGTGTATCTGATCCGTGTCAGAACTATGGTGTTTGTCACGGAAATAAAGATCATTATACGTTTGAATGCAGATGTGAGACGGGTTTCTCTGGAAAAACTTGTGAACAGAAAGGTACTTTACTAATGTGCAATTTGTTTTCTGTCAAACATGTCAAAAATGATTTTCTGCAACATACATCTAGCGGTATTCCTCCAAAGAAATTATCTCCTGTCCTTCCATCTGACTTTCTGTCTGCAAAACATTAACCTTGCCCAAAGTTTTTGAATTGTTCGGACTATGTCTTCATTATTTCACAGGTGTATTTCTTATGACATTTCCTTTGGTACAAAAAAACATTTGGGCTCTTAACATTGACCTTTGAGTTTAACAAGTATTTACAATTAAATACTAAACTTTAACTTGGACATAAGTTTTTGAATAGTTTGTACTATGACTTTCATACTTTTTATGTGTATCCATTGTGCTTACATCTTTTAATGGGTAACTTTTTTTTCTTTTTGGCCTTGATCTAGTATGGCACACTTTTAAAAAATGTTAACATTGGCTATAACCTTTGAACAGCTAGCCCTTAGACCTTAATATATCATTGCAGACGTTGTGACAAGATATTTCTTTTCCTTGGTCTTTGGACCTTAAAGATTGACTTGCATTTGAGAAATTTCAACCCTCGCCATTAGCTGCCATAGGGGGCATCAGTGTTTCACAAACAAGTCTTGTTTTATAAAGAGTTCCAGTTATCTAAAATTAATATAAATGCAAATTAAAGTCTCTACAATTTTACTTTTTTAGCAGGTACAAGCGGATCTTACCTGAAAGGTAAAGGAAATAAAAATTATCTATTTAATTTTTACATTAGCATTTAAGTGAAATTATTTAAAATGTTGTGATTGTCTTAAATTATGATTTTAAATATTAGAACATTTTTCTGTTATTCTTAAATCTGTGTGCTATTGAGTCGATTTGACATTTTCACCCCAAAAATCGAAATTACCATGCATCTGATTTAGTGTTAAAAAATGCTTTTCTTAAAATCTTAACTATAGAGATTCTGAGAACCATCTTGCGTTAGCCCAACACTTACCAGAAACTTGACGTGAAAACAGTCAGTCTCGCTCACATTATCAACAAACTTTACTCTATACTTTTGAAACTTTTAAATAATCTACTTGAAAAGATCAAGGACATTCGTCATCAGAATTTAGACACAGATCTGTGATAATGAAAATTTCAAGTCATGGTTTTTTTTATTTGTAACATTTTACGGAAGGAAATACAGTGCTTAACAGTCCGTTTTCCTTAAATGTCTATGCCAACAAAGGAATTGACACGATTAATATACATAATATTTTAAATCACAAAAGGCTTCAGTCTTGTATTCCATTATGTTTCAAATTGAAGTTAACTGCTTAAATTTCTTACAAATATACATCGACTTTTACATCTAAGCATTTTATTTACAAGAGAACGTTACAGAGGCTAGATGTCGAACATGGGAAGCATAATCCGCAATTGTGTTCAGGTTGTTCTCCCCCTACAACCATGTTCCTGCTGGACACCAAATTGCTATTGACGTAAATAAAGTTTAAAAGGGTAGAAATTAAGTCAATTGTTTTTAATATTTTACTTTTAGAGTCCCCGTTCTTTCAAATGTTGTCATTTTTCATGAATATTATGAATTCCGAGTAAGATTACCCTAGACAATGATTCAGACATGGAATAGAAGTTCTTGACACCTTTATTTGTATTTTTGATGACCTGGTATTTAAATCGCAATGGTTATAGTCCAACTAAAACTAATAGCCCCCCCCCTTTTTAGGAAGAAATTCTTCAAAATCTGTGTCAGTTTTGAATATTTAAAATATCCCAACAACCGAAATGAATTTGATTGCCAAACATAAACTGGATTCAAAATCATGAGAATCCTTACAAAGAAACCTAGCGGGGTCTAAAAAATAATCTACCTAGCCTTTTTTTTTTTATTTCACACTAAAATATTTACAACAATATAGGAGGAGCATCAGGAGTACTCTGAACAATATATCTAAAAAGTGGTATTTACAAGATATTGCTACTTGAAATTCACAGGAACTTTTGGAAAATTTGAAATCACATAATTTTATCAAATTCAGTAACATCAAATTTACAACTCTGTATACCATTCTCCACGAAAAAGTCAAGTCTGTACTTTTTGAAATCAATTCCAGCTTTTAAGAATAAAAAAGCAAAAAAATAGCAACTCATAGATTTACCTACCTTTTCATTTGTCATGTGCATAATTATTTTTTTTTCACAGAACATTTTGATTGATATTGCACACTCAAGTACTCTTATTTAATCTTTAAAAGATGTTTGGTTTTCTGATTGACAATATCTTAATGGTTTTAATTTAGACTAAGACTATTTCCTCCGACAATCTAACGCAAGTTTTTTATATGAAGCAGAAATTTCTCAAAATCTTGCACATGAGAAGAAAAAAAAAACTTTCAATGACCCTCAACTCAACATTTTAGTATATAATCAGTTAACGATAAATATTTTTAGTTATATATGGACATATAATCCGATGAGTATGAAAGAAAAGATACAACAGAGATATTAATATTAATAATAATAAAAAGGTTAATGATAATTTACGAAAAATAATGATAATAAACATTACGACTTCAACTTTCCAATCGTCAACCTCCCTTAGTTCTGCAGTTATATACCTTTACCATCCCCGTAGGAGGTTTATATCTCAGTTATTTCGATAGCATGAACATTCTCTTTGTGTGAACAATTTCTTAAACGATGTAAGTTTTTGACAAACAGGGTTATAAAAATATATATATAGCCTTGTTTAAAGGCATCCTTTTGAAAGTTGTTTGGTCGGAATAATGACCCTGTCAGCTGCAAATACAATCTATTGTAACGTCAAATACTGACAGCCTTTTTTCAAACTAAATGTGAGGTCATTATCTACACACTGAATTTGGCAATGAATACTCACTCCTTCGTAGTACTTAATCCCACCTCTAATGTTTCGGACCTCCTAGTTTGCTCTGCTCCAAAATAAGTATTGTTTCATGGATGCTGTTCGTTATCTCCATATATTTTATTCATGATATTTGGAATAACTGAACTAATTAGGACATTGGATGGGCAGCTCTTCTTTTTTTATATAAAAGTTTTGCTGTTGCTAAAGAAGTTGGTTAAAAAAGGTGGAAGATTAGGGTTTTTTTTCAAAAAAGGATTACAGGAAAAAATATTTTACGTTACATCTGAGAATTTATCAGACACATAGAGACGTCCCAATACACGGGTGAAATTTTGGTAAAATATCCATTTGTTTATTCAAAATAATGTAAAGACTTAGATCTTCTCAGTTCTCTCCTGGTTCTGAATCATTTTACAACAAACAAACAATTGAAATACTTTTTTAAACTCCCAATTATAGAATAATATTTACATTTGCAAATCTTTTCTTTTATATAACAACATAAGAAGCAACGCGTGTTTATAATAATTATAAAAAAACGCTAGATCAATCACATGACATTGGGTTTAAAAAATAAAGCATTTCACACATTAAAGTTTATAATCAGGCAAAATATATTATACGAATAAAGTCACAAAGGAAAATATAAGAAATATAAGTAATATTATAACATTTTAAAACCTTTATCGGATATGAATATAGTTTTTTTTTAAAATTTATTCCGTGACCAACCCGTATATATAAACAAAAAAAAAATATATATATATATATATATATATATATATATATATATATATATATATATATATATATATATATATATATATATATATATATATATATATATATATATATATCCTAAAACATGTTTTAAAATTGTAAAATTATTGCTAAAAAAGAACTTTTTAGTCGTGGATACCTTTGAGAGTGTATTGATAAAATATGCACTCACGAAGAGAGTTTTAATCATTCTGATAAAAAACGATCCATATAACAAACAGAAATCAAGCTCAAAAGTCCGTTTAAACACTACAAACTGGGAACAGAGCAAACATATTTATCTGAAAGATCAGACAGTTTAGAGGACAAGATTTGGCATGTCGCATACTGTTTTAAATTGTTTTAAGTAGATAATGCATCATTTGCACTGTTCTAGAAATCTCCAGAAGTTTGAGATATATACTTTTTTTTAATTCAAGAGCAAAATATATATCCTTGTAAAGAAACTGGGGGTTACCTGAGTAAGACAATCTGTCCTAGATGAATTCTAGTAAAAACAAGCAGCTTGATTAAAAATAGTTTTTTTTTCAATTGCTTGACTTTAATACTATCATTGGCTATAAATAGATGAAGAATTCTTTTTCATTGAATAATGGCATTGGCTAAATTTATTGAAGTGAAATATGTGAGGTAACGAAGAGTTTTCCAGTTTCTAGTCCATTAAGCATGATCAAATAGGAACGGAGCAAAAACTGATATCTAAAAAGTTAGAAGTTGGATCAGGTGCCATAGAGGAGTGAGCATCCCCCGCTGACCGGTCACTATCGCCGTGTGCCCCTTTTCATGATCGGGAAATAACTGAAAATTCCGAATACCAGTGTGTAAATAAAGGCCAAACAATTAGTATTGAAAAAGTCAGCATGTAACCTAATGTGAATGTTAATTTCACAATCATATACAATCACCTTGTTAAAAAAATCGCTTAAAGATATGACATGATCAAACTGTAAAAAAAAATGTACATTTGTATCATATTTCACTAAGGTTGATTTAAGAATACATCGAGGATATAGCACCGAGATATGCATTTTATTTTGCAGCTGTACCTATTCTTGTAAATATCAAATTTGATGATTTCAATAATACTATTTTGTATTAAAAAAAAATTAAATTAAAAAAAAAATTAAAAAAATTGGAAAAAAAAGTTGTTAAGAAATACATGTAAGCTACGTAAGCCCATTTAGGACCTATAAAAATATTTATGAAATTTGATATAACGAATTTTCGAATTTGTTATAAAGAATTCATTAAAACAATTTCTTTGAATTGGTTATAACGATTTTAATCTGTTATAACAAAGAAGATGGGCTGATAAGGCGGGCAGAATGCCTATAGCGTCAGATATTAAGAAATCACATTTGATATATAACTTGAGTATTTAAATTTACATCTCATCCTTGAAATTTATGAAATTATGAGAAAAAAAACATTTTCTGAGAAAAAATAAATCTCTTTAAAAATGTTCATTCATAAAAATATTCCATGGTATTAGTGGGATTCGAACCAGAGCAATAAATAAAATACCGATATATCAGACTCCTTTGAGACTAAGGCGCTAACCACTATGCTACATGGCTCATGTGTTGAGGTGGCATTTAAATCATGTTTGTGATATGACCCTTGACTTAATGGACTTGAAGTATTTCTCGGAATGATGCGAATGTTTTGTCATAAAAGTGTATTTTTAAGGTAGAGTGGGTCTTCCCTCCATTTTTCTGTAGACCCAAAAATATGTATTTTGTCGCAAACTTTTAGGAGTATCTTTCAAAAAAATGGAGCGAAGACCCACTCACATTGAAAATTTTTGTTAAAGTATGAAAAATGATCGATTTTGTTCTTTTAAGTCTCTGTATGCTTTTTCATAGGCAAATATTTTCAGTTTTTGTGAGATTTTTGTAAATTACAAATGTATAGAGATTTTACATTAAGTATACTTTAATATTAGATGAAATATGAAATAAAATTTGAAAATAATTGAGATTAAATTTTTTCACTTCTTATCTGTCGCGCTATAGGCATTCTGCCCGCCTTATACGCCCATCTTCTTTGTTAATTCATTATAACAAACTCTTTAATTTGTTATAACGAATTAAATTTGTTAAAACTAATTCAAAAATTTGTTATAAGAATTCAAATTCGTTTAAACAAATTCTTAAGTTTGTTATAAAAAATAAATTCGTATAAAGAAATTCCAATGCTTCTTATAACGAATTAAATTCGTTTATTCGAATTCAATAATTAGAAAAATATATATTTATTCAATATAACGAATTGTCAAATTCGTTTTAACGAATTTAATTCTTTATTACAAATTGTGGAATTCGTTTAAACGAATTTAATTCGTTATAACAAATTTTAGAATCTGTTAACGAGGCTAGGGTGTGGCAGTCATTTTCAGACTATTTTTTTCTCCTTTCAAAGAAGAGCTCCATATAAAGATATACAAAAATGATCAAATTTCAAAACTAAAATGTATGAATTTTTTCTTTGCCAAATGATAGTTGACAGCTCAAGATACCGTATCTAAAAAATATGTTAAATCTGGTGGTTAATTTGTGGTTAATTTGTTGACCTCCCAGCCTCCTTAATACAAGTTTATTTCGTATTAACAATTTTTAGGTCACCTGAGATTAGGAATTAGATGTGTAATTGGCCACTTCCGGTTAAAATGCCGAGGTGTTTGACATCGGCAGTTCTCGGAACATCTATCTTCGTAAACAAAAATGGTGCGTCGTCAAGACGGCCTAGGACGCTATCATAAAACATACACCAAAGGAACGAATTATAACTAATCAGAGGAAAGAATTGATATGATATTAAATAGAAAACACTTACTATAATTTGGTTTTACAAAATATGCAGTCAAAATGATGTTATCTTCATATACACACTACAAGGGTTTTTTAAACTTCTAAAAATAGCACCGATTTCGAAAAAAACAAAAGAAGTAACTTTTCATTTTAATTTTGTGATTCTTCTAATATCAGCAAACAGTTTGAGAGAATAATGTATGTTACAATATCAATAGCATGTCGTACGTGTATTGTAGAATCTGCTATTAATCGACAGATGTTGCGTACATATAATTCCTACATAATGTAATATGCTGGAAATGTGCAAACCTCTGGCCGTGCTAAATGATTCTCAGGATTTGTGAAATATCAATGATTTCTAGAAAAATATTTGACAAAACAGACTTAAAATATCTAGATACTCATGAAACATACATTAATGTCACGTTCAATTATCCATGCTATCATACGTGAAATATCTGAGATGCTCAAAATAGATCGATGAGTAAAAAAAATTTCATTATATGTTTAGAACTTTAACAAAAAAATAGTATCATTTATGAGAACAAATAATTTATTCTGGGTAAGGTCAGGGTGAATTTTATGTGTGTGGGTTTTTTATTTATTAATTTTTTTGCATGAGTTTAGCCGCGTCGGAAAAGGGGGGGGGGGGTATTTAACATATTTATTTATACATATTTTATTAATTTATGATATATGTGAGGCACAATATTGTTTTTAAAACCCTTTGATAAGTGTTTCGCGATCGGTCTGATATATTTAAGCCTTCAATGTAAAGTAAATATAAACTATGAAGAACTTTATATACATGGGAACTGCAAAAATGTAGGTTATTTTGCAAACACTAGTCTAGGTCAAGGTCACTGTGAGAAGAGGTCAATTTTCTGAAAAAATGAATTTAAAGAGAATTGAGTTGAGTATGACAATCATCTTTTGTTTATATATGCTCAAGCTCATTAGTTCATTTATTACAACCTACCCTATACCATTAACAAAAAAATAATGGCTTACATTTTTAGGGGGTACATCACTCTGACATAGAATATAGATAAATATTGTGGATAGAGTAATTCTTTTTTGTGGTTATATTATCACAAATACATGTCACACAAAATTTATAATGTTTAATTATTGATCATCCCTACCATATTTTCTTTGGCAGAATATTATAAACGGTTTTATAACAATAATTGCTAAAATTGTCACTGAAAGTAGACAAGATCTCTCGATTACAAGTATTCATATATCATATCTGATGAATTTGAACTAAAAAAATTGAATGTCTACAATCCTAGGGCTTATTGTTACAGTTGAATACATGAAACATTAAACTGTTTTCTGGCTAACTAGAAAAAATACATCTCTACCCTTTGTCCATCAAGGGTGCACCACTGGCGAGAGGGTACAGTTACATAAATGAGCACATAAGAAATATGTATGGACAAAATTGCATGAAACTAAGGGAAATATTGCCGAAAGTGTTGTTCATTATAACTATGCTTAATTCAGTCATATGCAAAGTCATGGCTATTACACCCCTAATACCTAAACTCAGGTGACCTATTGCTATCTGTTTTCGTCCGTCGTCAACCGTCGTGCGTCGTGTGTTAACATTTGAACATTTTCAGCTTCTTCTCTGAAACCACTGAACTATTTTCAACCAAATTTGGTATACAGCATCTATGGATGAATGTGAGCAGAAATTGTGAATTTCATGGTCCCCGCCCCCCTGAGGCCTGAGAGGTGGGGCCAAAACCACTAAAATTATTGCAATCTTTAAAAATCTTCTTCTTTACTCCTGGATATCAAGCAGGCAAACTGTTTGCATGATTCTAATCAACATTGAGTCCTCTACCAAAATTGTGAAATTCATTTGCCCTGGGTCAGGGGCTCAAGTGCTAGGGCGGGGCTAAATAGAATATATAGTGAAAATGCATAAATTCTTTGAAAATCTTCTTCTCTGCTCCTGGGTATTAAATAAACCATCTAAGTATATAATTATGATGAGCAAAAGTGCCTCTTCCAGATTTGTAAATTTTATGGCCCCAGGGTCAGGGGTTCTGGTGTTAAAACCGGGCTCTATTGATTATATAGTGAATATGCATTTATTCTTTAAAAATCTTCTTCTCTGCTCCTGGGTATTAAATAAACCGACTCAGTACATTATTATGATGAGCAAGAGTGCCTCTTACAGATTTGTGAATTTAATGGCCCCAGGGTCAGGGGTTCTGGTGTTAGGGCGGGGCTCTATTGATTATATAGTGAAAATGCATTTATTCTTTGAAAATCTTCTTCTATGCTCCTGGGTATAAAATAAACTAACTAAGTACAGAATTATAATTAGCAAGAGTGCCTCTTCCAGATTTGTGAATTATGGCCCCAGGGTCAGGGGTTCTGGTGTTAGGGCGGGGCTCTATTGATTCTATAGTAAAAATGCATAAATTCTTTGAAAATCTTCTTCTCTGCTCCTGGGTATAAAATAAACTAACTAAGTATATAATAATGATGAGCAAGAGTGCCTCTTCCAGATTTGTAAATTTTATGGCCCCAGGGTCAGGGGTTCTGGTGTTAGGGCGGGCTCTAATTATTGATTATATAGTGAAAATGCATTTATTCTTTGAAAATCTTCTTCTCTGCTCCTGGGTATTAAATAAACTAACTAAGTATATAATAATGATGAGCAAGAGTGCCTCTTCCAAATTTGTAAATTTTATGGCCCCAGGGTCAGGGTTTCTGGTGAAAAGGCGGGGTTCTATTGATTATATAGTGAAAATGCATTTATTCTTTGAAAATCGTCTTCTCTGCTCCTGGGTATTAAATAAATTAACTAAGTACATAGTTATGATGAGCAAGAGTGCCTCCTCCAAAATTGTGAATTTTATGGCCCCAGGGTCAGGGGTTCTAGTGCTAGGGCGGGGTTCTATTGGTTATATAGTAAAAATGCATTAATTCTTTGAAAATCTTCTTCTTTGCTCTTTGGTTTTATGCCAATGATCCAAGTATATATATTAATGATGAAGAAAGGTGCATCTAGCAAAGTGTTTTTTATGCCCCCTGGGTCAGAAGGGGGATTACAAAGTCTGAAAATAGATTAATGCTTTGAAATCTGCTCTTTGGTATTAATCAACCATTTTATGATAAAATTTGCAAAATTTTGAAATATGTGGCCCCTGGGTCAATGGTTCCTTTGGGGTGAGGTGCACAACTGAGTGCATTTTCTCTTTATTACTCTGATTTACCTCTGAGTTTTAAGTAAATAGAGTAAGCATGCTAAGTTAATAATTATAATAAGCAATGGTGTCACTTTCAAAATTGTGAATTGTGAATTTCATGGCCTCTGGTTTAAAACACGAACCAAATTTAATTGTTTGAAAGTTGTTACACAATAATCAGGTGACCTATAAGGCCCGTGGGCCTCTTATTTGAATCCGTTATAACGAAATCAACAAATAACAGATTAAATTCATTATAACGAATTGAAAGAAATTGTAATAACGAATTAAATTCGTTATAAAAAATTCGACATTTCGTTATATCGGATTCAAAAATATTTTTCGATAGGTCCTAAATGGGCTTCCGTAGTAAGCCATGCATTTATCTGACAGTTTTTAATTCTAACTACATTAACAACACTTAATTTTTTCAAGCGTATATCTCTTTATTATGTTTGAGTTCTTTGTATAATTTTGTAAAAGGGCTTGGATACTTGTAGAGGTGACTGCCACAGTCTTATTCTATCTGTAAAACAAAAATATTTTATTACATCACGTTACAAATCATCATATCTTAATACGGCATTGTTGTTTGAAGACATACTTTTTGTTAACTATTTATGTACTTTTTTCAGGTACCGTCTACTTAGTCTGGATGATTATTGCTGGAAACATTTATCACCTGCTCTGGCGTGTTCTTTTCTAGAGCATTGCAGAGTAACAAGAATTAAGGATCATTATACATTGAACTGCATCTTGCTAATAAAGTCTTAAAATTTGCAACAGCTTTTTAAAAATTTTAAGTCAGGTGTATACGAGTATGTATGTTACTTTACTTATGTCTGCATGTAGATTAATGATTTTTTTTTTCAACAGAAAATACACATTGTGTAAACTAGTGCATACAGAAAGTTATATAAACAAGTATTTTGTGATATTGTTATGTAAAAAAAAAAAAGATTTAATATAAATAATTGAAGTTCATACTCTACGTAGTTTTAATTTTTTGGGGTTTTTCCCTGGAGTTGAAGAGTTCAACTAAATTAAGGAAATGTGTGCAATACTTTTAATGTCTATACATAGGTTTGTACACCTCTTCTAAAACAAATTCTCCATGGAAAAAAACTTTTATATTGCGTAATTTTTGTATATTTTTCTTTAAAATATGCTAAAATTTTCATAATTTCATATCTGTTCCAAAGCCCTGGTAATGCACGCTGATTTTTTTCTAAGAACATGTAATTGTACAATAATTTTAGAATTATAATATCATGATAAATTTTCAGTTGTTAAGTTACCTTGCGTATGTCCTTAAAAAAAGCTTTTTAAAACTGTTGGACAGAATATAATGAGAAAAAAATTAAATATAGAATTGTCGGTTTCAAATTAGATTGAGTCATTGATTTTTTAGCTACTTATTTGTGTTTGTAGGACATAGAAATGAAAATTTTAAAAATTCTATATTGATATGGTTCAATACATACATACCATCTTTTTCAGATTATTTAGATTTTTTTAAGACATTTGTGTCTGACATGTGATGTAAATTTACATGCGTTTATATAAAATGGATATGTCTGTGTTTATTATAAAATGTTGATATATTTTTGATTTACTCATTTTTTTCAAATATATAAAAAATATTCCTATAAATTTTGCTTATCTTTTAATCAATTGATAATAGAATATCTATTTATATTCCTATTTTGATATTTTTGGAGAAGACATTTTTAAAGGCATTTAATGAAGAATTCCAATTTCAAAACATAATTGAAAATAGAATCTGATGTCCATTAGAAATTATTTTTCAAAAATTCTAAAGAAGAAAAGACTTTTTAATTCCTATAGGTTAACATTTTTTTTTTAATTTGCAATATTAAGTAAAGAATAAGTGTTGAATTCACATTCAGCAGTTAAATTCACCTTAGCAGTCAGACTTAAAACAAAGCTCGTTCCCAGTCTAACATACAAGAAATACTAGTACTTTCTAAACAGGTTGAAATGAGGTTTTTTCATTCTATAAAAAGATGGTAACTAGACTATGGCAACAACTGATTATTATCAGAAAGTAAGGAACATAGTTGTTCAGATTGTGAACCTTTTCAAACTAATATATACCTTTTGATAATGTAGATACATGTACATTTATGAACGTTAATAGTTTCACAGAGTTAAGGGAATATATCCTTGATGATTTTACCATGCCAAAGAATTTTCCTATTGTGCCAGTTTAAGTCATATACACGTATTTAATTTATCTAACTAATAACACTATGTATCTACTTCTTTTTGCAAAGTTTTGCATTCATGATCGATTTATAATGGTTTTGTCAGCAAAAAACGTTTGAATGAGTAGTATCATGAAAAACATTTGTCATAATAGTTGTTTAGCCATTATTTACAAAATGTGATATCTATAGAATTTTCCGTATGTTTGGTCATGATATGGAGAAAACGGATTCTGACCTGTCGGAAAAAATGGAAAGTTTACTCCCCCCTGGCACCGGAACCATTTGTGATGTTGCTAGAATTTTGCTTTTGCTCTGCTTCTGTTGAGATGTAAAGTGTCAAAGTTTTGAGCTTGTATTTCATACACATCGTATGAAAGATATTGTTTTCATTGTGTATTTCTTTTTTTCCTTTTTTAGGCGTTTTGCAAAAATGTAGTGCTTCACTGTCAGTTTCTGAATATGCTTCAGAAGGGACACAAGGTTCACTCCGATGTGATTTCTACATACAAAAGTCAACCATACATGTCATTTGGTATAGAGAAGAGAATATCAATATTACTACCTGTAACTATCCTGGTCATTGTGAATTTCCAAGAAACCAACGATACGAGGCCTTCATAGACAGTCAATACTCAACATTTGTTATTTCTTCTGCCAGTTTCTATAAGGATGACGGTATGTGGCATTGTGGAGTTAATGGCCTGGATTCATCAACTAACTTTACAGTATCAAGTAGGTACACAGTTTCATTTTATCATCTTTACATTATTTGTTTCGGCAGTTGTGACCGGTCGGCAGGGGATGCTCACTCCTCCATGGCATCTAATCCCACCTTTTAAGTTTGGGATATCTGTGTTTGCTCTGCTCCTATTTTGTATTCTTTAATTGACTTTTGAACATGAATGATATACGTCATCTCTATAATTTCATTGATTCTTTCTATGCTATTTCACATCCCTTTCTAAAAATTTTCACTTTCACGGAGACGCTACGACTGCTGATGGCAAATTTTGACCTATGATAAGTTTTAAGACCATTTAACAGTAAGTTATAATTTTTGTGCCAGCACTTACTGCAACCCAGGACATCAATAATGAATTTTCACTCATATGGAGACGCCATGATTTGCCGGTGGAGAGCTGAAAATGTTTCCCGCACTCGGCACTTTGCTATTGAGCAGGGAGGGATTTTTTTCGTGCCAGCAAGTTCTGCGACATGGGACCTCGGTGTATGCGGTCATCGTCCCACAGTGGAACTCAAACCCGAGACGCAAGGATGAACTCTTTTCTCTGCGACTTTTAGCAGACGTTCTTACCACTGCCCCACGCGGGCCACTCTTTGAATTTAATCGTTGTATTACCTAATTTAATCAACAAATTCATGTTTCAGGTATTCCTAGTTCTTTTAGATTTACGAGTCCTCTGGAATCTGGAATATTTGTACCAGATGACGGTCTTACTTTAAATGCAACAGCAATGTGTTTATACCCAAAGCCAAAAATTGTAAATTTGCGATATCGTATACAGGTAAGTGTTTTTTTTGTTTCAATTATTAAAAGAAAGTAGACATTTTTTTCAACTTTTTCCTTTGACTGCTAAAATGTTTTGTATAATTAAAGTTATTCCTTCAGCTTACATTTGTCGATGCAAATCGACCTGATACGGTTTCTTTTTTTTCTTTTTAACTAATTTCTACAGGGGAATAAACATTACAGCAACTTTACTCGAAGAGACGTAGATATTCAGTACTTTAGGGATGGAACTTCCCACTGTTTAAAGCACCAGAGTGTTATGATTGTGACAATTGCCCTTTACAGTACGGACTTTCATTTTGAAAGGGATACGAGCGTTCTATTCCAGTTTTCCTATAGGCTACAAAGTGGAAAAGAAAAAAATACTGAGGAAGTCATCGATCTCAAATTTTCACGTAAGTCATTGATTTTAATCATGCACAGGGTCTTCTCTTTTATTCAGGCGCCATAACTTAAGTCCCTTGTCTTTCCTTACGAAATTTTCGGGAAACTTATTTATCCCACTTATTCTGCCTTATGAACCCGGGCAGTCAATATCTAGACTACTACACCACACAATACTCCTGTTTGTATCAGTTGTTTGCATTGCATGATTATAGACAGATTATACAAAAATGGATGACTGGATTGGGATTTAATTTTGGACTTATTCTTATTTTATATTATGCGAATAAAAATGTTTCTCATACATTAAGTATTTGCCTCAAATACAACAAGCCTTTCAATGAACGTTTCATTAGTAAATGTTAAGTTTGGGGAAAAAGTGGGGGGCGGGGCTGCCCCCCTGGCTCCCCTGTTGCTACGTGCCTGACTTTGGAATTTCTATATATATTATAGATACGGCTTTCATATTTCACATGTATTTTACCTGTGACAAAACCTTTCCAAATTTACAATGTTTTTGACTCTGTGTTCTTAAAGTTTGACCTTCTGTTCAGAAATTTTAACATAACTTTAAATTGGTAACAGATTTTGAGAAAGAGAAAATTTTGGTTTTCATAGTACACATGTATATAATCTTGATAAGACCTGTCTAAATAAGAACAGAGGAAATTCGGAATGAAATCTGTACATACGTTAGGCAAATTTTTCTGTGAAACATTCCCAGAATTCTTTTACTACCCAATGTCCTTTGCGCGAATTAATAAATAAATATATCATATTTATGAACCCTATGCTTTTGACCTTGAAAAATTATCTACTTTCTTTATAAATTTCACTGAGAAGATAATTGGCTTTCATATTTGACATGTGCATGACAAAGTGTTTCCGAGCACAGTATAATTTTTTACCCCGTGACCTTCATGTTTGACCCAGTCTCAAAATTTTAACTTTCATGATTACATTTGAATGACATGATAGAGCATTCATATTTGACACAATATGCCATAAATATTGACCATGATGACATCCTATCCACTATAAAACCAAAAGCGTGGAACCACATCTCTTGAAATTTACTTCTTTTGATTCTATAAAACAGATTTAATTATTTTTTAGATTCAAGAAAAGTGACCTCAACAATATGTGTAAATTGTGAAACAGGTAGGTTTAATTCATACAAATATTGAATCATTCTCTAATTTTTACTTCATTTATATGATCAATTTAAAAAAAAAACAGACTAAGATTAAAATGTATTTATAAGGCGATTTTTTTGCTAATAGGCAAAAAGTGATATCACCTATTCAAATAGGTTATATCACTCATTCAAATTGAATAGGTGATATCATATATCATATATTTAAATGGTGATATTACTTATTGAAATTGATGGTATCACATTTTCAAATTGATGTTATAACCATTTGGAAATGAATTATTTAATATAACCTATTCGAAAAGGTTATAGCACCTATTATTGCTGAATAAGTGATATCACCTATTCCAATAAGTAATATCACCAATTTGTATTTCTTACAATTAATTGTAAATATTCCCTAGACTCTCTAGTTTGATTTCCACTGCAACCAAGAAAATTCGTACTGTCGAGTTTTCACCTGTACTGTTTTTAGACTTTTTAAGTACCTTATGTTATGGATCTCTCTAAAGTTTTATAGAATTTACCAAGCTCAGGTGCAACAGAATGGCTTTCACTCTTTATAATATTAAGGTACTCCGATCTTCAGCCACAAAGGAAAAATCTTTTATTTGTAATATAATTCAAAATATCCCTAAATGAAGTTATCACCTATTTGAATTGAATATTTCACATCACTTATTCGAATAAGTGATATCTTAAATTCAAAAGAAAAAGTGATATAACCTATCCGAAAAAGTGATATCACCTATTCGAATAAGTGATATCATCTATCTGAAAAATTAATATCATCAATTCAAATCAAATCGTGATATCACATATTTGGAATAAGTAATATCACTTTTCCGAATAGGTGATATCTTCAATTCAAATCAAATCGTGATATCATCTATTCGAATTCATATAGGTAATGTCATCTATTCAGAATCTGATTTGAATAGGCGATATCACATTTTGGCAGTAAATACCAAAATGGCGCCTCATATCTATTCTATCTATTCCCTATCGGGTAGGAAAAAATTTTTATGTGGGAGTAGGAAGATTTTTGTAAACAAATGATTAACTATGAAAACATATTACAGTTCAAACAAATATTTATGAACCCATTTTGGAATTTTAAATTCTTTTTTCTTGATAAATTTATTCATTTCATGTTCTAGAATAAGATACAATGTATTTTAAAAAGTGCTTTTTTCTTGTAAGACTTGTTTTGTTATATTCATTTTTGTTTTGTTACTTTCTCAAATCCATATTTTTAAAGGAAATAAAAAATATTCCTCACAATTCTATTCATTATGTTCTGTCTTAAAATTATACAAAATACTGGTAAGACTAAGAGGGGATGTCTTATAACTGTACAAATTAATAAACTATCTGAACATCTATTGTCTTTAATTTTGCAAGTGGGAATAGGTATAGAGTTGAGATTTTTAAAAAATGGGAATATGTAGAATTTAGATTTTTAAAAAGTTGGAATACGTAGACTTAAGATTTTTAAAAAGTGGGAATATGTAGAGTTGTGGGAATAGGTAGGGTGGACCTTTTTTAAAAAAAAAAAGGGGGAATAGGTGGTCGTTTAAAAAATAATTTTTATAAGATGCCTTTATGTCATATGAACAGAAAATATAAACGGACCAACTATTGAACACATTTCTTTCTTCCAATTATATGAGTACATGTATAGAACAACTGAGACATTTGTTACTTTAAAGTAAGGATACTTCTATTTTTTCAGAAATCACCACACAGCCGGCATCTCCCGGAAAGTTACAAAATAAATCTTCCGGTAAATTAACTTTGGTTTGCTAATCTTCCGCTTTTAATTTTTAAAAGATACTGAACATAGGGCATCTTAGCATTTTGTATTTTTGGCGTTTTCTCATAACTGTTGTCTAGTTAAATGGTTTAACGAACAGTTGTATCTTATTATGCCATGTTATTTTTAGAAGAGTGGATCATACCAGTAGCAGTAATAATAACATTACTGTTGATAGCATCCATAGCAATACCTATAGTGTACAAAGTAAAGAAATCCAGGAAAGGATTATCTCCGGGTAAATGTATTTCTAATTCTTATGAACAGTTCGATGGATCAGGCTCAGACATATCTACCCCAAGGAGCGGGATGAGATCACAAGAAACATTGAAAGTAACAACAAGGGAGAACAGAAATAACACTAAAGAAGAAAACACAGAAATGGAGGCACAAACAAGAATTGTTCGTGGATCATCCACAACAAAACAGGGTGAAGCTAATCACGGCAAAGGTAGACACAATAAAGGAAAAGGTGATGAATCTGAAAATAGCATATATAATTCTAAGATACAGAATGTAAGTGTAGGAAAAAATTTAGATGTAGACAAAAATGGTTCCAAAATATCTAATCCCAATTATGGCTTATTAAAGGACGTATATTCAAAACAGACACCTGATCCTTTAGAAAGAAATTATCCAGTTAGTAGTTCTGTAAGTAGTGATTATGAAGATCGGACGAGTCGGAAGACACGAGGTGGAAAATGGAGGATTAAGTTGCAGAGGACAGAGTTTATGGACATGTTCTTGCTGGATCCATCGGATTGGTCCAATTGAAAAAAAAATCCATCATAGTTCATGAAATTAAAATGCCCAAAAGTTACTGTTTACATTCAAAATCAACGGGAGAAATAATTCAAAATCATAAACACTGACAAAGATTTTAAAGATGCTCCTACAATTACAGAGAATAAAGCACGGGATATATTCCTCTCTCTCTCTCTCGAGAAAATGCCTTATAAGATCATATTGTACCCTGTAAAATGGTAAACAGAAACGTGTTCAACATTTACAGATATTACTATTAAGCGAATCAAAAGAAGTTCAAGAAAAAAAGAACGCATGTTGTACTATTAAAAGATCTTCATGGAATAAAAGCTTATCAATCCTATGAAATTGTAAGCAATAGGCATTCTTTGTCATATATCTTAAATAGGACAGCTATCATCTATTAGTGATGTTGACTTTTCCGCACTTTTTTTAAAACGCTTGCAGATATTAAGCTAATTTTTAGTATGTGCGTGGCTGCTGATGAGATAAAACTCTGTTTTGCATTTCCTTCCGTTTCGATGAATTTTGACGTAATATCGCTGATTACTGAATAGACCTGGACAACATACAAATTGCCTATAAATACCCTTTCTATACAAGAATTCAAGGTAACAAATTTAATGAACTGAGATAATACTTTTATTACATTTTTATTTATGCCCTTATTTTTTTTTAAATGAACTTTATAAAAATCATTTTTGTTTCATTTTTCCTCGTATAAAATGAATCTTCCCAGACGCGACTGATATGCTCGGTTTTATAGTTGTGTTGTTTCTTTAATTATAATATTCTTGTTTGATCTAAAAATGAAGATAGAAATATTAATTAACAATTCTACAATATCCAAGCAAGAAAACTGTTAGGGAAGAAAATGAAATGTACACAATGAAATACCTTTTAGATTCATCCTCAGAAGAATGCGAAATCCTAGTATCTACAAACAAGATTGATTTTCTAAATTTTCAATTATATATTATAGTTTCAAGCTTGATGAATCGAGCAGAATATTCAATAATATCTATAGATTCAAGCTTAATGACTTTGACAAAAACACTATTATTTTTCAAAATATTCCATGTTTTTAGACAAAATATCAAGAACATCGTACTGAACACCGAAATACCCGGTATGTCAATTTCCCCCCTTATTATTATCAGGAAATAATGACACATTTTATCCCCTAAAAACAAGAGAAGTTTTATTTTAAATCTTAATTTTCTTAAAAATGTATATTGTACAATTCGGACGTCATTATTTTTTTAATTGCTTATACTAAGCTCAAATATTTTAACTGCCTGTCATGCTTTTATTTTGTATTTCAACTTGTCAAAAAGTAGATAAAACAAGTTTCTTGTATATTTCATTACATACTGTAATGGGATAATATACCTAAAATTTCCAATAAATTCTAATTAATTTTAAGAGAAGCTCTTAAAACTTTGCATGGCTTTTTTTTTTTAATTCACTGATGTCATTTTCAAATTATTCTTACCTGAAGTGGTTAAACTATGATTGTTCGGTGTAGCATTTTCGGAAATCCTAGCAGAGGAGCTATATATAAAATACAAGATTTTGAAACATTTGATATCTTTTTACATCAAAGTCCACAAAATTAAAATACAACAATGTTTCAACTAATCAATTCATTAATTTTTTTTTTTTGAATTCTGAGATTTTTGTTTTAAAAAAAATAAATAAAAAGTACTCTACGATCAGTTTAAATTGAGAAAATTAAGTTTGTTTGTAGAATATGTATGAAGTATATAAAATATAATTACGTTGATGGAACAAAATCTGAACCTTGAAATTCATCTTCTTCTCCTGTAATGAAGACACATAAGTTGTAAATCGTGGGTTCAATTATGATCCTGTGTACTACGGATTTCAAATAATTCTATGTGAAGATGTTCCCCAATTCTAAACAGTTACCATACTGAGTTAGAGTTATTAAGCAAGTAATTTTTCTTGTGTTTTATTTAACATTTTTAAAAATTTATATTGATATGTTCGATAAATAAGAAATATGCCAGTACTTTTTCCCAGGTTGATCAACCACCCACCTTTAAAATTCATACTCCACCCTGTATCCTATTGGGTTATTAAACTACATGTATGTGTAAAACGTACTTTATAATAACTTTAAATTTCTCCTTCATCCCCCTTTGAAACATCATTTAACCCCCCTTGAAAAATTTCTAGATCTGCGCCAAAAACTGATGCACATCAACGTTTGCAACAGCTTCTTCATCTTCTAAAAATCCAAAATATTTATAAATAAAAAAGTTAATAAACAAAAATGAGAAAACTGACACATGGAATTACAGTATATGTAGAAAAAATGGAAAAGTTTCAGTGCATTTGAATCTTTCTGATAGCTAACAATAAAATATGGATATAGTATAAGAGTTTTTTGTTCCGTTTATATATTTTAATGTAATTCTTAGAGTCATCCTCAGATGTAAGCGAAGTCCTCGTACATGTTTCTACAAACAAGATTGATTTATAAATATTCATTTATATCTTATATATTTGAACATTATGGTTTTGAGTAAAACATGATTATTTTTCAAAATATTCTGTTTTTATACAAAAAATATTAAGAACACCATTCTGAACACCGAAAACTTAAAAAAAAAATCTTTTTCCTAAGTTATTATAAAAAAATAATGTTTTATAAGCGAGAAAAGTTTTTCTTTAATCTTAATTATCTTTAAAACGTCTATTTTACGTTTAAAGTGTCATAATTTTTTTTTATTGAATTCACTACGTCCAAATATTTTGGCTGCCCGTCAAGCTGCTCTTTTGTAATCATACTTGTCAGTAAGTAGATAAAGAAAGTTTGTTGTATATAATTTTCATTAAGTAATTGAATAATATACATTTAGTTTTGATAAATTTCAATTATTTAAAAAAAAAGCTTTTGAATCTTTGCGTGGCATATTTTTCTAATTCTCTGATGTCTGTATCAAATTATTCTTACCTGAAGTGGTTAAACTATGATTATGATTGGTCGGTGTAACATTTTCAGAAATCCTAGCAGAGGAGCTACGTATATAAAACAAAATTTTGATACATTTTATATCCTTTTCAATATAACAAGTACATTAATGTTTCGACTCATTTATTTATTAATCACTTCAAAAAAGAACTGTACGACCTGTTCAAATTAAAAAAAACATAAGCTTGTATGTTGAATATAGGTACAGTATATATAATTTAATTACGTTGCTTGGACATATTCGGAACCTTTAAATTCATCTTCTTCTCCTGTAATGAAGACAAATACAATTATGATCCTGTGTATTACTGACTTCAGATAACTCTATGTAAAGATCATCACCAATTTTGAACAGTTGAAGTTGACCTCTGAAACTTAAAAGGTGGGATCTATTCCTCTGGAAGAGTAAGTATCCCTTGCCAAAATGCCATACCCGCCATGTGATCCTTGTCAAGATCAACGAAGAAAGGAAAAATCCGTTGACAATTCAGTATTTAAATTTTAATGTTAATTTTAATTTTAATATTGAAAAGTTAAAGTCATCACGTTTATCATAAAGCTTTGTTAGATTAAAAGTCTCTTTCAAGTAAAATTTCTAAATATGAAACAGATTTGTCAGACCTTGTGGTATCTTTTATTTCAAGCTCGCCGTGATATATCGTATAGATGTAAGAATAGAAATAATGATTGTTAATAGCCAATACCTCACCAATATACTATCTTAATGTCGAGTTGAAGGCCACAGCAAGTGTTTATCTTTAACTACTTTGTATTCTTTATCTAGGTGCAGTTTATATTGAATACATATCATTGAATAATTGCTGCAAGCTTGGAATTAAAAAGAATATCATGTATTATAATATTATTTTTCTTTTAAAAAACTGCGATTATATAAAAATGGAAAATAATCTGGGTATGATTTTGCAAATCAATGTACACAGAAAAAAATATGTTATTATATTTCATTATATACTTCATATCTAATAATATTGTTAGATTTACATACCGGTTACATTAACAAAAGAATATGCAGAGAGGATATGTATGCCGTTGAAAATATTTATATGAACATATCAACAATGTGTACCGTCACACACCTGTATTGGTGCTGGAACCACAATCAGATGACGCTGTCCTTGGTTCAGGCCTACAAGATGAAAAGTTAGCATGAAAAATAAACACAACTTTATAGATGCAGTGAAGCATCCAGTTATATTCAAATACAGGAAATATCTGTTTCATGATTTGTGCCCATTTTATTTCATACCGGTGACAATAACATTTCAATATTTTTAAGAAGATGTAGATCCACGGTTATGAATTTAAACAATATACATAGTCAAAGTGTATAAGTATTGTAAACCAACTTTTATTTGCAACGACTTTATTTCGCGAATTATTGGGTTAAAAACTAATTCGCGACGATTAATTTTCGCGATCAAGCCTATTTAGGTTCTCATGTTAATAGACACAGAGACTCTAAGAACCGGTTTGCGGCGAGAAATATTCGCGAAGTTGTTTTACAGTATCTAATTAATTTTGTTTATGAATGAACAACTTATGTTAACAAAGTCATGAAGAAAGATTTACAAAGGCGAGTAATTTTCATCATTCTAAGACAATGGTCTATGCAAATGTCACTGTTATGAAGGTCTTAAAGTAGTTTATTGAAAGATAAAAGGAAATACTATTACAAAATAAAGGATGAGGTGACTTGCGGCCCCCGATAAATTGACAAAAAATAAAATGTCTAAATTTTACTCAAATTTTTATATGTAACTAATCACTGATATGTGTACCTTTATAGAATACTATTTTTAACAAATATAGAAAAGTGGTTTGAAAGATTTCGATCCTTTATTGGGGTAGGGGTATTATGTTTACATCCAATTCCCATTGCATTTTAACCCCGCCCCAGTCTTTAAAGCCCTTAAAATATGCGAGCGCAGGTAGGTACAATTTTCTCCTTTGGCTGGTCACTGTATTTTATTTAAATCTACCTATATGCAAAAGGAGAAAATTGTTCCTAACTGCGCTCACATTCTATTTTTTAAAAAATTGTAAAATCTAGCTGGCCTTTCCTATTATGAACAGATCGACGGAACTAGATTTTCCGACGTAAGAATGAATTCATATGCTAATCGAGGCACTGGCGATACTTTTTAACTGACCAATCAGCTGAATGAAATTCGTTACGAGTGAGTACCACAAAAATACTATGGAAACATGCTTGGAATTTTACTGCTTTTAGAAATTTTTTATGCATTTGAGTCACAGATTAGACACAGATCTACATATGTACAATTTCGAGCCGAGATGGTAGTAAAATTTATATATATTTACAAACAATTGATAAATATACATTAGTTTAAAGGTTTTGTAGCGTGTTTGGTGAGCAATTCGGTAGGTCTACACGTATTCCCGATTATCAGTGAATACAAGTTTCATGTGCATTTCTTGTCCTAAAAAACGTAAAATCAGTGCGGAAAATCCATGCGTATTATTAAGTATGAACAGTCTTGGCTGACCATTATAAAAGTTTGAAATGTATTAAAAGATAACAGGTAAATTGACCTAAACCACGTGTCTGAGATAAAATGTATTCGCAGTAAACCAGCATGTTTTGTTGTTCTGTCATCAGATTGGACAATGACTATGTGCAAAATAATAACAACAGCCATATACGGTTGTCTTCTCGGACACGTATATCCCTTTATTGTACTAAGACCCGCCCATTCTCTTGCCATAAAAGAACATATTCTTACAAACCTGGCAAAATGTAGCTGTGATAGGGTCGAAAAAATCGAAGATAATGCAGCATTCTTTATATTCAAAATGTGTCTGAACTATTGAAACTATTCAAAAGGCGTCGTATTTATTTACTCATGTTTGAAAACAACCAACATTGCTGTAGATTAATTATAATTCGTCGTGGAAAAAGGGGCTCCAGATAACAGTTAAGTCACCTCATCCTTTGCTTTATCGCCCATGATTTAGAAAAATATGATTAAGACCTATATTAAGAGTATAATATGTTACACATAATATTACATTAATAATGATATTTTATTATCTTAATGTTTGCGGTAATCATGCTAACATAAGTTGTTGTCATTGTCCCATTTGACCTACATTTCCTGTTGTCTTCTGGAGAGAGTTCTCTGATAACAGATTCAATCATTGCTCTTTACACATGTTAATTAAGGGAAATTCTTCATTTTCATTGAAATATGTAGAGATAATAGTCGAGTTCAAGTCCATAATCAACATAAACATAAATAACATAATCAAATAAGACCGGAGCAAACAAGGACCTCCAAAACATCAGATGTAAGATCAAGTGCCCTGGAGGATTAACAACCCTTGCCGACTGGTCACACTCGCTGTGCACTCCTTGTCATGATCAGGAAATAACGGGAAATGCAGTGGTCAACTCATTGTGTAAATAATGACCTAACAATTTATATCAAAAAAGTCAGTCATCATTTGACTCAATGATAAATTGTATTTGCTGACAAGGTCATTGCATCGAAACATAGAATTTACGAAATGATGAATTGAACAAGACTGCTGATATTCCTCTTCATCAACTTGTTTGACAATAGCATAAATCGTTTTAGAAATTGATTATATGTACAATTTGCTCTTCCGTATTGAATCAACTTAGAGATATAAACTCTGTATTCAGGTGACAAAGGTATATTGCTGCATAAATAAGGAGAGTTGACAATGGAAAAGTTAAATTCAACACATTTATCAAAAACTTTGTTGGAAAAACCATTAACGCCCTTTTCTAGTCAAATATCCAAATAGATGTGTTAGAACTTGTGGTATCTTTTTTTCAGGCTCACCAGGATATAATGTGTCGACAAGAATTATAAAATTCACTATTGTTGATTGACAATACGTCGTTGTTATATATAAACATCGAACTGAAGGCCACAACAAGTGTTTTCTTCTTTTCACGTAAAGAATTTGGAACAAAATTAGCTTCATATGAAAATTGATAATTGATACCCATGGAAATTCCGATAGAATTTTGGAAGACCTGGTGTAAAAAAAACACACAAAGACATTGCCAATTAGAAACTCTAGCATCATTTTAATTTCAACTTCAGAGTCCTTGTGTGAACAATCAAAATGTTTTTACCACAGTAATTTTGCAAATTACCAATGACAAGGTAAGTAACTAATGATTGTGCATTACCCTAGATAATCGGATCCAAGATACATGTCTACATCTGTATTTTCTGCAATGAAATATTCATTT
This sequence comes from Saccostrea glomerata, assembly GCA_003671525.1. Lineage (NCBI taxonomy): Eukaryota > Metazoa > Mollusca > Bivalvia > Ostreida > Ostreidae > Saccostrea > Saccostrea glomerata. The sequence goes on along the minus strand of PRKT01000359.1, from coordinate 418,910 downwards.
AATTTAGAAAGAATTAAGATTGATGTATTATTTAAATCAATATGAGCTGCTTTTTTGAAAATTTTATTTTGCAGGTTAAATATTCTATTTTTATTAATTTGTATGTAATTTAAACCCTTAAGATCAATAAGTCCAAAATAAAGTTTAAAAAAATATTTCAGAAGAAATATTTCTGTTCGACCGAATATACAGTATTATATAAGAAATCATTATTGTACAGGACGACAACAATTCAATTTTGCTTCAATCAAAGCTAATAATAAAACATCGCAGATATGAACATGAAGTGTAGGAATGTTTTATTTTTCTGTCATAGAAATAGTTAACAATAAATTTGCAACAAAGTTTTCCAATGTCAAACATGAGGCTCATATTGCTTTAAACCATTATTAATTTAAAAGGGGATAGTCCCAGGGAGAAGATCTGATTTGGCATGGAGTAGTCCTAAATTGTGGGAAATAATGGCATCTCGGGGAAATCGACACATTTATTGTATTCATTTTATATAGAATAATAACAGTAACAGATAAATAAAAACTAACTTGAGGAACTGTCCCCTTCTTTCTTTGGTGAAACTGGTTTAAATCCAATAGAATCTCTACGAAGGACTAAATAAGATTACATCTAATTTCAGACTGATTATATAACAAAATAAACGTTTAAAGGGATCCATCAGTTTGTAAAGAAGTTTGAAATAAATACATTACTTACTTTTTTGAGAAAAAAAAACTTATACTAATAAAAGAATATTTTTTTTAAAAATATGCATGTATTTACATTAATGCGGGAAATCCTGAAATGTTGGCATTGTTTGATTGGCCTAAAATGTAGAAAAAAAGTTAATAACTTAGCATGCATGCTTTAAATAGATATTTTTAAGAACATTCTTATAAGAAAAATTAGCTCTCAATATCTCTAATCGTTTAGAAAAAAACATTGTGAAAAACAGTTAAAAATTGAAAAGAACGTAATTCCTTTAAAAAATTGAAGCGAAACGAAATGCAAACGTTAACTCATCAATATATACTCCAATACCAAAAATCAGCCAAATGTCTTAAAGAATTTATAAAAAAAAAAAAAAAAAAGTGCAAAAAAACATTTGAGACACACACAGAGAGAGGGACAACTAGACGGATGGACATACGCAGAGGAAACATATAATCCTCTCCAGTTTCATAAATTTATTTGATTTTAAAAAATGACGGTAGCTTTAAATTCGTAAGTACATGTATATGTATGTTCAATACATTGGGTCACCATTTTGAAAACGGAAATTGATTCTGGTCCATCTGTCCTCTGGACTCCATAGGGGAAATCCTACTCTAGAGTCACTTTTCCTGGGGGAAATCCTACTTTAGAGCCAGTTTTCCGTGGGTAAATTCTACTCTAAAGCCAGTTTTCCAGGGGGAAAGATTTTAGGGGGGAAAGCCTACTCTACAACACCGGTATTACTTCTGACTAAGTAGCAAACGAATTTTTTTCTTATTAAATCAAAAGATCGTTAAGACATGTCATATTCCTATTTTTTATACGGTAACTTCTGAATATACAATATTTTACAAAAAAATCAAACAAAGAAAATTATTCAATAAGATTTTAGAAATAAAGAACCTGCAGTGGAACTCGTCAATGGATTTGGTGCCGACGTCTGATGTCTCAGAAAAAACTTAAATGTTTTAAACTGATTTAAGTCTTTATTTCTGAAAAAAAAAGAGCTTAAGATAGCTATCACACACCGTATAAGTGGAAATTTTAGCGAGACGAAAATTTAGCGATTTATCCTAAGAAAAAGGTTAGTTAATTTAGCGATATTCAATTTAAGCGATCCCAGCACCCTCACTAATAATGCCAAAATTTAATCCTCGCTAAAAATTCTACTTATACGGTAGTATTGATATGAAAGACACTAAACTAAAAAAATTATGTACCTTGCTTTAATTTTTTTCGTTTTCGCATCCAAATAATGCAGCCGATTATTACGAAAACTACAACCACAGTGATGGAGCTTATAACTATAATAACAACATCATTACCGGATTCATTCTCTGCCTTTCCCCTAGTCTTGTTTTGGTACTCTTCTGATAAAAAAGAAAAATTATACTTATTAAAAGTACCTCATGCATTTCTTCTTGTTTATGTCAATGTAAATTAGGTTTGCCAGTTCAGACGAACACTTACCTTTGAGTGAAATATATATGCTTATGTTTGTAGCAGCCGTTTCATGGTTACTGAGGAATACGGTGTATGTGTCGTTTTTATTAAGAACTTCTTTTGTTTTCACGCTGATTATTTGCCCAGGATATGCTACTGTTACATTATTAATGCAGTGTTCGATATCTGCATATTCAAATATAGTTTCTGTTTTCATGATCAATGTTGCATTATTGATTTTGTGAAGAATATGCACTTCCTTTACAGGTGGAATGCTTATGACTTTTAATTTCAAAGTAAGTATTCCCTGAAGTAAACTCTCTTCAATATTAATAATTGTTGGTGAGCCTGTATAGACATAAAAGAGTAACTTCATATATATGTTTTATTCAAATGGAGCAATGTTACTCAAAATTCTTATTTTTACACTATAAATCAAAATATGCATTACTCATTAAAATATAAAACTCTTCATTAATTCAAAGCATGGTATAACTAGCTTAATTAATCATGTGAATAAATAACGTACAGGTACTGGCCTGAAGGTTTCCACTGCCCTCAATGAACATATTTCTATTGATATCCATCACTCCATTGGATACAACACAGACGTATTCACCTATATTGCTGAGATTCATCTGATATTAAAGCTTGTATTAAATGCATTGTAGATACCGTTTTTATTACGAGAGAGTGATAGGGAGAGAGAGTGTGTGTGTAAAGGAGAGAGAAATTGTTCAGAATCGATGAATTGAATGAAGTCTTACGTGGTTGATAAAGAATTGTCTGTTGCTGACGTTGAGTTTCTGAATAAATGTTCCATTGAATCTGTGTTCCCATTTGAGCAGGGTATAATTCGTTGGTATGCCTTCATCTACTAGACACTCTATTGAAACATTATCACCACAGCTTACAATCAAGTCCTTGATTCGAGCAATCGGTGGATCTACAAAAATAAGGGGGACACTCTATACAATTAATAGAAAAAAAAACTTTTTAACTTTTAGAATTGTCCTTAAAACACATAACGATATGGAAAAGTGAATACCATATGCAAGACCTGAACTCAAACTAAAGGAAGAAAATCTAACAAATGCCTATCTACGACAGTTTCTCCGCAAAGCGCCCGGCACTGTAAGTGAAATTTTAGTCTAGTCTTTCGGATGAGACCTTAAAATCCCATCCCTTTTCTCCAAACACAAAAGTGATATAGTTATTATATTGAAAAATCATATATTTTCGTGAGGGCAAATTTTCGAGGTTTGGAGAAAAAATATTGATTGTTGGAAGTTGATTTCTGGGTTTGAAAATATGTTAAGTAGTAATGCATATAAAATTTTACATTCCATCGTGGTTATAATTTCATGGGTCTCATCATACCTCGAAAACAACGAAAATTGAACCTCCCCGAAAATTAGTGATTTCACAGTATATATTTTTCACAGTCTTTCTATTTAAATTATCATATGACCTTGAACATGAGCATTTATGAGATACACGTTTAACTTACAAATCTTACACTTTTTAGCTCGTATTGATTTTTAATTTATTCTTGAATTTATACACATTGTATATTATTGATGCTTATATCTTACACTGAACTGTAAGGATATAATGTGTAGTATTTTTCAATGTAGTTCCTAGATGTGAGGAAATCCCTTCGCATGAGTAGTTTCCACTGTCTGTTCTATTTAGCTTTGTAAAAACAATAGCGTTTTCACCCACTGCACGGCTTATTTCTTCATTTTCGTATTTCAAAACAACAGTTGGGGTAGGTTGTCCTTTGGCAGTACAAAGTAATTTGAAGCTGAAGAACTCGGTAGGATCAGATGAGGGTAAAATGTGAACACGTGGAGGCACTGAAAGGATCAGTTTATTGACATATTCATCACTCCTGCTTTCCATTAATAAGTTTGTGACAAAATATCTAGTATGTAATAAAATTTTACAAATTTTTTTACGGAAAAAAGTTGTTTTATTGATTACATATATGTACATGTACTAACTGAGATATTTCATCTTTAAAAAAATAGTACTCTGAGTATGATAAGAATTAAGAAGGAAGTACAATTTAAATGCTATTCGACATTTCTTACTTGCATATATAAATATCACGGTTCTTCCTTTTGGTGAATACGTTTCATCACCTATAAAGTAATATCCTGCACATTCGAATACTTCCTGGTGAACGGGAGTGTCTATATGTAGAGTCACATTGTTAATATCACAATTAAGGGAGTAATTTGTGGTTGTCATATTTCTACATGATGTTATTGAAAATATTTCTTCATCATTTTGTACAGATCTCCATGTGCATCTGCTCCAACCAGGATCTAGAGTACACAATATGTCTGCTTCCTCTCCGTACAGTATTTCTGTTTCATTTGATATATTTATAGATGGATCTAAATGGAATTGAAGACATATTTTAGTACACGTATCATTGATTATAAATACTGAAAAGAACATTTTAGTTCTGATAACTCTGATAGTTTTCAACAAATGAGTTTTATTGTTACTCTAGGAGATATACATGTTAAAATTAATGTTAATCTTTATAACAGTAATTTTCAAAACAACTTGTGAATAGAAACTTTTGAGAGAGCTTAAAATAATTACCACTAATGAAAACTTTCGTTTTTTCACTTTCAAACCCATTTCCAGGATAGGCTGCAAGACATTCCCATATGTCATTATTTGTTGGCTTTGTATCATAGAATATTATTGTTGTATTATTAAGAGATTTGCTACAAATTGCACGTTTTCCTTCACCATTGTCTTTTGTTTCACAGTCGGCTGTACGAAAAACAAATGTATATGACACATCACTTGCTCTCCTCCAAGAAATGGAATCCCATTCATTATCAGTTTCACATGTAAGCTCCAACTGTCCACCATATCTTATATTTGCAATAGGAGATGGATTGAGTATCAAACACTTGATGGCTATCAAAATAAATATCCATTATATTTATACATGTACCTGACATTTCAAAACCGGAATTCGAAGCAAACTTACAATTTAAACATCCAATGTCTTGCATTTACTCTTATCTTATTTATGTGATACTAGTAACTTGCGCCAGTTCCAGTGAAAATTATCTCTGCCAGCTAAAACTTTTACTATCTTACCATTTTAGAAATTGAACAATTCTAATACAATAAAAAGGCGTGATAAAGAATTCATTTTATTCGGACTTTCAATAAAATGTAGACGAATTGCTTTCTGTACATGTGGAATATTTTTGTGTCGGGTCATTCTGAGACAGTCGGTCGGGAGAGGGCAAAAAATTACACAAACAATGTTACATTTTATTTTTTAAATAATTCTTTGCTAACCTTTTTTAGGTTATGCGAAACCAGAGCAAAAGAACTAGGACAATCCATAGCATTCTAGATAGCATAGTAAAAAAAATCGCTTAAAAACACTTTAAATATTTGCTCTTTACAACAAACATAACTCGGGATTATTAATAGAAAACTAAAATGATTGACGGTCAATTCTTCATAATTATTCAACAGAAAGTATGTTTCCACAATTGATACGATTTCTTATTTACAATTTCAGATGGATTTTACGGTATTGACTGCGTGACGGGTGTATAAATGACCGTTTTCTAAAAGAGCACGTAAGGTGGTGATTTTGGCATGTATCTTATTTTGAATAGCATAAATATGAGAAGCGTTTAAATATCGGTAATTTATTTTTTACACCCAAACTTAAGGATATCATACAACTATTATGAAACAAGGAAAAAGGATACCTGAAATGGATATTATTCCAAAAATGGTTTTCTCCAGGTTCATTTCTAAAATAAAACACAAAAACAAAATTCTAATAGTTTTTGAGTAAATTCAGGTGACCTATTTCTATCTTTTTTCGTCTGTCGTCGTGCGTCTTGCGGTGTGCATCGTGTGTTAACATTTGAAAAGCTTTTTTCAGCTTCTTCTCAGCAAAAACGCTCTTGAAACGAATTTCAACCAACTTCAGCACAAAGTATCTATGGGTCAAAGAGAACAAAAATTGTAGATTTCATGGTCCCTGCTTCTCCTGGGGTCTAAGGGATGGGGCAAAACCACTTTTAAAAGTTAATGAAATCTTTAAAAATCTTCTTCTTTAGTCCTGGACCTCAAGCAGTCAAACTGATAGCATGAATGTAATGAGCATAGAGTCATCTACCAAAATTATGTAATTCATGGCCCCAGGATCAGGTGTTCTAGTGTTAGAGCTGGGCTACATAGATAATATAGTGAAAATACACTATTTCTTTGAAAATCCTCACTGCTCCTGGGTATAAAACAAACGAATGTAGTCTACATTTATGATGAAGAATGGTGTCTTTTTTTAAAAATGTGAACTTCATGGCCTCAGGGCCAGGGGTTCTAGCATTAGGGTGGGGCTATATAGATTATATAAAGCAAAATGAATCATTTTTTTTCTCTGCTCCTGGGTATTAAACAAACTTACTATATACATTGTTATGATCATCTTCGCTAGCCAAGGGTTTCTGATACCCTACTTTCCTCTTATGCTTGAGGAAGCATACTCTTTTGAGGAGAGTAGCGTATCAGAAACTCTTGGCTAGCGAAGATGTGTTATGATGAGCAACGATGCCTCTTCTAAAATTGTGAATTTCACGGCCCCAGAATTAGGAGTTCTATCATTGGGACAGGGCTATATAGATTATAAAATGAAATGAATTATTTCTTTGAAAATCTTTTCTGCCCCTGGATTTAAAACAAACTTATTACATACATAGTTGTTCATGATGATCAATGGTACCTATATTCAAAAGATTTGAATTTCATGGGTCCGGGTTCTAGTGTCAGGGCGGGGATTATATGGTGAAAATGCAAGAATTCTTTGAAAATTATCTCTGATCCTAGGTATCAAACAAACTTACTGCATACATAGTTATGATGAGCAAGGATTCTTCTTCTAAAATTGTCAATTTTATGGCCCCGGGGTCAGTGGTTCTAGTGTTAGTACGGGGCTGTATTGATTATATACTGGAATGTACTTATTCTTTGAAAATCTTCTTCTCTGCTTCCTGAGTTTATTAACTTAACCTATATATCTAAGACGAACAATAGTTCTTCTGGCAATATTGTGAATTTCAAGTTCCCGGGGTTAGGCGTACAGTATGGGGTACTAGTGTCAGGGTGGGGCTTTAGTTATACATTGAAAATGAATAATTGCCTTGAAATCTGCTCCTTAATTATACATGTAATCATTTATGATGAGTGAGGGTGCTTTGCAATCAGGGGTTCCTGTGGGGTAGAAGCACCACTTATTTTTGCTGAATATTACTGATTAATTGAAATACATTTTTGCCCCCCCCCCCCATGCCTTTGGGTATTGAGTAACCAAAGTAAGCATGCTAAGTATATAGTTGTGATGAGCAACGGTGCACGTCTCTTTTAAAATTGTGAATGTCATGGCCCCTGGTTAAAAGCATGAACCAAATTTAATGGCTAGAAAGTTGATGCATGATGCTCATGTGACCTATAAGGCCCATGGGCCACTTGTTTTAAAATAACACCTTGATTCTTCATTGTGGTCTTCCCTTTGAACTATTTGGAATTTACATTTTCTCTGGAAGCCTCCACAAAAGTTAATTTGTATCTAGTACAATGGTTTTTAAATAAATTTTTGTTCCAGATTTTTTCATATTCGAGAGATATTCAATAAATAATGCCCTGAACTCTATTACATACAACACATATATCATATGACATTCCGCTTTACTTTATCTCATGATTTAATTTTTATTGAATCAGTTGATGTGACCACTATCATCTCATATTTACATTGTGAGAAGCTGGAAAACAAGGGCTATTCGATAGCAAAATTGCTAAACATTTATCTACAGCAAAAATTTCCAGATTTACAGTAGGCATTAATTTGGGGGTAGTTCACACTATTTTAAAGAAACATTTGACAGTAAAAAGGATAAGTACTCAATGGTCACCCTATAATTTGAAAAATGAGTGAAAACGACCTCGTGTAAGAATATTTAAACAATTATTTTAAAGAAAAATAAGAAATTGTAGCTATTCATATTTGTCTGACATTCAAAAGTTAATTAAACTTGAATCCATTGGTTTATTACGCTTAAAAAAAATTTTACAATAAAATGCAATTGACAAAAACAGCAAAGGTTGGAAAAGAACAAAGCATTATTACAAGAGGACAAAGACAGTTTTATATGCAATTTTTTTAATATTATATATAGTATTAATGTTCAAACTCTATTTCGGAAAGGCAGTTCAATTTCTAGAGGAGTCTAGAAAGCAATTTGTTTGGCAAAAATTCCGATGTTTTTGAGAGGAAGGAACTAGAATCAGGAATCCACTACATGAAGGATTTGGAGATAACGAACGGTATTCAATCTCAAAATCCATAAAACAATACAAAATAGGAACACAGCAAACACGGACTTCCAAAACATCAGAGGTGGTATCAGGTGCCATGGAGGAGTGAGCATCCCCTGCTGACCGGTCACATCCGCCGTATCGCCTTGTCATGTTCAGGAAATAACGGAAAAATCCGTGGTCAATTCAGTGTATAAATAATGGACTAACAATTAGTATGAATAAAGTCTGCCAACAATGGAAAATTGTATTTGTTGACAAGGTCTTTGTATCGACCATAGAACTTACGAAATGATAACTTTAAACGAGACTGCTATTATTCTTGTTTCATCAACGTAAATTAACATTAAATTTCGTCATGACAACGTCTAAACCCACACGCCATGAAGAGAAAAGGAGTTTTTGGGAGAAACAGAAGGTAATACTTTGTCATTACAATAATATTCGCCAGATCTGTCACCCTTTGACTTGGTTCATTTTCCAAACTTGAAAAAAAAATCCTTTTAGTAAGAAGAAACAGGTCCAGGAAATCAAAGGATCGCTATAATCTAGTATACGAAGGGCCATTCTCAAAAATGAGGTCTTAAAACAAACAGAAATTGGATAAAAAGTTACGGACATGTGTTTTCATTCAAAGAGAATATTAAATTCAAATCATTAAGGCTTATTGTGGCATGTTTATGCCAACCACATAACTTTTTGTTCACATAGCATATCATGTCAAGTCAGGATAACTATCTCGTCAAGTCATGATAACTTTCTGGTTTGTCGACAAACATCGACTTTTTATCTTGTCCAGATGCAAGATAATTCGTGATGCAAGATAAGTTATCCATACATGTCCAAGAACGAATTCGATGTCGATATCGACGATATCGGCAATATTATGTCGATATCGTATCGATATCGATCATGATGAGCACTATTAATTAGAAATACTTGGTACCCTATATGAGACTTTGTGCTATGTCGATGTCGTCGATATCGACAATGCCATGACGATATCGTATCGATATCGATCCTATTTGTAGAATTTATTTTCACAATGATGTATAGCATAATTTTACAAGATCACAAAATTCATTATTAGCATGAATATGAAATTAAATTATGATAAGGAAAGGGTTAGTGGTTGTTATTGTTTTGGATTAGGTTTAGAGTAAGATGTAGGATGAGAGTGAAAGTTGTTAAATATGTTTTAACAATCATGATTCGATATCGATACGATATCGTCGATATCGACGATATCGACAGTAGGGTAAACTAATGAATCAGAAAGTAAATACGCACAAGCGTTGCATGATGAAACAGAACTTCTTGTCATGAGATATATTTAAAATAAAGATTTTGTATTAGTGTTAAGGTTGGTGAAGTAATATATTTTAACAATCATGATTCGATATCGATACGATATCGTCGATATCGACGATATCGATGGCAGGTATAATCTCCGTAAAATAAAGTAATTTAACATAAATACCAAAGTAACAGGGACGGTATTTATAAAAAGCTGAGCAAACATGATTCGATATCGAATCGATATCGTCGATATCGACGATATCGACACTACAGGGAAAGATTTATAAAAGAAAGTTTTCAAGTAACACATATTAATACAATACTAGTATTCTGTACAATCATGATTCGATATCGGCACGATATCGTGGATATTGACAGAAAGGAAGACTTCTTAAAACAGAAGGTATTGTAATTGATACACAAGGATAGAGAAATATTATAGTAAACTATAAAATAAAAAGTAATGTGTCGATATCGTAACTACATCGTGTCTTGGACATAACTCTCGCAACAAATGTGACAATATGACTTGTTATTATGGTCAGATCATGTAAATTTGTCACAGTGTAAATTGCGTACAAAATAAACGAAGTTTCTTGCAGATACATGTATTTTGTATCCAATCAATTCAAATGCAAAGACCTTTTATTATATATCTACATTGTAAGTAATCAATACTTCCTTTATTTCCATTTTTTATATAAGTGCTGTGCATATAAAATAGATTTACTGTCTTTGAAAATGTTTAATTTTAAATAATAAAACAGTTAAAGTATATCATTGAGGGAATAAGCAAGATTCCAGTAAGTATTTATACCAAGAATATTTTTTATTTTATCAAAAGGGAAAAATTAAATGTATAATATTTAGTCAGTTAGCAGATGACATGGTTTGTTTTTTAAGTGATGAAAAGTCCGAAAATCGAAAGTATCGAAAATCACCCAAAGTTTTGAATATTCCTCTGGTTTAAAGATCAGTCTGAATAAAACTATCATTGTTGCCCTGATATATCCAACAATCAAGACTGTCACAGTGATTCATGAAGTAAGAGAAAATTAGACGATGTTTTCTATTAATGGTATTAGTTGTTAGAAAATTGAAATGACCGATTTTTTTTTCATACGATTCACTAGTAATTAACCCAAAACATATTCAAATGTAAGATAACAGTTTCTAAGCAATATTGACTTTATTTTGTATACATACAGGGTTATTTTCGCCTGCTTTATTTTCGCCCTTTCAATCTTGCATACAATTTTACCCCGTCTTAAGTTTGCCCAGAAACACTTTTGTTTATAAGAAAATATACTATGTTCTTTGAATTCGCTCAACCGAGGTAAGGGCAAAAGGGGGGTATAATAAAACGGGGGAATTTCCCTGTATACAGTATTCTTTCTGCAATGTTACATGTATGTCATTTAACTTACTTTTTAAAATGCAAGGGTTAGTAAAAATAATTGTGTCATATTACATATTACATTTTTATTGTCGATACGGCATAACGGCTATGCTTGTCAATCTCTATCATTTTTGGTTATTTAAATCTCGCAAAGCCCAATTTTAATATATGTCATTTTTTGGCATATGAACATTGGAATTTATTTCAAAATTTGTTTGGCTAAGTTTGGAGTAAGAATCAATTGTTAAAAATAAATCAACCGCATTTTAATGAGCATTCATTTTAAATAATTGGTGTCTTTATGTATTTTACCTCCTAGCTCTTTTCTTTGTATATAAACGAATGCATTTCTATTAAAGTAATGATGCATAACCTGCCGATTTCTAAAGATTATTTGAATTATCTGAAGTAATAGGATACCATATCTTCAATCAATCAATTTCAAATTGTGTAATTGGATATTTTTTTCATGAGGATTGAAATCAGTTTAATTCTGTCTATCACCATCTCTAACTAGAACCAGACATAGGTTTAAAAACCACACAAAAAAGTTTTTTAATGTTAAATATGATCGAGAAAAAAAGGACTTCTCAAGAACATCAAATCCATGATTAGACATCAATAAAGAAGCATCATCACTGTAGTTTCAAGTTTGTGCAAATCTCTTTCAAACTTGGACAAAACTGTCTGAGGAATTCCTTTGAATTACATAATCAAAGATTTGTGGGATAAATGAAAATTGTATAACTTTGACTAAAAAGAATGAAACACATACCATCCATTGAATTAGGCGCAAAAGTACAGAAACCTGGAGGAACATTTACTTACTTGTTTTGACTTATCTGTTACATGTATGATCTTTTTGCGCTCCGTCATTAGCAGACCTAACTTTATATTCATAAGAAGCAAAATTTGTGCAAAATCTTATGCGTAAGAAGAAGAAAACACTTGCTGTGGCCTTCGACTCGACATTTAGATACACCGACGACGTATTGTCAATAAACAATGGTAATTTCCATTCCAACGTCGATACGATATATCCTGGTGAACTTGAGATAAAAGATACTACAGAGTCTGACACATCTGTTTCATACTTAGATACTTTACTTGAAAAAGACGTTAATGGTAATTTAATGGTAACTAACAATCAAGCTACATGTATATGATAAACGTGATGACTTTAACTTTTCTATCGTCAACTTCCATTACTTATGCAGCAATATTCCTTCGTTACCTGCATACGGAGTATATATATTTCAATTGATTCGATACACAAGAGCATGCTCTACGTATGAAAAAAATCTAAAACGAGGTAAATCATTGACAAGCAAGTTGATAAAACAAGAATATCAGCAGTCTCGTTTAAAGTCAATATTTCATAATAATTATTAGTCCATTATTTATACACTGAACCGACGGATTTTTCCGTTATTTCCTGATCCTATTATTAATATGGTGTAAGTATTAATAAGTCAAAGAAAAAATATGATGTTAAGTCCTTACTTAGTTCTTACGACCAATAACGAAACTTTGTGTTCTTGTTACAAGTATTTTAGATTTTTATCACACGTTTAATAACCAAAACGTGGTTCGAACGAAAGATGGAGGCCACGTGTAGTTTCAGAAAAGACGAAAGTAATTATTTGCCTTTGAATTAAGTACATACGACATAATAATAATAGTTATGTCCATGTCTTAAATCGTGTAACCTGGAAGTTACAATTAAGTAAAGCTTTGAATTCGCAAGAAATAAGAATTGATAAATAACAATAAAGTTATAACAACTAAGTTAAAAGAATATAGCAGATATGTATGAAGTAGTCACAATTAACTGTACTGGACGTTAAACTACAATTCATCAATCAAAAACCACTGTTAAAAAGGACAAAACATTATTTTAATTATAAAAGTAATCCAAGCAACGGGTTTTTAATACAACACTTAGTTAAAACTAGCAACAAGAAATTCAAAACAAATGATTCAAAACAAATATGTCATAGCATGTAAGTCAATGCCCCTCCAGGGCTTCCGTATTTAAAAGATATTTTTTTGTTTTTAGGTCAGTACTGATTTTGAGTTCGTAATATGTTTTAATAAAACACTTTTTGATTATATGAAGATGGACGACTGCAAATCAGAGAAAAATAAGATAGCGTCAATGAGTGTTTGCATTTTTCTCAATAACAGTAAGAGTTTGTCCTCATGAAAAAGACATTGTCTGTCTTTAATTTAATGTATAAATTACTATTGCAATGTAAATGAGACACTTGATGCATAACAGTATCGATCAGTGCACAACTTTGATGGTAGAGCTATGAAGTAGCTGAAATTTGACACTCTTATTTGATATATATACAGTTGGTTTTAAAACTGCATCTAATTAATTTGTAAGTTGATCTATCGATCAAGAATGTTTGGATAATTTTTTGACATATTTAGAAATACCTTATTTAGACTTTGCATTTTGAAGTCAATAGAGTTTATCAGAGATGACATTTTTCCCATAAATAATATTCTTTATATTAAATTCTCTAAATGACAAGTAAATTCGATGACTTTTCTTATTTCATTTACAGTTTCCCTTCTTGAACTGGTAAAAATCATGTTTTGTTTCCTTCACATGATATATCATGACATATGATTTTCCATTTCAATCATTGTGAATGTTTTTAATTGATTTTTTAAAAGGAGTCATATAGATTTAATTCCTGGGCCAAACATAAATTAGATAAAATATAAAGATACCGGACAGTAATGCAACTCAGAGTCATTCGAAACAACACAAATTTGGAGCAGAGCAAACACAGACCTACAGTATACAGGGAATTTTGCCTCCGGTTTTTCCCCTTAGCCCTTCACACAGGTGTGCAAATTGAAAACTTGGTTAATTCAAAAAGATCAGTAAAATTTCTTAAACATAATTGTGACTGGGCGAATTGAAAGCAGGGAAACTTGTTTGCAAGTGCTCAAGGGCGAATATAAACCTTATATAGAGTATGTTTCTAAAATACATTGGACCTGTAAGTCTACCTTAGAAAGACATCTTGGATGCAGAATAGTCTCTTAAATTATAATGATCAGTTGACTATCTGCCAAAATTGAAATTAAAGTCCTCTGGATTCAGGGTCAATGTCCTGAGATGGGGTTCATTGGCTATATATGGAAAATATTTAGCACTATAATTTGAAAATCTCAATTTTTCCTTAACATTTATAGTTAGCAATCTCTATGCATTATAAAAGTTTTTGCAATATTTACAAAATGCATAAAGTGTCTACCCTTCAGCACATTTTTAAATGTCACGAATTCGTATTTTACAGAACAGGTTTTAAAAAGATTTACGTATTCAAAATCAGTCTGATTAACTCCAAGAAGTTAAAATAAAAAAAAACTTTACTTTTTTTTCTTTGTGAAGTTCCTTGTTTAAAATCCTATAATCAAGCAATTGAAACTGCTCTTGGATTTATTTCTTAACTAACTCTTTTTAAAAATGGAACGCAGTAATACTTGCCTTCGAGTTGATTTCTCTTCCCAATTAACTTTTTAGTATTTCTCGGAGCATGCGCAAATTTATTTAACATCGAGTTTAGTTGTGCGCCTTATTCTACGGCCATTTCTTTAACAATGTTTCTACGGATGATTTTGTTCGTTTTGACAGGTAAGAATAACTAACAGAATCATTACATTTGTACATATATTTGATGTCATAGAACGTTAAAATTTTTACCGATCATTGTCTGGAATTGGTGTCCAGAAAATCAGTAATCGCATTTTTTTTTCGGATTTTTTTCTTTTGATTTATCCCTGCATTATATGCAAACAAGTATAATTTATTTTTCTAAACAAAACTCAAATGAAGTGTATGTAATAATGTTTCTAATACATGATGGCGAACTGAGGACCTGTTTTAACATCGCCAAGGTGATGGCGTAAATATTTTTTCTACCTTGTACAATTCTTTTAATTTTATAACGCAAAATGGATAATTTGATTAACATGCTTATTTTATGACTACAAATGGACCCTTCTGGTGGTTTCATTTATTCTTTACCAAGTATTTGATTAAAAAAAGATCAAGTCCTCAGTTATGGCTTTTTTTTTTTATTGTTTAGCCTCTATTCCTTGTATCTATTTCATTTTACGGGTTACTATTCATGTTCATCTGAATTATGGAATTATGAACAGTTGTTCACAAACTGATCGCAGAATATCATAAGAAAAGATTTTTGGTTATATTTTAAAATTGTATCATTATGTACAAACTGCATTGTCTACGGAATTTTCCGTTTATTGCGATCATGACAAGGAACACACAGCGGTGTGAGCGGTCGGCAGGGGAAGCTCAATCCTCCATGGCACCTGATCCCAGCTCTGATGTTTTTGTAGGTCCGTGTTCGCTCTATTTGTATTGTTTGAATGGACTTTGAGCTTGACTACTGTTCGTCATATTTTTTCCATATTTTATAATAAAACAGCACTTTACAGAATGCACATATGTGTGTGTCAATGGGTATTTCGTTGTTTTTTTTTAATATTTACTCGTAATATTAAAATGATGAACAAAGAAATTATAATTCGGTATTTTTCTACACCTTTGTACCGGAATTACTTTTTTCTGATAATTTTCCATTTCGATGGCTGGAAGACTATAAGAGAGAAGAAGATTATTGAGAAATTCTGATAAGTGAAGACCGTTCGGGAATAGACAATTTTAGCAATCGCCTTCTCAAACAGGTAAATTTGTGAACCGGTGAGATAGAGGATTTAGTTTGTAACGATAAGAACTATTCTAGCTAACACGAATTTTTTTGTTAAATTTCTCTTAAAGCTGAACACTACTCTTAAAGGCATTGTCCACCATATTTCTCATTAATCGCCACTATCCTCTGCAGACATCTTCACAGTTCAATTAAAGCTAAACACTACTCGTAAATAGGCATAGTCCGCCATATTTCCCGTTCTTCAACGCTCTCCCTACAACCCATATGGTATAACATGTATAAGGAGCAGATCGCTTATCAGTTCAATGTATTCTCTGCTGAGATCCGACGAGTGAAGACGTACACCTTACACTGCGTGCTACTGGATCTCGATGAAATTATCAAATTGTACGTATTTTTTCCAAAACAGGACAAAACTATCATGAAAATACAGGTCAAAAAATTATTTACAAACAGAAAATGCACATAAAAACAAGAAAACAAGAAACAAGAAAAACGCAAAAATTCTAAGACCTCCAAAGGAGTAATACATGTCGGCCACAAGTTTCGAGTGAGCAATCGGGTGTAACGAAATTGAACGGTTTATATACCCGTCTGACAGTGCCTATTTATGAGAAGTGTTCAGCTTTAAGGTATTTCGCTTTAGAGGTCTGTCGAGTTATAGACGAACATCTTACATTGCCGTGACAGGAAAAAAGTCACCACAAGTATATAAGTCAATGTGTTTTCAAGAAACAAAAATGCACATAAAAACAAGGAATAAATTCACAAAATCTAAGATCAAGACAGGAATACTACATGACAGTCACGAGTTTAAAGTGTGCAATCTGGTGTAACGAAATCGAAGAGCTAATATACCTTTGTGAAGGTGCCTATTTATGAGAAGTGATAAGCTTTAACAAATAATGAGAATATCTAGTTGTCTTTTTTTTTTTTATTAATGTAGACATTTATCTGTATTGGAAATATCATGACAATATTTCTATTAAAAATCTAATAAGAGTTTTGATTATATCATCATACACACTGTTTCACAAACACACATACACACACTCTCATGCATACACAAACAAATGTCTGTTTCAAAACATAATAAAACCCCTTTTTGGCCTATATAGTTCTTATTGTGACTAAATATTTGACACCAGAGAAATAAAAATTAAGTAATTTCATTTTCTTTTTCTGCAATAATTTATATTTCAAACTGTTTCTTCGATGTGCACAGTAGGACAATATCGTTCCATAGAAAGCGCAGACATATTTTTATGAACATTTTATAATAGATTTAAATACACTCATACGGTGGCTTATTGATGCCTTTCAGTTTGCATCGATTTTTCGGTCATAACATTATCAAAGGAATAACTGTCTTTTTTTTTGCTTTCATGGTGTGATCAATCGATTGGCTTGCGTGATAATTTGGATTAACGCCGGCGTTTATGCATAAAATTATCACGGAAGCTAATCGACTGATTATCGTGAATTCGAAAAATCTGACAGTTATTCCTTTTATTCACATGGTATTGATTCCGCCAATCCACGTGCTAGAAGCCCCCCTTGTTGTCTCCATTTGTTTCGCCCTGCACGTGATTTTTTTTAACCGTGCCTATCGATGAACCAGTACATTGATGGAGAAATAAAGTATATTAACTTTTAGTAATTTTATCTCGAACAAAAATATTGGAAATGTAAATATTTTCTGATCAATCCTCCTAAATGATAGATCTCGTGAGCTTAGGTATTCCAATGAATTTGAAATTACATAATGAATTCAACCTTGAATGCATACATTTTTAAATAGCAATTTTCAACTTCTGAAGCATTGTTCTTTTGTGTAATTGGTACACGAAAATGACCTCTAAGAAACCTGCGAGCTAATGATAAAAATATCGTTTGATTTTGATATCTGTTGACAATGGAAGCTAAATGCAAAATTCTAGTACTTAAAGTAATATCTAGCGAATTAAAACTATCATATTAAAATGATCCAGAAAATGAAGAAAAAGTGTAAATAATTCAAAAGAATACATTGTTCAGAATATTGTCAGTAACCACCTATATTTTGATATTATTATTCAAAGTATTTTAAAAGAATAGTATTTCTCATAAGTCTCAAGAATATAGATGTGAACTTTCTTGTCTCTAAGAAAATTTTGAATATAGTTGGATGAACTACAAACTTGAATCTGCTTTGTTGAAACTGTATTTATCCGAAAACCTAACGTCAAAACAAGTAATTCTATCAATATATATTTTTATATGTTTATTGCCAGGATCATTTAATCTTATTGTGCCTGATTTTACCTTGATATTACAGAAATTGGAAGAGTTCCAAAAGAAGACTTTTGGACAAAATAAAGATGATCGATCACAGCAGATTCGAGTTTGTTTGTTTTTTTATTTTATATTTTATAGATTTAATCACCGGTGTGGAAATTTACAATAATCGAAAAAGATGTTTGCATTCCTTAAATTACGCATTTTTTTTCATATTTTTCATATTGTTAAGATATTGTATGATTATGTTGATTAAAAGACAGTTTTAACATCTGAAGTGTTTGTTCTAATGGTTTATACATCATTATTTTACCCTTGTAAAACTATTAATATTGGCATCTTTATAGCTTAAAAGTTCGCAAGTCATACACTGTTACGTGCATTTATAGCTATTTTTTCCTACAGAATATAAAGCAATATATTTGAAATTACACAACTGAATACAAACATTTTTTTGTGTTTTAGTACAAAATTGTCATTCTTTCCTGGAAATCAAACTTCAACCATCAAAGGGAAAGAATGCCACTCTGGTATGCCGATATCCAGTAGAGGCTACAACAGTGATATGGACACGAGTTGGAATAGGAACGATCACTAGCTGCTCCGTGCCAGGAACCTGCTTACCTTTAGTGAACAAGAGATATCATTGCAGTGTCAGTAGATTGTATTCTAATATAACAATAACCGAATCAAGACAAAGTGAGGACTCCGGAGAATGGAAATGTACTGTAAATGACCAGTATCACTCTTCGGTTAATCTGATTGTCGCTAGTAAGCTATATTATGACTTATGGATAGCATAATCATTCTATGATTAACACAAGAGAAAAAAATCAAATAAATGTAAAATGATTTGAGTATGCATCTTGATTAACAATTGAAACAATAATAATCAAGTAACACGATATCGAGATTATTGAAAAAACAACCTCTCTCCCGCTCTCTCTTTCTCTCTCTCTCGTCACAAACAAACACATACACACAAAGACGCGTTAACTTTTGCTTTAACAGGCAAAGTAATCTTGAGTTCTTTAAATTACAGCCCTCCCGAGTTCATTTTATTTCACAAATGCTCCAGCGACCGAGGTTTATATAACAAATACTGGATTGGACCTCCATGCACGAGCCGTGTGTGTCTTCCCGAAGCTTACAGAAGTCAGTCTCTATTATATGATTAAGGTAAGCCCTGAAACATCATAATTTTTTTAAGTTTTAAAATTCATTTGAGAAATTAAAGATTTATCAGGATAAATCATATAGCTATGTGTGAAGAGAGAGAGAGATTGTGTATTAAATATTGAAATCATTTTGATTTTTTTCAGGGTGATAATTCATTTAACCTTTTCACAAAGAGAAAACCCGACATTTATTTTGCTGATGGAAGCACACAGAACTGCGATAAACATGAATTCATCATGTTGACTCAGATAAGAGTACAAGAGGATGATTTCTTAGACCTCACAATGCTATTCAGAATGCAGTACACTGCCTTAACTGGAGAGATTATTGACAGTCAAACCACGTCCTTTGTTGTTTTTCCTGGTGTGTATTTATATAAAACATATTTTAGTCAATATTATACAACAAAATAAGTTGTGCATCTATAAAAAGAAATTAACAAATAGGCGTTTTTGGATTTTTTAATTGTTTTGAGATGATTAAAATTCAATGAAACTTTCACAAAATCTTGATTACATTAGCCACATCTGCACCACTTAATTCACATTCCTATCAAACAGATATTTGGGGATTCCTCACGGAATCTTTGGGTCATTATACTCTCATGGGAAAGGTGAAGATAACAAACAGTGGTCGATCTCAAAAATCTAAAAATAATGCAAATATTTGAAGAGGGCATAAAACACGGACCCATGGAAATTTCTGAGATGGGATCAGCTGTCTAACAAAAGTTTTTTAAGCATCCCCGACGGAACATTCCGTAGTCAAATTCAGTTTAAGGCCTAACAATGACAAGTTTTATTTTCTGATAAGGTCATTATAACGATCAAAGAATTAACGAAATACTGACTTAAAAAGAGGTTGTTCAAATCCCTGTAACATCAACTTCTCTGTCAGGAGCCTGCTTCGTTTTAAAATTGATCGTACTCGGGGCATGCTTGTGAGTAAGATGAGAGATGTAAACACCATTAGCAGGTGACAGTGGGATATTGCAATATAAATAAGGAAAGTAGACGATGAAATAGCTTTAGTCATCTCGTTTGTCAAACAGCTAAGTTGTTAATTTGTCTTTATCCTAAATAGTCAGTAAAACATTCAAGTAGGAAACAGATGTCGTAGACTCTATAGCGTTCTTAATTTCAAGCCGACATATGAATGGAAGTATATATGGTTAATAGATAATACGTCGTCGATATATCTAAATGAGTATTTGAATGCCACAGCAAGTGTTTTCTTCTTTTGTCTAATATCAATTTGTGAGCTTCGCGTTCACAGAACATCTAGTTTTATTTGTAGATTTATGTTTGCAGGACATCCATGTCAATCAAAGCCCTGTAAGAACGGAGGGGTATGTAATGTACTATCATTTAGTCATTACCATTGTACCTGTCCAGCAAGATACACTGGGAAAAACTGTGACGTTAATGGTAAGCTGTGACGATGAAATTATTGTCAATTTTAGGAAGATTTACTGTTACAAGTCTTACGTTTAAAAATACTATCCTGATTTTTTAAAGAGTGGACAAATGATGGATTTTTTTCTATTTCAAAATCATATGGTCAGGAAAGATCAATCTCTATATGTGTTCTGGGAGTATGCCTTTCATACCTACATGTATGCTAGATGACAAACACATAATAAAGATTAAAACGAAAATAAATTGTTCAATCTGACACCTTTGTAATTTTATCCCTGTAAATTCCGACATTCATTTTTATTCCCATTCCCAGGTTCTAATGTATAAACAATTTAGGTCCATACTGAAAAAAAATTCAAGATGTGAATAATTGAATTTATCCAATGTTTACCCCTTTATCCAGTGGATATAGCTCATGGGATATCGTTTTCATATCCCACGCTTAAGTGCAGTTATGACGTCACAATGGTTTTTACTGTAGCGTGATGAAGTAAAATATTGCAGAGTCCCTATAAAACAGTGTAAAAAATCGGCTGTGAAGTATTAAACATGGGATAAAAAGAATCTCCCATAATTTGTAGTTGGATATGATTTTATCCAACGAGTTGTGTGTTTTTATCCCCTCGCCAAGGCTCGGGAATAAAAATCGCACAACTCGTTGGATAAAAATCATATCCAACTACAAACCATGGGAGATCCTATATAAATTTTATAAGAAGTAAAATATTTAATTGCAGTAAACCCTTGTGTCTCAAACCCCTGTGAAAACTATGGGGTTTGTCATGGCAACGAAGACCATTACACGTTCACATGCAAATGTCAGGATGGATATTCCGGAGTTACTTGTCAAAGTATTTCTTTAATAAAACTTTAAATCAAAATTTAATATTTGACATAAACATAATAAAAAAAACATAATACCAAATGATCACATGTTCAACTTAACATAAAAGAGATGCAAATAATACTCATGTAAAAGAATTAAAATGTTTTGGTAGCTTAAATTATTATTATTATTATTATTATTATCATTATTATTATTATTATTATTATTATTATTTGTTTTAACCTCTCTTCTAGAAGGTCCTGATACTTCATTAGCAGCCTTCCATAAAGGTACATTTACCTGAAATTGATAAAAAGATACGATTAATCTAAGAACGTAAACTGATACTTTGAAATCATCATTGTTTGTGGGGAAACCGATGCTCTTGGGTTAAACTTGCATCCTAAAACAATAAGTTTGTAAATAGAATGGCTTATCTACTAATAATCCATGAAATTAACCCCCCTTCCTCCCCCTACAAGTAAAAGTTTGGTTACTCACGAACATTGACCCCCCACAAATGAAAATTCATTCAAAGAATTTCTTATTTATTTGCAATTTACCGTGAATGACATGCAAAAGTCAATTTTCTTGCCATTATTTTTTTTTAGTTTTAAACATTTCAAAATGTCCCTGGAGTTTGTTTGATGACATTATGTAAGATTATGCATTGTTAAACAGTAAACTTCTTCAACTTTGTACTATTAATATAAAAAATCTTATTTTTGCAGGGAAAGGTCTTCTCACAACAACGTTTATAATAATGATTAAGATTGTCCTATCAACTTTACGTTGAGTCATCCCAGAAAGAAAAAGATCGTCAAACAAAATTCCTTGAATGAATAAAAATCAAATATACGTACATGTACTTAATCAAATGAATATTTCCCTTCAGTGATAGATATTGTAAACTTAAGCTTGTTTTTTATGAGTATGTTATTTTTTTTCAATCATTTAAGATAATGGCACCTAATCCCATCTCATGTTGCTTTAGAGGTCTCTGTTTGCTCTGCTCACAATTTGTATTGTTTCAATGGAACTTTAAGCTTGATATTTTGTAGTATATTTATCTATTATTTATTGGATTAATAATATTATTATTTAATATTAAAAATATATTTAATTACAAAACTTTACTTTCTTAAGTAATTATAACTGCAGTTGTCTTAGGTAATCTCTAATTTATTTTTACATACTTTCTGTTCTTCTAAATTACTGCTTTTTGAAAACAGAAAGCACACGATAACGACATCAACCTTAATATAAAAAAATAGTTTAATTTTTATTTCTTTACAAACATCTGTTTTGACTTCTTTCTTTTAATTTGATTAATACTAGTACCAGGGTTGCCCCAGAACATATTCGATATTTTTTTCACAGAATTGTGTTTCTTTATTTGTTTCATCGAAGAATTATTTCGAGAAAATTAAATATTTAGAAAGAAATATATTATTATATTTATATTATCATATCTATTTCATTAAATTCCATTAGTTAGAAATCAGAACTAGTTTATATTTTGTATAGACTTTCTTCAATGTTTGTGTAGAATGCATTAAGTTTGAATTTTACCATGGAAAACATTTGCTTGTAAAATGATCAAACTTAATCATCAGAAAATAAAACAATTTTGATCATTTCGTCAAATATTCTTTTTGTTCATGGAATTTATCTATCATTTTCCATTCATCAAAACTTCTTAACACTGTTGTATTTTCGTCTTGTTTCCTTATATCAAATTAACATGTAATAAAGCAATCCAGACTTATTTGTTTGTAATAAGCATAAATTGTTTATTTACACGTTTGGTTTACATACTGCAGCTTGAAGATTTTTTTCAAATGGATTCTCTCTCTGACTTTGGCACACAGTGCGTACATGTTAAGTAAATTGACCCCGAACGAGAATGGCGATTTCCTTTAGTATTGACGAAGCCATGTCTTGCTTTGCTACTTATTAGAGCATTAAATGAGGTAAAATACCTTGAATGATTACCTTTGAACGTTTGAAGTCTTCTTGAATTTCGTATACAACAGATTTTTGGACTGATTAGGTGTTTTAAACTACGCCACCTTTTTGGCAGACATATCTTTGTAAACTGTGGTCTTTAACTCTTTAAGTTGAAACTAACCCTAACCAACAAATGTCTATTACGGTAAAGAATTCCTTGGTTATCTAAGGGGGGAAGGTCATGTTACGTAGAACAATTTCCCTCCCAGAATACCCTAAAATCCAGTAAAACATATGTTAAGGTATTGACATGAATGAATAGAAATAATCTTTGTCAACTGACAAGTCGTCGTCGATATATCTAAATGTCGAGTTGAAGACCACAATGTTTTCTTCCTTCACTTACAAAGATATGTCTGGCAGTGCCAAAAAGGTGGCGCAATCGGTACCAAAGGGCATTCCTATGGATTGCTCTGGACATGGTCTCTAAATCATTATAAATGTTTGGTTTTTCACATAAATATGTAATTTACTTTCTTTCTTATTTTTGTAAAGGTTCTATTTCACTATGGTCAGAAATTTTAATCGTTAATAGTATTGGAACATTGTCTTGGAACTTAAAGATACATTATCAACAGTTCAGAAACTATATATCGTATATACAATATATATATGAAGGTTGAGCAAACTGGTTTTCTATGAACATGCTGCTTATGCGAAGGGATGTACCGAAAATAATAACTGAAGTGTCTGAACAATGTGTGTCACAAGTGTACAACAATGTTTGTTGCAAATAACCGAAGGTTTTTCATATATGGTTTCTTTATCGTCATTGTAGCAAACTCGCGGCAAATGTTTGTAGGAATGCAATATTTTAGCCATACTTCAAAAGTACTGTAAAAGCACAAATATTCGTGGGGGATTAAATTTCGTTTATTTCGTTGTTAGCAATATTCAACGAAATTAAATCCGACACGAAATTTTATAAACAATATATTTAATAGGGTTTCTAATTCAAAATAACGAAATTAAATGCCCACGAAACTATTTCTCATGACAAAACAACGAAATTTTATGCCCACGAAAATTTGTGCTTCTACAGTATATTTCATATGTAACTAGTTGAACATTATAAGGAATAAGGTTAAAGCTTTGAATCCATATACTGGATTGAAGACAATATACTCACGGTATTATGCTTCTCATTAATTTCAATGTGTAAAGCTTTAATTAAAATGAATTCTTAAACATTGAAACCTATATTTGGACTACAATACACGTTTCGTAGACTTATACTTGTTAATGATAGTATAATAAAAAGTCTATAAAATGTGAAATCGGTACTATACTAGTATTTAAAAAATTAAATTAATGTGGCTACATCTAATATAGATAGTTGTTCATCATAATTGATTCACCCTATCATTGTTATACTAAGATTTTTTTCAATTATACTATAGGTATTCAACTGAAATGCCAGGCTTTACTTACTATTTCCAAATACGCAACAGAGGGAACAGAAGGAATAATGCAGTGTGACTTTCACTTAGAAAACTCCACAGTTCACGTTGTATGGTACAATGACCGTGACCCCAACATCAGTGTTTGTAATTATCCGGGTTACTGTCAGTTTCCTAATCACCAGAGATACGAGGCTTTTATTAACAATCGATACTCCTCGTTTGTTATCTCTGCAGCCAGTTATTATGAGGATGATGAAAGATGGTATTGTAATGTTAATGGGCTGGCATCATCAGTGAATTTCACAGTTACAAGTACGTGGCAAAAAAGAAAAGTATGAAGATTTTTTCAAAAAATATTTATTGTTTTATTTTTCCTTTCAAAATTCTTTCAGGTATTCCAAAAGATTTTAGATTTACAAATCCGCCAATATCTGGAGTGTCTATACCTGATGATGGTGTTACGCTGAATGCAACAGCAGTGTGCTTGTACCCTAAACCTAGCAATGCCACCATGTTGTACCGAATAAAGGTATACGATTACTTTATTGTTATTCATGTCGTCAATTTTTGTTATTAAAATTTTAAATACAGGAAACTTTAACAACTTTGAATTTTGTGTTTATTCATTTCATAAAGTAAATGTTGAAAGTCACCTGTGATCAAAAGGTTAATGAAGGTAAATACTTTTCTTTATTGAAAACTTGAAATAGTTTTACCATATTTCAGGGAGATCAACATTATAATGTCTTTCAACGAAGATCACCTGTAATTGAATTTAGCACGGGTCATTCAGTAAACTGTCTATCACATCAGAGTGTAATGTTTGTTTCAAACAATCTATTTAACGTGGATTTCGATTTTGTGATAGATACTAGTGTACTGTTTCAATTTTCCTACAAATTACAGTCTGGCATAGAAAAAACAACTGAAGATGTGGTGGATCTTAAATTTTCCAGCAGTAAGTTGATTTTAATTAATTCAAATATCAAGATATTAAACCTTGAAAACGCTTGGCCAATCCTTGGCATTTATAGTTTGTTTTTTTCAGGTCGTGAGATAAGAACCTCGACTTCCACAATTAATGCTAAAACAGGTACGAATTAAATTGTAACTTCATGCATTTCACTTCAAATTTTCTTTATTTTTATTGAAGGTTAAAAACAATTAACACTCGGTACTTTTTCTATGCTCATACTTGTGAATAAACTAGCTCATATGAACGGAAAATATAAACGGACAACATTTTGCACACATCTCCTTCTTCCATTTATAATTATTTGATTACAGGTATAAAACCACTTAGACATTTGCTAAGTTATAGTTAGGATAATTCTTTTTTTCAGAAATCACCACACAGCCGGCATCTCCTGGAAAGTTACAAAATAAATCTTCCGGTAAATTAAGTTTGGTTTGCTAATCTTACGCTTTTAATTTTTAAAAAATAATGAAAATATAGGACATGTTAACATTTTGTCTTTTTGGCGTTTTCTCATAACTGTTGTCTATTTAATTGGTTTAATGTAACAGTTGAATCTTTTTGTGCCATGTTATTTGTAGAAGAGTGGATCATACCAGTAGCAGTAATAATAACATTACTGTTGATAGCATTAATAGCAATACCTATAGTGTACAGAGTACAGAAATCCAGGAAAGGGTTGTCTCCGGGTACATGTATTTTTAATTCCTATGAACAGTTCGATGGATCAGGCTCAGAAATATCTACCCCAAGGAGCGGGATGAGATCACAAGAAACACTGCAAGGAACACCAAGGGAGAATAGAAATAAAACTAAAGAAGAAAACACAGAAACGGAGGCACAAACAAGCACTGTTCATGTTTCATCCACAACAAAACAAGGTGAATATAATCACGGCAAAGGTAGAAACAATAAAGGAAAAGGTGATGAATCTGCAAATAACAGATATCATTCTAAGACACAGAATGTTAGTGCAGGAAAACGCTTAGATGTAGACAAAAATAGTCCCAAAATATCTACTTATCCTAATGATGGCTTATTTGAGAATGTAAATTCAAAACAGACACCTGATCCTTTAGAAACAAATTATCCAGATAGTAGTTCCGTAAGTAGTAATTATGAAGATCGGAGGAGTCGGAGGACACGGGGGGAGAAATGGAGGATGAAGTCGCAGACGACAGATTTTATGGACATGTTCTTGCTGGATCCATCAAATTGGTCCGATTGAACAAAAAATCCATCATAGTCCATGAAATAAGAATGCCCAAAAGTGACAATTTCATTGAAAATCAACTGGAGAAATATTTTAAAATATCAATATTGAGAAAGATCCTCAAGATACTACTACAGCGAATAAATTCTCTCTCGAGAAAATGCATTACAAGAATATATTCTGTACTGTAAATCGTGAAACATTAACGTCTCCAATATTTACAGATATTTATTAACAAGCGATTCAAAAGAAGTTCAAGAAAAAAAGAATGCATATTGTAGTATTAATAGATCTTAATAGAATAAATGGTTTATATAAAATCTTAAGCTAAAGACATTCTTTATAAAATTTATAAAGTAGGACACTTATTATTAATTGGTGATGTTGAAAACATAATAGCAATTATATCTAAAATAAACCTCTGTATCTGATGGTCTCCTTTTAAATTTTGTTTTAAATGTAAACATAATTCATTGCATAATTTATGCAAAACGATGTTTGAGTTATATCCCTCTCTATCTCTATGCCCCAAATAGTGTCTTTACAAATCAAGGAGTAGATTCGAGCAAAGCTAAATGAAAGAGATAATGCGTACAATTCTCGATCTAAAAAAAAAAAAAAGAGTAACTAAAACCAAAACCAAGAACATGGCATATACCAAGTCCTTGAAAATTCCAGAGTGGGGATCAGCAGCTTGAGAGGAGAAAGCATTCCCTGTTGATCTGTCACCAGGTGCTAGCTCTATGTGTTGATCAGGTAAATTTTGTAAAGAAATAAGTCACCCATTGAACTTGTGAACAGTTTAAGGTGAAATATTCTTCTGCTCCAATTTTTACCATTTTTTTCAATACTCTATGAAATTAGTTGTAAATGAAAAAAAAGAGATTGAAGTTCATTTATGGAGCGTTGCTTACTCTCTCAGAAATGAATATTATGTCTGATTATGATGTGGAAAAAATCAAAACGGTGATTAGAATGATCCATGATTTTATATCTCATCATAAAATTAGAAATTGGAGGTTTATATGAAAAAAAATATTTACTACCATACCTATCCAGTTCTCATTTAGAAGACATAATGAAGCGTTGCTTTTTAAATCAGATTATCAAATTTGTTTCTTGTGCTTGTAAAATAAAAATTGCATCCATCTACAAGAATTATCTTTCCATCAAAAGGAGTTACCGTTTTTCTAAATATTTAGCGGAAAATATATTTATCAATTGATTTTAAAACTTTTGCATCTAAAATTGCTGTAACAACTTAATATAATACATGTAGATAACGAACATTATTCAAACTCGAAATTTCATTAAACAATACAAATTTTGGAGAAGAGCAAGCACAGGCCACTTAAACATTAAAGGTGGAATCAGGTTCCATGGTGGAGTCGGCATTCCCTGCCAATCGTTAACACCCACCCTGTGCTCTTTGTCATGATCGGGAAACAATGGAAAATCCGTCGACCATTCAGTTCGTAAAGAATGGTGTAACAATTATTATGAAAAAGTCTTTCAGCATTTGACTCGATGATAAATTGTATTTGCTGACAAGGTCATGTGAGTTAAAGTAAACAAAATTGCTGATATTCTTGTTTTATCAACTTATTTGTCGATAACTTACCTCGCTTTAGAAACTGGTCGTACATAGAACATGGTCTAGTACACTAAATCAACTAAGAGATATAAATCTCGTATGCTGAAAGGGATATTGACGATTGAAAAGGTTAAGCAATATAAGCTGCATTTTTTGATCATTTTATTTTGTTATTTGAATGTGTCATTATGATGTTTCGTAAATAATATAAACCTGATCAATAGACTAAAACAGTATTAATTTTTTTCAAAGGAAGGACCTTTGTACAGTCAAATATTTACACAATATTGTACAGAACGACAATAACGAAATAGTTCTTATTTTACAAATATAAAGAACAAGTTTTTGAATGTGCTATTTCTCCGTCTTTGAAATACTTTATGACAATATATAAATTTGCAACAAAAAATTTTGACATCAAAGTTGCAGTTCATATTGCTTTAAAGTCATCACGATTATCATAAACTTGGTTGTTAGATTACCATTAAAGTCTGTTTCTGGTAATATATCTTAAAATTTTGCATTAAGGGATAGAAATATCTCAACTTTAGCAGTGTGAAGGAATTGTGTCAAAAAAAAGTTTAAGGTTAACTTTTTTTTAGTATTAATAATAAAATCAAATATTTTAAATATTGGCAATAGAAAAAAGAAATCAATATATGTAACAGAGTTTGAACTCCTAATTATTGAATTTTTATTAAACATACATTATATATTTCATTGCATAAAAAGTGTTTTGCTGAACAATAATTATATTCTTCTCATATCAATCTCTAGACATTAAGGTTTAAACATCAAGAGAAAATATTTTCAGTTTCAGCAAAGTCTATGAATAAGATTTGTCTAGTTCGTTTTTTAACTTCTGGAGTGAAGCAAGACGAATGTCCCGCCATTTTCTTCTCTCGTGAAGTTTATCCAGCGGGATTCTGGCTGCGATTTCGTTGTGTATTTTTTCCAGAGTGGGTCCCTCCATTTTCTTTGGGGGACCAAACGAGCACTGAACTCTGTATAATGTATCACGGTATAGATCCCCAAAAACGAGCAGTCCTATGATGAACAGAAAAGGGAGAAGCTTAATCTCATTAGAGTACCTGTTAACATGTACTTTCATGTCTTTACTAGTCAAATTCAAACACATTGAATGTTTTATTTAAACCGTACTGCTGTTTTCCAAAGGAATAAATAAGTTTTACTTCTTGGTTAGTAAGACTGGGTTCCATGTTTCCAAAGTCATGTTCAACTCCAAATACGTAAGAAGTGTAAAGGGTTACTTTTTCATGGTACTTTTGTCCGTCAACTTACGAATTTATGTATTTATAAGTAAGTAAACATTACAGGATTAGTAAGAGGTGAAAATATAATAGAATGAGTGTGCTTCCGGAGCAATTAAACTGTACTTTTGCTAAGTATAGGTTATCTAATTTGACATTTAGCTATACAGGCCATTACATTGTATTTTGCCTAGCCCAACAGGTATCATTCCTCCATGGCACCTGACCCCATCGCTTATGGTTTGGAGGTCTGTGTTTGCTCTGCTCCTAGTTTGCATTGTTTAATGGACATCTGAGCTTGAATACTGTTCATTATCTCCATATATATTATTCCAAAGGTCAAGGTAAGATAAGTACATGAGGTCACTCCCATTCTATATTTATTACAAAAAAAATATGTTCAATTCAAAACTAGTTTTCAACTCATGTAAGTAGAATGGAGACTGAAAAGAGCCCTAAACTTACTTTCTACAATGGAATTGTCTAAAGAATTGATAAGAAGGAATAGTACGGTCAATAAACGTTGAGCTAAAATTAAAGTGTACACTTAACGATTGCGTTGCGTCTAAAGTGCGTGTTTACCGTCGGCGTTCAGATAGGTTATTTCCAGGGGACCCATGAAGGCATACCTCCGTCCTAATCCCTCCGACATCACCTTATCAATGTCCTCCGCACTCATTACTCCCTCCTAAATAAAAAAAAAAGCTATTGTTATACCGGGTTAAAGCTTTCTACATGAAGTTTAATCAAACTTATTACATCTATTTGCAGGATTAATACATGTTATACATGTAATTAAAGTCATCACAACGGTCGTTTTCTCAGTGTTATATGTTAGAAAGAAAATTCATCAAAATTGAATTCAGATAAACATGTACTAGAGGTACTGTGAGCAATGAGCTCACTTATACCCCCCGCTCCCAATATGATAATAATAGCAAAGTCCATGTTTTGCTCTGGGAGACCAGATGTAAGTGTCAGATCAAAAGGTAAAATAGAAGGTTCACAGGGGCATTACGTAATACAAAATCTGTGAAAGTATCATTAAATTTTATTCAGTGGTAAAGGAGGAGTTGTGGATTCGAGACGGGTACCCTCCAATGTTTTAGAAAAAATTGCAGTGTCCATGTTTTGCTTTGGGAAACCCGAAATATGTCTTAGATCAAAAATGCAATAGGAGGTGCATAATGACACTATGTAACAAAGAATCTGTGAAAGTTTCATTAAATTTCATTCAGTGGTATAAGAGGAGTTGCGGATAAGAAATGGGTACCGCATTACATAACAGACAGAAGGACGGACGGACAGACATCACTAAACATTCTCACACTTTTCAAGCGGGGGGTATAATGAGTACACCTCATATAGTCTCCAGCATTCCCCAATGATTGATAACTGAATCCTATTGAGGACAAATCCGTCAATCTCCTTCTTCACGATGACGGGCACCTGTCCAATCTCTGTCATCAGTGCCTTTGTCGTGACTACGACCTTTGGGTCTGTCCACGGGGCTGGAATTACCTCCACCAAAGGGACATAGAATGGAGGATTTGTCTGAAAAACAGAATTTCAACCTAATACATTAAGAAATTTGGAGAGTACTGACAAATAATTCTAAAAATGAGAATACTCTCTCTCTCTCTCTCTCTCTCTCTCTCTCTCTCTCTCTCAATTACCGGATGACATAGGATGAATCTATTTTTGTTGGTGAGACCCTCAGAAATGAGAGACGGAACCAAAGCACTAGCGGAGCTTGAGATAATGGCGTCCTTTCTACAGATTTGGTCTATCTTAGCATGGACCTCCCGTTTCAATTCCAGTCTCTCGTTCACACATTCCTGTCAAATAATAATTACTTTAAGATCAGGGGTATTTCAATAATTTTAGAACAACAAGGACTTTACAACTTTGAGATATTGGAACATTTCTCCATTATTTATAATGTAAACCGTTTTCCATAATCATTTCATTTACAATCAAATTTGATAGAACTTTCTTAGAAGTGGTCTTTTTCATGCATCAATGGAGCCTACAGACCAATGATACCATTCAGTACCAACCAGACCCAACCTGCAGACATTCTGATTCTTTCTGATTCCTTTGCAATATAAATTGGAACACGTGGTTCACTATAGTAGATCGACTATTGTGTCGATGGTCCATTGACAATGTTGCAAATGTGCGACAACGTTGCGACGGTAAAATAGCGTTACTGAATCATCGCTTTATAACAATCATGTTATAGCGTCGAGGCACTTTTGCTCTATCGGGCAATCGTACTATAATCAATGTATAATCATGTCTTTTGCCCATGCAAGCGTCACTGGTGCGATTGTGCGATAATTAACTACGTGGCCTTGTCCTAATTCCATAGATTCCCATATAACTACGTACAAACAACTGTAAGTGCATGTATTTACTTGTATAAAGAAGGCGTCCTTGACACAGTCGGTAAAGTTGTTTGTTCCTGTGATTAGTGACCTTTGCTCTTTGATTGTCAGTTTTCCTCGCAATAATCCATTTTTAGCTAGATGCTCAAGTTGGTCGTCAATGATTGATAATGCATGCTGGACCTGTTCCGGTTTTATATCGTACATGCGCACTCGATATCCAGCTGCAGCATAAAGCATAGCAAAGCTATGCCCTATTAACCCACTGAAATGTATAAACAAATATTCAGTTAGTCAGAGCTATCTTTTTCATCAAGATCTTGGACAAGAAGGGGTTCCAGCACCATCTAATGATAAAATATATGCAATTGCAAATTGAAAATTAAAAGATGTTTTTATGATGTTATGTTGTTACCCATCTCATTCAAATTAGATCTTTGGTCCGTTCCAACTGGATTGCTATCTAGTTTGAGAGGATCAAAGGTCTAATTTTAATTAGATTGTGTTGTTACAGAATTTAACACGATTAATGAGAGTGTTCAAAAAGTATGCTACTTTGGGGTTCACTATCTTTATATTTAGTAATATTTTATACAGATTAATTTTCAAATGTCTCTAATTTAAATTTTCTCATGTCTCCTTGATTATAGCGCACATTTTGTGAGTATGGATTGAAAACCTTATGCTGTTGATATTTTCGAGCATGTTGAGATTCTTCTAATTTTAGAAAACTTTTCCCGCTAAAACAAGATTTCGTCAGATGAAACCTTCCTATGTTTAATGTAAAGATAATGTATGGTGATCGATCTCTAAAATTCTATGAACAATACAGATATTTGAAGAGGGCATTAAAAACGGACTTCTTGAATTCCAGAGGTGGGATCAGGTAGCTAGGAGGAGTAAGCATCCCCTGTTGAATGGTCACGCCCGCCGTAAGCGATATGCAATCTCTGTAATATCAACTTATCAGGGAGTAGCATGTCTCGCTTTAAAATTTGATCATTCTGAGAGCAAGTTCCCGAGTAGCGAATCA
Source organism: Saccostrea glomerata (assembly GCA_003671525.1). Lineage (NCBI taxonomy): Eukaryota > Metazoa > Mollusca > Bivalvia > Ostreida > Ostreidae > Saccostrea > Saccostrea glomerata. The sequence goes on along the minus strand of PRKT01000359.1, from coordinate 385,375 downwards.
ATTATATTCTGGACTTGTTCATCAATACCCATGCTTTTTTATTTCATTTTTTTATCGTTTATCTAGATAGTAACAAATCATGGGAACTTCTATTTATAGAAAAGTTTAATGACATTGGTCATAATAATTTGTGTGTTTTTCTTTATTTACAATTTTATTTATATGACACAATGCATATAGAATGAAGAATATTAATTAATTAATCCAGTCTTCTGACTGACCTTCCTATGATTCCCACCTGACGTTCCGACTTTCTGTCCACCATTTCTGGTTTTGATCCTTATCTGCAGTTGCACGGTATTATCTGTAAATGTTGTGTCACTACACGTGGAAATACACACCAAGTAATTTAGAAGAAACAGATCAAATCAATATGATTTATATAAAATTAACAAGAAAGTTTCACTTACGGCTATCCCTTTACATTTCATTGTATAATCTCGAGGTAATAAATTAAATGTTATATTTAATATATGAAAATGCAAAAGGGTCTGCTTTCTATACATGTATCTGCTGTAATTTATAGATATAGCTGAATTTTAGATAGGGATTTGTTAATCACATTTATGTTATATCAATGTGGTAAAAATCAGGATAGGTATGACATAATTTTTCTAGCTTAATTCACTCCTATATTGAACACATTATACCACTGTTGGATAAAGCCGTTTTATTCAAGATAAGAATGTCAAAATTTTTGTTCGTTTGACATATCGTCTATATTGCTTGGCTACAATATTTTGTCATTGATCGAAACTGACAAATTACTGCATACACCAATGGATAGAAAACGTCGGCAAACATTGTTGTCGGGTCACAGTATATACAAAGTATAATAAAATGTTGTCATTGAAACAAAAAAGATGGAAACGATCTTTTTTTCTGGTTTCAATTAAGTAAATGAAATAGATGGAGATAACGAACAGTATTCAAACTCAAAAGTCCATTAAACAAGAGGCCCATGGGCCACATCGCTCATCAGAGAAGCTTTGACCATGCCGTTCTTTACCAGATTTTCTCTTTGTAATACATCTTGTGACCCCACCCTACCCCACTTGTCATAATTTTGACAATTCAAAATTTACACTACTCCAAGAAGCTTCCACATAAGTTTCAGCTTTTCTGGCCCACTGGTTTTTGAGACGATTTTTAAAGATTTTTCTTATATATTTCTATGTAAAACTTTGATTCTCCATTGCGGCCCCGCCCTACCCATGGGTCATGATTTGAACAATTTAGAGTCTACACTATCCCAGGATGCTTCCACATAAGTTTCAGCTTTTCTGTCCCAGTGGTTCTTAAAAGAAGATTTTTTTAATGAACCCACCCTATTTTTGTATAATCTTGATTATCTCCCCTTGTCAGGAAACTTGGCCCTTCAACAATTTAAATTTTCCTTCATCCAAGGATGCTGTGTACCAAGTTTTGTCAAAATTGCCCCAGTGATTCTTGAGAAGAAGTCGAAAATGTGAAAAGTTTACAGAGACAGACAAAATGTGATCAGAAAAGCTCAGTTGAGCCTTCGGCTCAGGTGAGCTAATAAAAATAAATGGAGACAACGAAAGTATTTGCAATCTTAAAAGTCCAATAAAACAATAAATTACAGGAACAGAGCACTTCTAGGCCTCTCAATGGTCAGGGGTATGATAAGGCCTGGGGCCATAAAACTTAAATGGGCTCACTTTTGATCTCAATCTCACTTTTCCATTATCAATTTCTTTGAAAAAGTAATACTGAGATCAAATTAAAATGAGCTCATCTTAGTTTTATGGCCCCAGGCCAGGTGCCATGGAAGAGTTAGCATTCTCTATAGCCACTGATCGGTCACACCTGTCGTGTGCACCTTGTTATGATCGAAAAAAAATCCGTAGGTAGTTAAAAGTTTGGATATGAATGAAAAGCGGCAATCTGTATTTATAGAAACGCTAATTATACTGATATAAGGGCACATATTTATAGGTGCCGAAAAACTTCTAGGATCCAATAATTATTATACCTTCATCTCTAAACATGGAAGTGGTCTGGGAAGATTGTTCAACTATCGAATGGAATCGAGTTTCGTATACATAAAAGAAAATTTAGCTAGCCCGACAAAAATGTTAAAACTATTGACTGTTTAAACTTATTCTTATTATTGCTACCTTTTTTGAAACTCATTTTTATAGACTTTTGTTACGTGTATTTTCAAGAATATCATTTCAAAATTTAATTGGGCTTTAATTCATTCTGTCATTCATATATCTTTCCTTTATTAGTTTCATTTTAAGATTAATAAGTAGTAGTACCATAATTGAGATAATATTACGCTGAACAGTTTACTTCTTCAGTATTGTTGTAATTATCAAAGTTAATTAATTTGATCGTTTAAGGTTGCACAACAGTATTAATTTCTGCTATATATTCTTACCAAAAATGTGCAAGTTTGAGTAGATGTACTCGTAATAAATTTAAAACAAACTTCTGAGAAAATTGCATCAAGTAGCCATCCAGCAAGGTACGCAAGTTTGTTTCCGTCGAAGTCGAGCAAGTGCTTGAAAATCTAGTCCAGGGCTTAATCACTCCCCACTCTTGACGGTATATAGAAAAATCAGCATGTCCCAAATTTCAATAAATCTGGTCAATACAGGAAGTTTACATGTTGTTTTTCATCTCATAAAAAAATCAGCTCCAGTCTCGTATCAAAATACCCGAATCGGAATGGGAGATTCCGGGATTATTTTGCGTCATCCATACTGTTATGACACCTGCAGTTAATCCAGCATCATAACAGGATACTGGGCGTGTGTAGCTGTTATATAGATATATTTCAATATAATTAACTATCAATATCAAACCTCAAAGTGTAAAAAAAAATATATAGGATTCAGCAGCGTAGTTGTAGCAAAAAATGATTTTGGTTTCATTGTTTATGACATTTAAACCTTTCCTACGTCCTGCTGTGAAAGACTGAGAATGACTATCTTTACAAATCACGAATTGAACTAGTGCTAATTGTAACAGGTACAGTTACAGATGTTCCCCAAACGCTCCCCAGATCTCTTTTTGTGCCTAATTCCGTTAAGATATTTTAAAAAATATCATCAGTATCGAAGGATTTCATCAAAGAAGTATAAGAGGTACAATGATATCAACTATGTGTCATTTAACACATTGTACGTGCACACACGTGCTTGTACATGCAAGATGATCATAGCATGTTGTCTAAACAATTAACCTATCTATATATCGTGAGAATAAATAAAAAAATTCTTTACAATATACATTTTAATGTTTTTTAAAGATATTGGCCATTTTGCGTTTTTCGCGCGCTCACGTGCATGAATGAATGTTCGTGCATTCAATTTTGATCGTACCATTATGTAGGAATTCTTTATACCTATTCATATTCTAAATTTTATCCCGTTTCGTTGAAAACTAAGAAAGTTATAGACATTTAAATTTTCAGCCAATCAGATTGCATCACACGTGCATGTGCATGCTTTTCATGATAATTTTTATATACCATGCGGTAGATCTTTATAATGTATAACCATGTTCAAAATTTCAAAGGATTTTGTCGAAAAACAAGAAAGATATTGAGACTTTAGTTTCAGCCAATCAGAGCGAAGCACACGTGCATGCGCGTAAGATCTTTCTATTTTGAACATGTCGTCTAGTCTATATACTTATACTATAACTTTCAAAACATGTCATAAAAAATTTAAATAGTTACGTCTATATCATTCATATTGGACATTTCTGGTGTTGCACGTGCGCGCTCTCGCAAGTACACATGCATGCATATTCTTTCATGAAAATTCTTTTATATCAGGCTGTAGATCTCCCTAATGTATGACTATGTTCAAAATTTCAAAGAATTTTATCCAAAAAAAAAACAGGAAAGATATTGATACTTTTGTTTCAGCCAATCAGAGCGAAGCGCACTTGCATGCGCGTGAGATCTTGCTATTTTGACCATGTCATCTTGTCTTTGCTACTTATATGTCCTTATATTATGAGTTTCAAAACATTTCATCTAAAATTAAAAAAGTTACGGCAATATTCATTATATTGGTCATTTCACGTGTTGCACGTGCACGCTCTTGCAAGCACGTGCGCGCAAAATGACCTTCGTTCCGCAAATCTACATAACATGCCTTCTGAGCCTAAAAAGGTTTCACCTTAGTCTGAAGTGTAGTTTACAAGATCACTCGAGGAAAAGATTTTCCCAGGAAGAAGAAAAATGATAATAAGAAGAAACAGAGTAAAAACAATATGTTCCCAACTTCGTTTGGGGAACATAATTACTATAGATTCAACGATACGCTACATCTGCTTACTCTGACGTCACGATAGCTCAGTCGGAATAGCGTTCGCTCTGTGATTGGAAGATCATCAGTTCGAAATAGGTAGCAACTGTTCCTTCACTAAGCGCTCCGCACTTTAAGCTAAAGTTATGGGTCCTTCTGATTAGATCTGATTAAAACCTGAGGCCCCGTGTTATGACAGGCGGTTGCGTGATAAAGATCTTTCACTGCTCAATGACCCTGCATGCCAAGCAAACGTCTAAACTTGAAGCCCTTAACAGGTGTCCTATGAGTGAAAGGTTCTGAAATTGGAGTAAAACAACATACGATCATCAATCAACCAATCTAATAAGAGCGCTAACGTTAAATTCGTGACATTTTCCATTATTTAAAAAAACAGAATTTACCGATACCCTGGCTAGATTATCAACAAATAATAACTTTGTATCAAAGACACTTTGGCCAAGTACTATATGTCTTTTTCAGTTATATCAGGTCTATTCAGTTTTCTCCCTGGATATAAAATTCAAATTAAGATATAATGATAATTAAAATGAATAAAAGTTTGACTAAAATTTTAAATACATTCCCATACTTTGTCATCTATCAAGCTTTCATAGAATAAAAAAAATACTTACTACAAAATGCGTCGAATAATAAGGAAATTGAAGCCATTTCTAATTGTTCAGCCTTGGAAAGTTTAACTTAGATCTTCTGCTTTGATCTTTGAAAGCCAGTGCCGATTTGATATACGTTTTAATTAGTCATGAAATTTTAAATCTGCAGGAGCTTCATAGAAAAACGGGTCACATGCACGTTCTATACACATTACAGATATATTTTTGTTCAATCAATGCAAAATGAAAGATGATGATATGCTTACATAGCCAGGATTAAATAATTAAGAGAATGTAAACAGAATTAACCTTTCAATGCGATTCTAATAGTGTGGGTACTGTAATATACAGTTGTCCTTTCGTGTTCTGTAATTTTCTTTTCTGTAATGAAAATTTAAACAAATATATTGAAAATATCTCAAACAGGGAAAAAATCAAAAGTTTTAAACATTTTATGTTTACCTTCAATTTCGCACAACAGCCCTGCGAACCCTGGTGCACAGGTACAAAAAAATTGAAAATCTTCTGCACTTGTACAACTTGCACCATTCTTACAAATTCCCAGGTCACAAGGGCTAACTAAAGAAAGAAAAAAGACTATATATAATAAGCGCCAATTTTGGCCACCTAAAAACCAACCAATCTCTAAATATTCCGATGTTAAAGTCATTTCTTGGATATCGTTTCTTTAACATAACAATCTTAATAACTTCTGAATTAAATATTGGCATCTATACATTTGAAGTTGATAGTGATGCCAACTTTAATCCTGGCTTTTGAACCTTAATCCTGGCTTTTTCCAACTTTAAAGTTGGTGACTCAAATTTGAATCTTGGATTTTTCAACTTTAATTTGGTGATTTGAACTTTAAAGTTATTAATTCCAACATTAAGGGTGGTGTATTCAAACTTTGATATAGGCATTTTAGATGTTAATCATGTTTTCTATTCAACTCATTGTTGATAATTCTAACCTTAAAGTTGGTATTTGAAATTTTAATCTTTTCTTCTAAACTTTAATGTAAGCTTTACCTTAAAATCAATTTCAATCTGGAAATATGTACCATCTTAAAAGTTTAAGAAGTTGGATGAAAGTTGGAATTTCTAATGCGCTACGTATAAAAAGCTTACGTTTAAAATTGATGTATGTAAACCATATACGGTACCAATTTTCTCGTTGGTACCGATTTTGATTCGTATTTCGACAAATAAAGTCTCTTTGGTAATGCTTTATCTGAAACTTTGGAATGTATGTGCATAATTTTAGATTATGAACGTTACATTTAAAGAGGCCAAGTCTAACAATTTCTGCCCTAAGGATTTTGATAATTTTTTATGATTAATTCTTACTGTTATATTTATTATTTTAAGATTACAAAATCGAATGTTTACCATCCCTATTACTTAGGGGGCCCATCTCAAAAGCTGTCAAATTTTACCATTGAACCCTATGAGATTTTGTTGGAAAAGCGCCAGTTTATCACATCTTTTACATATTTTTTTTTATTTCTGCCCTAGAGATTTCTTTTTCATTTCAGTATATGAAAGTTATTGTAAAAAGTCACCAAATTGTGAAATTTCAAAAAATGTCACCATCTACATGTAGGTTGGTCTAGGAATTAATAATTAAGTTTAATTTTTCAAAGCCCAATACCTCTAAAATTGCCTTACTATGGTATAAATACTTAAATTATCGGCACATATGATTTTTTTTTTCGGAAAAAAAGCAATTTTTTGATTGCTTGTATGTTTCCTTAGATGTCTGTCATCAGTTTTTAGCTCACCTGAGCCGAAGGCTCAAGTGAGCTTTTCTGATCACATTTTGTCCGGCGTCCGTCTGTCCGTCTGTCTGTCCGTCTGTCCGTCTGTCTGTAAACTTTTCACATTTTCGACTTCTTCTCAAGAACCACTGGGCCAATTTCAACCAACACAAAGCATCCTTGGGTAAAGGGGATTCAAGTTTGTTCAAATGAAGGGCCACGCCCTTTTCCAAGGGGAGATAATCATGAATTTGTTAAAAATTATTGGCATTTTTAAAAAATCTTCTTCTCCAAAACCAATGGGCCAGGAAAGATGAAACTCATGTGGAATCATCCTCAGGTAGTGCAGATTAAATTTTGTTCAAATCATGACCTTTGGGGCTAGGGTGGGGCCAAAATGGCCGACCCAAGTTTTACATAAGGATATATAGGGAAACCTTTTAAAATCTTCTTTTCAAGTACTTCAAAGCTATGATTAGTGATATTTATATGGAATCATCCTCAGGTAGTGTAGATTCTAGTTTGTTCAAATGATGACCGCCTGGAAGGGGGGGGGGGGGTAAATTCAAGCCCGATGTGCTCAGGTGAGCGCTGTGGCCCCTGGGCATCTTGTTTAGTATAATATCCATAGACGTCTTGAACATACAACCGAGTCATGCGTCATTCTTCAGCGTCATGCATTGCTTACAAAATCCGACAATAGTGACGTCGTTAGCGTTTTTTCCTAATAATTGTCGTAAAATCACATTTGCAGACAGTAGGGGTTACAAATAATGTTAATTTTGTATTAAAATCAAAATATTTGGCAAAGGTGTACAGTCGCACAAATGACTGCACGAAATTAAAAAGCTGCACAAAGTCATACGCACTCGAATTAGATTCGCTCTCGTTAAATATATTCATGAACGGTTGATATATTTTAATATTTTTTGTAAAACACAAAAACTTTTTTGCAAAGTTACATATGATTTTTCATGCTGAGTGAAATTGGACAAAAAGAATTATATGAATGTATGACATAAATACCTTTGGATTCGCATGATATCCCTTTAAATCCTAGAGAACATTTACATAACCATTCCGATGAAGTCCCTATGTTTAAACATATACCTCCATTTTTGCATGGTTGAGATTTACATGGATTATTGCTAGAGCCTAAACGAAAAAAAAGAATAGAAATTGCAAATCGTATGTGTTTAATATATTTATCTGATCATAAGTTAAATTTGTTTAATGTTGTAAACTGTATATATGAAACATTTTATTCAATTAGTTACCTTATTCCTTAAGTCATAAAATAGGTTAAACATGTAGAAAAGATACTACTCCAAATTGTTATAAGTTCCGAACAATTAATAATTTAGGTGCTAATAGTTATTAATTCAAAAATGTAAATTAATTGATACCTATCGTACGAAGACTTATATTACTTCTATGATGTTTTAATTTATTTCGCTGTCAGTTTGTTTCAATAGCGTATTGAAAACATTTCGACCTGCTGTTCTAGTCTGTTCCAATCTGAATCATGGCGACGTGTTTCGAACGAAGTCAGATTACACATTAATAGCAGTATGTGAGTGCAAAAACTTATTTGAAATTTTGGTGTGCACGTTGTACACTTTAGGAAAGCTATAAGAAAGCAGACAACGTAACGTGTACAAGACGCTGTCACTTTACACTTAATTTAACTGTAGAAGTGTCATGGCTGATATCGGCCATCGTATTTATCTGCATAAAACAGCTATCAAAAGTAAGAATGATACGTATTTTAGCAAACAAAAGAAAGAAGATGGGCGAACAACGCGGGCAGAATGCCCATAGCGTCAAATATGAAGAAATCATATTCAATATGTGAATTGAATATTTAAATTAACTTCTCGATTATTGAAATTTATGAAATTATTAGAGAAAACCTTTTCTGAGAAAAAAAAATCTTGTAAAAAATATTATCTTTTATAAAAAATATTAGATGGTATTCGTGGGATTCGAACACTAGCAATAAAAATCCGACGATTCACACTGCTTTGAGTTTGAGACTAACGCGCTAACCACTAAGCTACATGGCTCATGATGATTAGGGGCTATGGAACGCCATCACTGCCTTATAGCATAAAACTATGCATTCATTATGTCATTCTATCATTACGTGATGCGAACATATCTTTACGTTATGTCAATTTTTATGGGGTGTTGTGAAAATATCTTTACATCATGTCAATGCTGCATTACATGAAGTGAACACATTCTTCCATTATGTCAGCACTTTATAACTTGAAGTCCAAAGTTCATTATGTGAAGTGAAAATATTGTTTACATTGTGTAAAACTTTATTACGTGAAATGAATGTATCTTTATATTATTTCATTTCTTTAATATGCGAGGTCAAAATTGCATTACGTCGAGTTAATTTCGTTTTACATGTGTTCTATGATTAAATTTACCATTACGTTAAGTCAAAGTTCATTCCCTTTTGTGAGTGTATATTTCTGTAATAACAAAGCATTATTACGTGATGTAAATGTATCCTTATTTTACGCCGAGGTCATCACAATGATAGGTGAAAACATCTTACCTTTATGTCAGTGCTTTATTACGTGATGTAAAAAGGTTTATAACATAATGTGAACATATATTATGGAGACAGTCCCGGCGTTCCATATTATATCAACACTTTATTACATTATGTCAAAACTCCATTCGGTGATGTGGATATATAATTACGTTATGTCAAATCTTTCTTATATTATTTAAGAATATCTTTATATTGTGTTAATTCTTTATCATGTTGATTCAAATGTTCATTACGTGCTGTAAAATACATTTACATTATGTCAAAGTTGATAACCGTGTTTTCACGACGGGGA
>PRKT01000359.1:350949-375735 GCA_003671525.1 Saccostrea glomerata | reverse complement strand
CATTATATAAAGGGGGGGGGGGTCTGGCTTCCTCTTTTTTTCCGATATAACTTTATCATAGAAAATGTTCATTGAAGGGGTTTGAAATTCCGCCCCACTTTTTGCTGAAGTATAAGGAATTTTTTTTTAGGACTGATCGAAGTTGGACCCCTCTCTCCCTTTCACCCAAATAGGATTTTTGAGTTTGGACGTTATTTTTTTCCTGGCTGACAAACCTCCCCCAACTTTTAAAAACGATGCAACGTCACTGGAACTAGTCACTTTTCAACCATTCCAGGTCCAGAATTCTGTTACAAAATTCTATTAGTCCCTCACTGGTTCTTGAAAAGAGTAGCTAAAGAGGGACGGTATGGTGTCTAAGTTGGGGACCAGGGGGTGAAAGCCTGGAAGCTCTCAGGCTTTAGTGTTTTTTTTTTTTTAGATAAAACGTTTCAACTTATTTCAGTTATACTTTATGTGAAACCAATGCAATGTCCTACAAAGTAAAACCAATTGATTAATTTCATGCATATTTTGGTCACTAAAGATGAGAGGGCGGGATCCCCCTCTCCCCACCCACCCACCAGTGCACGTATGAAATACGATGTGTTTACACTTTTAAAAAAAGGAGGGTTAAAGACTGATAAAAAGTTTAGGACAGTGTTTTGTAGTTAGATCAGAAGTTCCGGACTTTTCAAAATTAAATGAAAAAAATTACTGCATTACACATACTATTTGACTTGCGATAATTATGAGATTAAACGGCCATTGAATTTCGACGTTAAAAAAAACAATCGTCAATAAAGATTCCACGGGAACATGATCCTATTTATGAATAGGCATAACCTAAACCTTACGCCACACAATAAGGAGTTGAAATATTCTAAGATATACTGACAAGAGGCTAACCATTTTAGACACAATGTAAAGATACAATGGCATAACATAATTATGATTCGTCAAAAAGTTAGGGAAAATTGACATCATGTAATAGATTCCCGTCGTCCTGTAGCATATTGATGACACAATGTAGTAAAGAATTGGCCACATGGGACAATTTCTTCAGATCATGTAATGAAATTCTGACATCGTGTTATATCGACTTGATATTGAATTAAAGATAAATTCACATCATGTGATGAACTACTTAGACCAAATAGTAGAGAGTGCACATAATGTAATAATAAGTTGAAAATTTATAAAAACATCTTTACACCACGTAAAATTGTTTTGACTTAATGTCATAAAGAGCTGATATAATGCAATGGAAGATTGGCGCAATGTAATTAAAGTGCGAGTTAATGTCATAAAGACTAAACATAATGTAATGGAAAGTTGACATAACGCAATAGTAGAGTGTGTATATGTCATAATGAGTTGACATAATATAATGGAAGGTTGACATAATGCAATAGTAGTGTGGACTAATGTCATAAAGAGTTGACATATAATAATGGAAGGTTGACATAATGCAATAGTATTGTGGGTTAATGTCATTAAGAGTTGATATAATGTAATGAAAGATTGACACAATGCAATAGTAGTGTGGACTAATGTCATAAAGAGTTGACATATAATAATGGAAGGTTGACATAATGCAATAGTATTGTGGGTTAATGTCATAAAGAGTTGACATAATGTGATGAAAGATTGACACAATGCAATAGTAGTGTGGACTAATGTCATAAAGAGTTGACATATAATAATGGAAGGTTGACATAATGCAATTGTATTGTGGGTTAATGTCATAAAGAGTTGACATAATGTGATGAAAGGTTGACATAATGCAATAGTTTTTTGTGTTTATATCATAAAGAGTTGACATAATGTAATGAAAGGTTGACACAATGCAATAGCAGTGTGAGTAAATGTCATAAAGTGTTGACATAATGTAATGGAAGGATGACGCAATGCAACTGTTGTGTTCTGCTATAAGGCAGTGACGGCGTTCCATAAGGGGCATTTAAATCATGTTTGTGATATCACCCTCGACTTAAGGGACTTAGAGTATTTCTGTGAAAGATGCGAATGTTTTGTCATAAAAGTGTACATTTAAGGTATAGTGGGTCTTCTCTCCATGTTTTTGTAAACCAAAAATTGTATATTTTATTGCAAACTTTTAGGAACATCTTTCAACAAAATGGAGTGAAGACCCACTCATATTGAAAAATGTTGTTTAGGTATGCGAAATTGATCGTTTTTCTTCGTTTTAGTGTGTGTATGCTTTTTCATAGGCAAATATTTTAAGTCCTTGTGAGATTTTTTTTAATTATAGAGATTTTACATTAAATATACTTTATCATTAGATAAAATATTAAATAAAATTAAGATATAATTGAGATTTAATTTTTCACTTCTTATCTGTCGCACTATAGGCACTTCGCCCGCCTTATCCGCCCATCTTCTTTGCCGAAATTAATTACTTAGATAACTGGAAGATAAAACAATATTTTCTTGTTGTCATTTTACTAGTTCCGACCATCCATCATAAAGACTATAAAAGGTCATTTTTTGTGTTGACTTCTTTTTCTCTTTATCCATTGGAAATACGATTATCTCAGGTCCCTATTCGGAACAAATGTTTATCTAGATAAAACTTTAAAATAATAGAAAATTTAAGCCAAAAAGGTGTTAAGAACGATATTTTCTTTAGCATCTGAAAAGAAATACAAACTTTTCTAATACAAGAATCACGCTGTGGGACGTAGAGACCGGTCCTTCGGATTTCGAGACCGTATTAACCAAGAACCCATGTCACAGTAGGTGTTGGTACGAATAAGATCCCCCCTACTCAATGGCCCTAAGTGCCGAGCATAGGAAAAATTATCAGCTGGCAAGTGGTGGCGTCTCCGTATGAGTGAAAAATTCTCGAGAGGGATGTTTAACAATATACAATCAATCAATCTCTAATACAAATATATCTAGCAGTATTCAGTCAGAATTCTTACATGATGTAAAACACCTAAGAAGCTAGGGCTTTGAAATTTAAAAAAATGCCTTGCCTGACGCTTTTCCTATCAATCGGAAACTACCTATACTTTATTGCCAAAAACTTTATTAACAAATTCTTAGAGATTTTTAATATTACAAACATATTCTTTTCCTGGCCATATAATTTGTTGCATCGATATCCTGCTTTCGGGGGTACTTTAGCGCCATATTATAAACCGGAATTTCCAATTTTAAATTTTGTTACTCAACATAATTCTTTTGTCTTTTCCCACTTGTAAAGTTGAAATTTCCTACTTTAAAATTGGTAATTTAAGCACCAAAAAAACTGTATTGTTGGTAAATGCAATGCAAGATTAAAGTTGGAAAAAGTTTTAAAGATTAAATTTCCAAGATCCAAGATGAGAAAAACAAACTTTAAAGTTTTACGAGGGTCATTCAAAAAGTTCGTAGACTTTTGTCGTAACTTTTTTTATTTTACGTCATATTATAATCAAATTAAGTAGACATATTTTAACAACCAATTCAAATAATCTGAGCCAAAAATTTGAATATAGCTTGATAATTGTCGAAATTCTTAAAAGATTTAAGGCACCAAAATGGGGTCACGGAGCAGGGTCAAAATTGAGCAATCTACTGGTTATACACTTACACTTTATAATTTCTATAGTCATTACCCTAATAAATGACGTTTATACGGAATAAAATTGAAATGTTTAAGTTTAAATTAACTAAAAATCTATTACATAAGATGCTAAAATTTAATATAATACATCGCTTCGTTTAAAAGATGTCAATTTCTAAAGACAAATAGACTTCATTGAAAAAGCAAAAAACGGCAACGTCAAAGGACGTCACGGAGCAGCGAGTAGCGATAAAATTTTGTTTTGTATTCGGGAAACCTTTAAAACAAACTCTGTGAATAATTGCGGAACCAGAAAATTGATAAAAAATGAACCATGCAATTGTTTATAATGGAAAAGACTATTTTTTGGGTGCTCAAAAACTTTGAATTGCACGATGAATGGTCTGTCAAGACCAGGTTATAGCTTGTCAAAAGAGTAAGTAACGTCATGAAACTTGATTTGTGATTCACTTTTTCAGAACTTGTGAAAGCAAAGCTACGCGGAAAAGAATTTGAAGTCATTGACAATCCAAATTAAACAACTCAAACAATTGTAAACACATTAGGTGTCAAGTGTTATAGATACAACTAGAGCCGAGCTCGTTGCACAGCAACGAATAGGTCTTCCGTTGGAGCTACGGATAAGAAGACGTAACCTTGAGTCTAGGTCAAGCCACATTCTAAAGTTCTACAAGTGAAAATTTAAACCTTTTAAGAGAAGCAACTTGCAATGTTTAGCTAGGAAAAAGACTGTAAAGGAATATATGTGACCTTGAACTTTCCAAGTGACCTTGAACTCTCCAAATGACCTTGATCTAAGCAATGACTAGCTCTCGTTATAAAAATATTATCCATGTGTTACCGTCTGGAAAATTTCAAACATTTTATTTAGATATTCTTTCTGTCCATGCATCCAACCAAAAACATCTTATCCTTGGGGACTTTGAACTCGAGTCAAGGTCACGTCCCACCCTGCATTATATCAGCAATGTTTCACTAATAGAAAAATGGTAGCGAATTTACAGTTTCACTGTCACTAATCTTGACTCGTCCAAATGACTGGATATGTTCAGCCATGAGTTTTTTTCTGACTATAATCGAGGCAAAATGATTCATTGGGTTCAACACAATGTCGAGACTATAGCTCTACTTGTTTGTACTTATAACAAAGGAAGAGAAAACTAGCCATTGCCATCAGACCAAAACTGTAGAAGGAGTAGCGTTTTAAAGGAATTTCACATAAATTTCTATTTTGTGTAATCATGACAACACCGTTCATCGAAATCAAAAACGATGCAGTTAATTATGTATCACATTGAAGTCTACTTGTGTGTCCAGTTATATTGAAATCAAACTAAAACTGTAGGAGGAATAACATTTTTAAGGAATTATATACAGAAATTTCTATTTTTAGTAACCATGGCAACACCGTTCATCGAAATCAAAAACGGATGCACGATATTTTGTATCTTAGTGAAGGCTACTTATGTGCCAAGCAATATTGAATTCAGACAAAAACTGTTGAAGACGTCGCATTTTAAAGCATTCAAAAACCGATGCACTATACTATGTATCTTAGAGATGTGTACTTGTGTGCCAAGTTATATTGAAATCAGACCAAAACGGTATGAAGAGTAGTATTTTGAAAAATAGACAGACAGACAGCTAGACAGACGAACAGACGAACGGACGGCAGACACTTTACTATCCCATCCCACAGACAGGTGGGACAGATATTTATCTATCGAAAATAACCAAATTAAATAAAGACATCATTTTTAAAGCATTAAATCGTAGCAAAAAAGAAAATATCAATGGATGCGACACTTTTCAGACAAGGGAAGAGATATGAACCTCTCATAAATACGGTACACATGTATCAGATCATTGCACGTCGGTAATCTAAAATGACACATATTATTTTTTTTCTTTGTATAACTTAACCCCCCCCCTAATTTCTTTAAAAATGTTTGTACAATCAAGAAAATTGGTTACTTTTCATAAAGACTACGACGTTTCTTTCATTTTCAAGAACCGTATAATATCGAGTGCAGCGAGCTCAATAGAATAACGTGTAAGAAAAGAAGTTCGGAATTGTACACACGTCAAGCAAATTTTGTTGTGCAACATTCCCAGAGCTCCTTTACTACCCAATGTCCTTTGCGCGAATAAATAAACAAATAATAACACAAGTAACAGCTTTTTAAAAAGCTTGGCTGACTATGTCATCAATATCTATAGAATCTATGAGCATGATAAACTATAAACGTTTACATTTGGGGGGGGGGGGTTAAATTATTTCACTGGAGTAAATTATGGAGATGTTGCACAAAACATAAACCATATATAATACTGTTTGTATCTCAAATAAAAAATGAAATCATGATCATGTCCCGCTGTAGATTCGAACCCGGGACGAAAAGATGAACACCTCTGTCCGCAAGTCTAAAATGGTTTTAGAGGATGACGTAAATAAGGAAAAACATTTGATTAATGCTTGAAAGCATGGCTACATATAAAGGTGGCAGCTGAAAATATGATAACTACAAGAAATTGGGGATCTAACAATTATGACTGACGTGTAGAATATGATTGATAGTTTCTTGGGTATGCCAAAGTATCAAAGATTGTTGGAAACGTGGGGAAAATAATTAAAGCTTTAAATGACCCAACAAACTTGACGGCGATATATGAATGCCATGGTGCGGATTCAGGAAGTTTTTCCCAGAGATGAGGGGTCAACATCAAATGTTTTATTACTTTAAATGATGTAACTTCTAACTCACTTCACAATGTCACCGAATTGTTTGTTTGTTTTTTTCCAAAGCTCGACCAGGATTCTGACAAAAAAGAACAGACTTTACAAAATTCATGCAGTTTTCATTTTCATTCAATAGAATAGTCCAGAAAAAGGGTGCAAAAACCTACACGTGACATTTTGGCGCGAAATAATAGCGTCACCCCTTACCTAGAAGACAAATGGACTAATCCAGTAGTATAAAGGTCAAACGGACATATATCCGTATAAGAACTCGCATGAAATTAATATATGCTAGCAAAAGGCTAGAGAAAATAAATACTTCAATGTATTGTATTAGCAATATGTTTATTTTTCTGCTAACAGAATAGATAACTGTTGTTGCTGAAATGCATGTAACAAATCCGATGATAATCAGCATGCACAAAATTTTGCTGGCTAACTGTGACCTCTTCGAACCCTATTGATCCTTAGCGTGACGTCAGGCAATAAAAGGCTTTCAGTTTGAAGAAATATTTCAAAAACTTTTCCGCAATAAATATACAGTTATTACTAGCTTACTCTAAAGTTTTCTATCGTACATATGTACTAGCGTACTCTGTTTAGTAGGATCAGTTTTTTCAGTGGGTGGCTCAGTACAACTCTCCTGTCTGTTATTTTTTTTCTGCAGCTATACTGTGTATGAAGTTTGATTATTTTTAAAAATATCTTGGTTAGTTTGTTTGAAACTGAGCTTTGAACTTAGCTAAAGGCAAAGTGTGACGGAAGGAGATAAGGCAGGATGGAAGACGTCCGACATGACAAACATTATATCCCAAGCCATATTCATGGCGGGGCATAGAATGATTATTGGTTTACATAAAAAAAAATAGGTTGTGACTTTCTTTCGGAATTCAACACCAGCCTTAATCTACATGTATATACGCATGTACAAAAACAAATCAACCAACTAACATTCTCGGCTCAGAAGGAAGACATTATATATTCATTTTAAACATGTTAAAGGGGGGGGGACTTATAGTGATGAGAGGAAATTTAACCACGTGTCGGTCCGTGAAACATGAAATATTATTTTTGGAATGTTTGTATACAACAGCGTGGCTTTCTTTGAACTAAATTAGAATTTATTGAAATATTTAAAAATGATTCTTTCAGGGACGCCGTGATATATTTGGTAGTCTCTGTAATAACTGTTCGGATATAGCACAGGCCTTTAGATCGCTTAGAAAAAAAATTGAGGTGTTGGAAAAAAATACACACAATTTTTTTTCTAAGCGATCTAAAGGCCTGTGGGATATAGTGTCTTTTGAAGGTACAACACCTTTCTTTTAATATTACCAAAGGATTTGCTGATCCTTTTTTTTCGTATAGTCGAAATGCATGGGAGAAGGAAAAAAAACGTATGTGGATTAATCAAATACAAATTGATGCGTTGTGTTTTTAATCTAAATAGACACGTTTTTTTCTTCTCGTTTTCCTTTTTTGTAAAATGCCGTTAGCTTTGTTTAAAAACTTTTTCCTACGCGTTACCAATGTGAGAAGAGAAAAAAAGACGTCCTCAAACAATTTATTTCTAATGATGAAAACACCGAATGACGATGAGGATAATTAAGGTGAAATTATTTACTGAGACCCTAGTATCTACATTTCATGTCACCAACATTAACAATGACTGACCGGGAGGACGTTTGGTAAAGAATTAAAATTGATGTTTTATCGTCGAGATACTGGTTAATGATAAATAGCATTAACGAATTTTCAATTTTTTTAAAAATCGTATTCTTAAACTCTGGATGTATATATTTTGGCCGTTATTCTAGGCAAAAGTGCATCCATGTGTATTTATACTGACATCGACTGAACATGTACAAGCATGTCAAATTAATCGTGCAATGTTGAGATATTCTGTTTATTCAACGAAAAAGTATATTATTTTTGTACAATAACATTTTAAAGTTTAGTAGCAAATAACTGCATACTCAAAAGTGCTTAATTTAACGTTGGATGTTTTCCCGTGAATTAGAAACGTCACCTCCACTTACAACTACCATGCATGCGTACATGTAAGTTTAATATTCATAAAACAATATCCACCTCGATAAAAAGGGGGGGGGGTTGCAAACCAAGCTAGTGTTTATTCGGCTATCAAAATACATAAAACTTACAATGAATAAATGTACAAGCGATTACGATTGATTTAAACAAGCTGAAATAGAGTGAAATGAAATGATATGAAATTAACGACATATTTTAAACCCAATTTTCCATTTGTAACTATCGGAGTACACAATGGATTTTCAAATATGCCCTCTGTTCTCTGCAACCACGTGCTTGTAAACGAGGACCGGGCAACACAACTTTAGAGACAAAGTTGGATATAACCTGTTTGCTATACCGGTATTACAAATACGTGAACAATAGTATATTATAAATTACTTTTTATGTTCAATGTTTATTTAATCTTTAAAAAAATGATACCCCGGTAAATGGAGAAACAAAAGAGTGATCATGGTAAAAATAAAACGTACATATACAATATTACCTATCACTTTCCATCACTAATTATAATTATTTGCCGAAGCCCCTTCTCAATTACAATTGAAATAAAATACATTAACACAGAATAGAGATTTTTTTTATTTTGCGAGAACAGGCCAAAGAAAGCGAACACAGTTCAAAATGATTTTATGCACCAGTGTTTGGAATTACGATTTAATATGAAAGATGGGTAAAATAATCTTATTGAATCGCGATGTAATTAAAAACACAGTTTTCTATTAATTGTTAGGTCTTTCTACACAATGGTCTAATACAATCACAAACACTTGCTTTGTTTATGTCCACAGGTGCCTGGTACACTCGTGACCTAGATCGATAGCGTGGGATTTGCGGCTTTGATTACATAACTGTAAAACATCTCGCTGAACAATGGGATCGTAATATGTATACAACTAATGATCGTGAATTATTCAATGTATAAAGTTTAAGATTAATTATATAGTTTGTTACAATGATAAACATAGAAAGGTAGATTTTATATCTTCCGCTTTTAAAGATGTGTTCACTATAAAACTAATTAAATTTTATAAAGAAAAATAGAAAAAGTAGTTGTAATACATGATTTAATAGTTAATCATAAAACACGTTTAAAACCTTATTTTGAAGAAAATCAACATAAAATACCGTAGGGTATATTATTTACAGCAAGTTGTACACATGATGAGGTCAGATTTACTTGCCGAATGAAAAGGCTACATGTTTACCTGACCTGCTTTCGACTGCATATTATGCAATAACCCCCGTATATTCGAACAGATAAACATTCCTATCAGATCAAAAGGGTGTTAAAGAACAATTTTGCTCGATATATCTAGATCGAAATATTTACCGTTTTTGAGTTATAAAGCAAAAACTTTCAAGCTCCAGAGATCCCTTATTTTAGGGGCCAGCCCCTTTTCTATAGTATTAAATGAAAGCCCTTGCAATTATGCACAACTTTTGTTCAACATGTCTTAACAAAATATTTTTAGTTTTCAAGATAAAAAGGAAAACATGTGTAAATTTTCGCTCTTTTAGGCGTTCTATTTTTTGACCCCTGTATTGCGCCATTTTGAATAGAGAAATCGAAAAACAAAAACCGATGTGCACAACTTCAATCCTTCTGTTATCTAAAACCAGTAAAATTTCTGCTCCAACTCTAGTGGTCTCTGAGCCTTTGTCTGGAAATGAAAGCCTATAATTTTTCGTTTAAAGGGAAATAACTCAAAACCGGAAGTGACTTTTTGAAATTATTGACAACATTCTGATAGAGTTTATTACCGTCTATAATGTCTGAAAATTTGAACAAAATCCATTGAAAAATGAGCGAGATACGAGGCCTCAAAGTTGGCGTCTAGGAAGAAAAAAAAAAAAGAATAATAAGAATAATCTTAATCATCAGAATCAGTAGAAGGTCTTCCGTTGGAAACGGAAGACCTTAATTTTATGAATGGCGAAGACTCTTTAAACACTGTATGAAATGGAAAGGCAGAGTACGTTTGAGAAACTTTCTTGACGTTGTTCTTGAAGTCGCGGTGTTGTTAACAGTGCTCCGTGGTGACAAAACATGTTGCTTTTAAAACTGTCTAACATGAGTTCCATTTAATCAAATGACATGAAACTTTACACAACGACAAAATAAATGTTTTTACATATGAAATCGTGTTGATCTTTAAGTTTTATAAAGATAATATGATGATTGAGGACATTGTCTGCGTATTTTTTGAATGACCCTCGTATATATCAAGATTCAAGTAAGAAAAGCAACCTTTACGTTGAAATTCCAACTTAAAGATACATAACGTGATAGTTGAACGTTCCATACCCGTTTATAACATATATATTTTATAATCTGCTCTACGTCAAAAGATACAATGATTTGAAGATGCATTTAAATTTTTAGCAAATGAAAGAACATTTTTGAAACACAATGCAATGAAACCTACCCTTGCCGATTGTTTCGATTGTACATGTAGTTCGAATTATTCAAAGACTATTTTAAAAAAAAACATTATTTGTTTGTATTCTTACCTATTGGAATAGTTTCATGATAAGATGATCTTGTAGCTTTTTCTGTAAAATATGCAAATATTATTTGTTGGATCGTTTTTTCTGACTATTGATAAATAATAAGGTATCTATGGTATCATCTTTATCATTAGCCCTGTTGTTTTTTTATTCAGAAGCTAGATACATGTTTAAATGACAAATAATGTCATTGTATTTTAGAAAGAGTTATCATTTCTTTATTATTTATTTCAAGTAAAATCTTGATCCTCTATTAATAATGGTATTTTCCTACTTACTGGTTTTAATATTTGAATTTCTTTTTTAGCCTAACTCTACCCTACGGGGTATGAAATGAGTAATTTTGAAAATGTACTACTCTAAAATGCTAGCACTTAGATGAATGATTATTTCTTTGTTGTTGTTGAAAACAAAAATAAAAGAAACAGTTCCAATCAAGTTGTTTCCCGAAATTAAATCTACTCTATCATTACTTTTCAATTATGTGAACGATGTTGAATCTAAGTTTTCATAACTAAGTTTATCAATTCTTATTTATATTAAAGGTTGTTGAGATAAATTTTAAATGATTTCAGCAGATTTTCTTTACAAGTATGTCTTTTTATTGCCTCTAAAATAACCGTGATCTCTTTTTTTACCTTAAAGTTTGGTTGAAATATGTCCAGTTTTTTTTTTAAAAATAGATGAATATTTTACTCACAGATAGACATACATGCAATTGCTTAAGGGGTGAGTAGAAAAAAATCTTTTTAGGACTATTTATCAAGAAATATGGTCGTGTTCTTACCCATTTGAGTAGTTGAGTGATATATCAAATTTGTAGGTTTTTCTGCAAGAAAAAATACCAATATTTCTTGTTAAACTTTCGCTCCATTTTTAACACAATAAAAATTACTTCATCCAAATATTATTTGATGTATAACAACTAGAAACTACTTAAGAATGTAGATATCAATTATAGTATTTTGTTTTACTTCTTTAAAGTAAACTGTATTAAAATTATGTAAGGAACGCATACAGGTAAAAAAAAAACAACTCTAACCTTTAATACGCTGGTTGAAAAATCTGCTAATTAATAACTGTTAAGCGATTTTTTTTGAAATACAAAAGATGTTTGTCAATCAAACATGTTCCAAAATTCGTAGTTTTGACACATGTAGTTCCCAAATAATGAAATTTCTAAAAACGCATAAATAGGGTTTTTGTGAAATGCTTTATCAACAAAAAAGTCATGTAAAAGAAAGAAAATTCTTAAAGTTATATATACGACAATGTACTCTCGTAGGGTCCTGAAAATATTATCTTTGAGAGCCCTTTACAGTAAACTTTCAAAGAAATGAATGTTTTATGAAATGATATTCTCTTGATGTTCTAAAAGTAAATATCGCTCCAACATTTCATTTTTGGCAAAGCAAGCTACACTATTCAAATGACCTGCAGGGCACCAACATCAACATTTGAAAAATCTAAAAAGTAGCATACATGTATTTGAACCTTTCAATTGGCCTTTGACATACTTTAGAGCTGTGACAAAAGGCCCAATTGATACAAAAAAATTACTGATAGGAATTCAAACAGTCAATACTGAGACCGGAACTTCAACTGTGCCCCGTTGGTTATCCTCGCAATGTAAGCGGTCCTAAGTAAACACGTTGACGTTGGACCCCTAGGCCTGGCAAATTTCATTTAATATTTTACAGCTTAAATGCGTTTCTCATTGACAAGCACTGATCAAATTAAAGCTTTCACAGATTGTTAGATAACGTAAACAGAAAAGATTCAGTTGACACCTCAAATGCACGTGTTACAAGTTGTTTATCAATAGATTGTGATTGGTTGAGAGATAAGAAAAACATTCAGGATTTGTAATTTTTACGAAAGATATCATTTCAGTCAGCCCACAAACTTTAAAAATTATATTTACAGGTAAAATTACAATAACGCCCTAGCTCTGGACCCCTGACATTGCAAGGATTCCCATTAGTATGAGAGTTATTTTTATATTTACATGTATATACATATAATAAAAAACAAAGTAAGCCGCTTTTTTTGAGGTTTAGGAATGAAAGATAGAACTATTTGGTTATTACCTTAGGCATGAAGCTCTAGGAATATAATTATGATATATATTTTTTTCACAGAACTGCATTGAATATTTTTATTAGGAAGTGGTGGAGATTTTGCAGTTTGTGCTTCGTAATTAGACTTCTGTTGTTTCTTAATCTGTTGTTTTTTAAACATTTCAATAAAAAAAATTTCGGTTTAGTATGGTTTTGATACTGTTTGTTATAATTTTTATCATTATGATTAAAGAAAACTATTCATAAGGTTGTTTTCCTTATTTTTATTTTGAAGGTGTGCTTTAAATATATATAAATAGAAACAAACTACACAATTTGTTAAATAAAAGGCGTTAAATGTACATGCATCACATATTTAACAATTTTATTCCTATTTTTCTATTAAATAACTAGAGGATTAGTGGGGTTTTATCGTGTACCTTACCTTTGAATATCGCTTTGATCATATTTGAGGAGTGCTCTTCATATCCAAAATTTGTTTCATATTTGAATTTGAAATTTACTTCCAGTCCATAAAAGTCGCGTGCATGTATGACAATGCGAACTGTCAAGACGTATTCATGAGACAAACATTTGCTTTCTTTTCCGTCTTCAAAGAAAAAATCTGTTTTCCTCTTTGTAAACAAGTTAAATGAATCGTCTCCCTAAAACATGTGCAACAGATATCGTTTTCAAATATACAAATGTAAAACCGATTTTGAAATACAATTTCCAGAAGTGTTTGTAAAACAAACCGTTATTCTGTATAACACATTTAAATTAGTTTCTTTTGGATAAACACATGTAGCTTGGGCCTCAAATCGAATAGGATCAAGTCCGATAATTTTAGTCTCTGCTGACGGATGTATGAGCTTCAAGGCTGATGGAAGGGCTGCAACAAAATAGATATCATATGCTCAAAGAATTTCACTTTCCCCTCCGCCCCAAGTCAGAATGCCTTTTTTTGGCTACCGGCAGAAGAATCCGTTAGCTTTATGGCTTTTTATACCCCGCTAAAAATTGGTGGATATTAATTTCGGTCTGTCTAACTGTTTGTCTGTCTGTAATATTCTGTCTGTCTATGA
This sequence comes from Saccostrea glomerata, assembly GCA_003671525.1. NCBI lineage: Eukaryota > Metazoa > Mollusca > Bivalvia > Ostreida > Ostreidae > Saccostrea > Saccostrea glomerata. The sequence goes on along the minus strand of PRKT01000359.1, from coordinate 361,713 downwards.
CACTTTCGTTTTCACGCGATATCTCGAGAAACCTTTAAGCTTTTGCAATGAAATTTTACACGAACACCTTTTAGATTTTGAGGTCAAAAGGACAACTGTCAAGGTAATAAATTCAAGTATTCTGTCTGTTTTAACACTTAAATTTCTAAAAGAAGCCTTTGAGCTTTTGCAATGACATTCTATACTACTACTCTGCATGGGTAAAAGACCCATTTTTTTATGTTAAAAGGTAAAAAATTAAGGTTGTTTATTCATATATTCTGATTCAGAGAATATGTGTCCACTGCGGAGAAAAAAGAGAATGATCTGACCTTGGGAGATCGAGTCGGTGGGGCACAATAAGAAGGTCATGAGGGGCCATATGGAATTATGGTCTAAAATTTAATTCCAAATACACAAAAGCTTCTTGAGATATTGCCCTGAAATGAATGTTTTACACACAGAGAATATCCCGGAAATGAACTTTTTACACACAGAGAATATATGAAATTACAACCTTGACGTTTGGACCTTAAAATAAATAGAATTTTCCTTAAGCCGTAGGGAGTAGACTGTGGTGTGTCATTGCAAAAGCTGAAAGACTTTCGAGATATCGCACGGACCTTTTGACTTCAATTATTTACTGAATTTTGTGATAATCCTTACACAAGAATTAAGATAAATTTATTTTTATCTCAGTTGAGATTTTTAGGCTCTGAAACTCCTTCTTATAGAAGACTGAATCAAGTTCAACCAAATGTTGCAAATATTACTTGGTGAAGAGAATTTAAGCTAATTCACATAATATTTCAGTTTGGTGATAAAGAACAAAGAACATTTAAATTATAATGTCATTTTAAAAAATACCTCGGATCTTAAAGTTTCTTTATTCAGATAAAATTCACATTGATGCTTATTATTTGCAAAATCATTTAGACGGTCGCAGCCTCTTCTTTTGCCATTCATCTGCGCTTGTCGACAGTTTTATTTTCTATGTGAAAATTTAGACTACGCATGTATTTGCATTTTTTAAACTACTATTTGATTTTTATATCTTAAGATGATTCAGCCTGAAGAGCAGCATTGCAACATTGCTTTGTTTGATCAAATGAAAAATTGGTCACTGAATGCCTTACCTTTAGTTATTTTTCATTATATTAGCATCATAATTTTAATGGAAAAGATAGAAAAAAAGACCTAGAATGACCGTGTTTTTCCTAGGTTATTTGTGAATTCATAATGAATTAGTTTTATATCTGGACAGCAATAAAATTATTTTCAACATCTCTCTGAAAGACCTCTAAAAATTGTCCTGTTAATTACGGGTATGTTAATGATTTTCCGCTTCAAGTTTTAAAAACTCTACATGAGGACAAGAAGTTTATACTTTGGCTGAAATACAAACAAATTCCATAACATTTGTCTTTGATCAAATTCAAAAAGTTAGTTCAATTATTTTATACAATACATTAACTTGTTTACAATTTCTTGAACAAATTCACGATTTCCTTAAAAATTGCTTTAAAATTTTTATATTGCATTCATACTTACAGTATACAATCAAAGTCTTGCTTGATTCTAATGCACTATTCAGTTGGCATGTCCAGTTGCCATTGTCCAAAGTGTAGCTTGCATCAAAAATAAGAAATAATGAATATTTGGACTGTATTGATGAATGATATCGCCCATTTGTAACATTAGTATTCCCACAGAAACCAGATCCATAACAAACAGCTTCAATATTCCATTCATGTTTCCAGACTACAGTATGAATGTTTTGTATTGGAAACAAACATTTAAGACTTGCATTGCCGCCTTTCGTAGGTACGTTGGTGATTCGAAGAAATCCTAATCCTAAAATAAAAATTGCATTTTCAAAAGAATGTTGAAGGTACTTTGATTCTTCCTGTTCTTAGTTTGAATGTAACACTGATAAATACTGAATAATTTTCGAAAGTTTTTAAAGATTAACATTATAATAATAATAATGATTGTTTTTTATATAGCGCTTTTCTAGCATAAATGCTACTCAAAGCGCTTTACAATACATTATTACCCCAGCAGACCTTAACAATCCAGAATCTTTCTCAGTGCAAGCTGCCGTTATCAGCGCTAGAACACTAACATTCTGACAATATCTTTCACTGTCTATAGCCAGGTACCCCTTTTACACTTGGGTGGAGTGAGGAAATTCGTGTAAAGTGCCTTTCCCAAGGACACAACGTCGGCTTGTCGTGGCCAGGACTCGAACTCACAACCTTTCGGTTTGGAGTCCGGCACCTTAACCACTGGACTACCAACGCCATAGTCCTATTGAATCCTATTGTCAATTAATGCATTGATTTGCCATTGTTTACTTGACAACCTATTTAATTTTTTTTGCTCTCTCTCTCTCTCTCTCTCTCTCTCTCTCTCTCATGTAATGAAACTTGATAAAAAAAACATTCCTTGTGACAAAAAGGCGCCATTTTATACCACTGCAATTTTATCACGGAATACCAAATGAAACCTCCTAAATATTCATTTACCCAAATTAGAAGGATTCGAAATGGCCTCACATTTCAGTTAGTTAAATTGTAATTTTAATAACTTTATTATTTTAATGAGAAATACAAAACTGTTTTTTTTTCTCACATAATTCTTTTTTCAAAAACCTCATATTATGGACAGGCGTTTTCTAATATAAAGTGTAACTATATAAAAACCAAAATGACTAGAAATAAGTTTTAGTATGGGTTTTTTTCATTTTCAACAAAAATAAGCGTAAAAACTGAGGATAACTTCATTTCCTGAAAACAGACGGATAACATTGCATGAAAGTCTACAATTAGAATGTATCTTAATATGCCGGCAAATTGAAATAATCAAATTGAAAAAATATATATATATGGAAAATATATGTTGTATTGAAATATTTTTGGATGCAAAAAAAAATCCGAATGGAAGAATAATCCATTTTTATTTTCCAGGGGTTGAAAAAACCTGGATCCTATATTAGAAATGATCAGCATTTTATCGCAGACTTAAAAAACCGCTCTAGTCTCTCTTTCAGTGTTCAGTTCAACTTTGAACTGTTTTGAAGGAAATGCTAGGACTTTCCAAAACGTTTCTCATTCAGAGCAATTGCATTTATTAAATAGTACTGGGACTATATACAACAGCTAGCTGATTTGTGACCAAACAGTTACTGCTTGGATTATATAACAAAGAAGGTTAGTCCTGGTTCATGTGATAATTAATTGGTAATTATTCAGCACAATGTGAAGTACTCACACTCATCGCACACCAGGAAGTGAACAGTTAGGCAATTGAAATACAGCTTTTCCTTAAAAGTGTTCAAAAGCAGCAATGTTTAAACTATGTCTTTAGTACAATTATAAGTAAATTTATATATATTTTTTGTCTATTTTAGCTAAAATGTCAAATTGTGAGAACTTGCACTGACATAGCTACAGAGTGTTCTTTTAAACAGGGTATCTACAAATTTTGACCCGATAATAAGCACTCATGCAAATCAAAACATACGTCAAATGGAAGTACGTCATAACATGGGTGTATCCCATTCTACCTTAAACAACATGTCTCCTCTACACAGACAATAAGACATGCAAATCTTCTTTGTTAGCCTTATAAAAATGCATGACTGCTGACATTCATCATTTCATCAACTTCTCAATAATTTACCTCGTTCCAGAAAATGTTCATACGTAGAGCATGTTCTTGCGTATCGAATCAACTGAGATATATAAACTCCGTATGCAGGTGATGAAGGTATATTGCTGCATTAACAGGGGAAGTTGACAAAGAAAAGTTAAATTCATCACGGTTCTCATAGAGCTTGGTTATAAGATGACCATTAACGTCTTTTTCAAGTAGAATATCAAAATATCGTATCGACATAAGAATGAAAATTACCATTGTTTATTGACAACGGGTACGTCGTCGATATATCTAAATGTCAAGCTGAAGGCCACAACAAGTGTTTTCTTCTTAAGATTTTGCACAAATTACGCTTCATATGAATATAAAAATAGGTCTGCTAATAAAGTAATTGGTACTCATGAGAATAATTCCAATAGATTGTTGGAAGACTTAGTCTCCAAAAAAAACAACATAGATATTGTCAGTCAGAAACTCAAGAATCTTTTTGATGTCAACTTCAGAGTATTTGTGAGTACAATCAGAATGATTTAAACAAAATCAGTTTGCAAATGACGAATGACAAGTAAATTTACGAGTTCCATTTTTATTGAAAAAGCATCTGTCAAAGATATCAAAAAGCCTTGACTTTAATTTATCGTGGAGAATGGTTGTGTATAAAGTTGAAAAGTCATACGTTTTTAAGCTGTTGAAGTTGATAAAAGCTTGTGATTTCAAATTGTCCAAAAGTTCCTTGTAATTTTTATGCATTTTTAAGTATTCACACCTCTTTTTTAACATTGTTGCGTATTACTCTTGAAGTTTCTCCCTAATTCACTGCTACTAATATCTTAGTAAGGAGTTAAGAAAGAGGCTTGGTTGAACATTTACTGGGACCCGCTATGTAAGGATTCTTATTAAGTTTCGGAATCCAATATATATGTGGTAGTTAAGTTTATTCAAACACACTGACATTCAACATAAGGTTAGTGGCTATATGTAAATATTACATTTAATATTAAAAAAGTATTTTTCAAAACTATTTAATACATACCTAATTGGTACATCAAAAGGAAAATTAAACACCAAACACTTCCAATCATATTCTTGTTTCTTTTTCTCTGCAATGAAATGTTATATATCTTGTTTGCAACGGTCTTAAACTTATGAGCTAAGTTAAAAACCTTATAAACCATAAATAAATGTTGATATCCCCGACACAGAAGAGCATCACTGCTATTAGTTCAAAATTTCTTTCAATAGAAATCTTGTTAGAAATTTATAAAAATGTTGATGAAAAGTTGTTTAAAATATCAAATTTGACTCTAGAAAATAATCAGCAACAGGTCGTCATATTTTTCTAAAATTTTCAAAAATCATATTGAATTTAAATTTGTCTTTTCCCACTTTTACGCAAATGAGATGTTTGGACATAAAATCGTTTATCTAAACAGGTTACACTTCATAAGTGAGAAGACTGGAGCTCGTTTTTATGAGTTGAAAAACTGCACGTAGAGGTTTAACCAGATCCATGCGTGTGAATTTTTATATACTGTTTTTGAGGAGAAGGGTGATAACTATGTATATCCTGCGAATGATTTTCAAGCATCTACTCTATTTCGACCAAAATATTTTTTTTGTGTGTCATTTTCTTTTCTTTTAATCTTTAATTTTTTAAAATCTTTTGAAAGAATTCTTTTAAACATCTGAAAAGGAAACTTCTAATAAGTTTGTTTTAAATTGAGATAACACACTTTAAGCTGTGCAGTTTGAGAGAATATATAGTAAAATTTAGTACTGAAATGTGACATTCAATTTTCCCTTATTTGGTACCAGTATGTGATTTATACATTTACATCAAATGAATATATCATCTCTTTTTGTTTGTTATGAAAACCAAGTTTTAATCACGTAGTTCTTTAAAAGTTAAAGCCTGTCTTGATAACATAATCCTGTATCCAATGCTTCTAGAAATTAGGGTTCTCCTATAAAAATAACCTACTGAATAATAATGCATTTCACATTTTAAGATGGGTGAACAAGGTGCGTAGAATGCCTTTAGCTTCATATAAATCATTCAGATAAAGGGTCATATTTCACTTTGTGAATTAATACTTGGTATAAGTAAAATTAAGTACTTAGTAAAAGTAAAATTCCATTAGTGAAATTTATGAAACTAAGATAAACAAAACTTTCCTGTGAAAAAAAAAATTTCTCGGGGAAAATTATTTTTTTTAGAAATATATGATATTCCTACCAATCCAATTCAATTCAATTCAATTCAATAGTTTATTCTCTTAGACTATACAACAATATAGAGAAAATATAAACATAAATTATGTACAATACATATAATACAGCATGCGTGAGAAAAATAAAACCAACGGTGAAAAATGACATTTTCATAAATTAAGCAACCAACTCTCTCAATAATAGACCCAATAGATTTACATAGTATAACTAGTTGAATTTTATTGTTTATCATTAATAATTAAAAATCTTGTAATTCCTATAATTGGTTATGAAATTGAAATGAGAGGCTTACCAAATATTTACAGTAAAAAAATTAATGACATTATCTGGTCTTATATATGGGATCAGAAAGTAAACAAAGTAGATAGAAATGTTTGTTGCCTTAGTAAAGCTGAGGGGGGATTAGACATGATAAATTTATTTACATTTATCAAAAGTAAACAAATTAAAACAATATACAAAATAATGCACTCTGCACTTGAAAACTGGAATGCTATAGGAAAGCTCTGGCTAAAAAGTAAAGATATTCATCCAAAACAGGAATATTTTATTTGCAATTGCTCTGATCTTATGAACATATCTCTTAATAAACTACCCACATTTTATAAAAATGCATTATTGGCATACAGTGAATTTAGATCACACTTTCCACCAGAAAGCAAAGATGAAGTTTTGAAATGTCAGATTTTTGGAAATAAAGATATACAATTTCGAGGCAAAAGCCTATATATAGAGTCTTTTATTAAATGTGGTCTACAAACTATTGGAGATATTTGGGATAATGATACTAAGACTTTTAAGACTTATGCCTACATATTTTCAAAACTACTTGATAAAAGAAGTTGGATTTATTAATACAGTAAAATAAAAACCGCTATACCTAAAACCTATCTTAACATTCTAGAAGGGAGAAATACTGTAAATAGAATAGATGATGAAATAAATAATTTTTTTGTGATGTATGATAATTTTTTACTTGTAAGAAAAACAAACAAGTTCATATATTTTGAAGATATAAAACTCAAAGATATACAAAGAGTATTAAACAAAAATATCACTCCAAAATCCCAACAAAAATGGGAGAAACTGATGCAAACTGAAATTACATGAAAAAAGATTTGGGGCTCAATTTATGAAGTTAGGTTAAAACAAAAGATTCAAGAATTTCAATGGAAATGTTTGCATAACATCTTATACACTGAAGAAAAATTAAGCAAAATGGGTTTTTCAAATGGTAATTGTTTTTTCTGTAAATCAAATATTGAGAGTCAGAAACATCTATTTTATGAATGTAATAATGTCAAACCACTTTTAGAATTGGTACAAAATATAATGTTAAAAATCTCTGTAATAAATCCAGTCAAAATTGATGTATGTATTGTTTTATTGGGATTCGCAGGAGAACCCAAAAATGTTCGAATATGTATTAACACCTTGATTTATATATACAAGTGGTCAATATGGAAAACAAGAAAAAGCATTAAGTATGAAAATAAAAATATTACAAATTCAGCACTCTTGAGTGATTTCAAGAATGAAATGAAATCAATCTTTCAACTCCTAAGAAATGATAAGAGTAACTTCAACAGAAATTTAAAATTAACATTAGATATGCTTACAGACTTTGATTAAATGTTACCTGTTTTCGTAAGTACAGATTTATATAGTAATACAATGATGCTTTCATAGTTATATATTTACATTTTATTGTCACATTTTCACCAAAACTGATTCCATATCTATATATACGTATGTTATTTGATTTATAATATGTATTAGATGTACAATTATGTGTGACTTTGTATTTAAATAATAAAGCACCCTGCGTGGTGCTGTAGGGATTATTATTATGTATTATGTTTAACAGCTCCTGGTGAAGGGTGGCATGTACATGTATATCATGTTTATAATATGACCATTGACAATAATGGACATAAGATATAAGAGAAATGTTAATGTTTGGTCATTAATTTTATTATTTTTAAGGTAATTAAAATATGCTAAGAATGAAAATATCAAAGATATTGTTTCCCGCAGCTTCGTTATTTTTTCAGCCAATTAACAAAACTAAGAATGAATGTAGTTGTAAACATGTAAATTTAAAAATGACACAAAGATAAGACATGAAAAGTGGGAGATCCAATATGTACCAATATGTATATACACCTCGATTTGGATCTCTCAAAACTTAAAGGTTCATCATGCTAGTAATCAAAAATACAATTTTATTAAAGACTTATGGTGAAAAATAAGGTGGTATAAAAAACAAGAGTCCAACCAAAACCCTAAAGTTTATCAAAAACTGTATGTTGAAAAATAAGATGGTAACGAACAAATTGGTAATAATATTATATAAATTTTTACTACCAATGGGACGATGGAACGGGGTTGTGGTGTGTATTTTTTCCATTAAAAATTACAGCTAGCCAAGACACTTGCTGCCTAAGCTTCTAACATATTGATACCAATCACTGTTACATTAGCTAAACACCGCACGATTCCTGAAACCCGGGTCAATTCATTACATAACGTCCATATGCTTACGAACCTGTGTTAACAAGTTGCATCATATATAGACAGCTTAATTTTAACACAAAAACGCAAAGATACAAATAACTAAAAAAACAAAGTATTTCCAATTTATTTCCTTTAAAATCCTTACGCACACTTTTAGGATTAACTTTTTAGAAAAATGAAGCGAAGACCAACTCATATCGAAAAATTGTGTTTAAGTAAGCGAAAATATCACGTTCATGTTTGTCGCACTATAGGCATTTCGCTCGCCTTGTTCATCGATCTTCTTTATATATAATTGTAAAGAGTAAGACATTTGGAATCATATCAGTCTTTGAATTCTGGATTATCAAACTAAGAAAGCATATTATTGTTTTAAAATAATACTTTTTTTAAATTTAATCCTGGACATGAAAACACATATAATATTGTTTTCATGTTCACCAGTATATTATTAAGAATTTATAAAGAGAGATACAAGAAATATGAATTCATTATTCTGTGAATTTAAGCAAATTCCCGCTCAATTCGATAAATATTATTAAGAGACACCGTGACGCACAAAGGGGAAAATTGACAAATGTCTCATTTTTGCATGACCCATGTAAATTTTATTCAATTCCTAAAAGTATTAGGTTCAGAAAGTTACAGGTTTCAGAACCTACTGATTTTAAGGAGAAAAAAAAAAGTAAAAATAATTTCTATATGGTCTGTATCGACCATATTAAGGCACTTTGAAAAAAATGTAAAGCTTGATCAATGTTCTTACAAATAATAAATAATTAATCATGGTTGGATACCTTTTTTTATGATGAGGTCACTTCAGGACATGAGTATTGAATATCTAAATATCTTAGGTTTTGATAAAAGTTATAAAAGGGAAATGGGTCTTTTAGAAAAAATAGAGAGATAATTCAATATCATTATTTTGTTTCTGTTTAAAAATTTTAGTCTGTAATAGGTAGATGTAAGGGGGGGGCTCTTAGTGAACGACTTAAAGCATTGAATTTATTTTAAGAAAAAGGGTCAATTTGATTTTTCAAAACTATGAAAGTTCTTTCTCTCTCATACGTTTTACTGTACTTACATATTTTCTTAGTTTTCATCTGTTTTAAGTTAATTCATTTATTGAAAGTGTTCAACGTCATACCATTATGTAATTACATATTATACATACATGTACCTGTTTTGGGTATAGCATAGGCATCGAAATCGGGCGAAGGGCAAGAGAAGGGGGGCTAAGCCCCCCCCCCCCACTTTTTTTGGAAATATATACATCTTTTAAGCATTGAAAATACGGCTAACCCTTTTTGGGGTTTATTACTTCCCTCCCCCGTTTTATTTGTTACCGGCGCCTATGTATTGGAATGTTAAAGATTTGGACTGATAGATCTTCTATCCGTCTTCTCCTCTTCTCTACGGGAATAAACCAATGCATAAGTGTTTTGAAAGATAAATTACAAATAAAATATTTCCATTACTAAAATCTGAATCCAGAATTATTTTGTTTTTACATACACTTAAAGTGCGTTAAGTGTCTCCATGATATATTATTTTGATGGAAACTCTTAAGGCACTTTGAAAAAAATTTTCAAAGTGCGTTGAGCTGGTCCAAAATTTAATGGACTTTGAAAAAATCTTTCAAAGTGCGTTGATTTTGTCCCAATTTTAACGCACTTTAAAAATTTTTTCAAAGTGCACAATTTTTTCAAAGTGCGTTGCCACACATGTGCACACAATGTAGGGTGTACAATTGTAATGGAATATTAGGTAAAAGCAATTCTCAGAATCAAAATATCTTAACTCTCCGGGAAATTAATAATAGTTAACATTTTATTCTGCATTAGACGAATTTAACATGATTAAGTACAAATGTTGACGTTTTGGTATTGCAAGAAAGGAAAATCCACCAACTCATACGTCATCGCGGCAAATTATTAAACAAAATATCTTTCTGCAGTTCCAATACAATTTGCATCTCAAATGGCAATACTTTTTATATGTCAAAAGTGCATTTAATGTTGAGTTTACACTGATATTTTTGCTTTGAAAGCCATGGAGACACGAGAAATGATAGCATGTATCAACAAACCTGTAGGGTAGAATTTTTGCGAGCCCCACGTGAATGTCGCCGAGATCCCGTTTCTTCTTCATACAATGATTATATTTATCTCCCAACTAAATTTTTGTCAGGAAAGTTGCTTTTTAATTTCAAGCCCTTGTTTTGGTTTTGTTTTTCGTTTTGGTCGACTTTTCAAATGTTGCTGGCCTACCGGGCTACCTTGCTGTTTTGTTTATGAAAACTATACGCAAGTGTGTATAGCATGGAATGTGGAACCTCAAACACGTTGCAGGGGCGTAGCAACAGGGGGGGGGGGG
>PRKT01000359.1:310836-323961 GCA_003671525.1 Saccostrea glomerata | reverse complement strand
GGGGGGAGAGGTTCTTTTATTTAACTCATTGCTAATAGTACCTCTAGTAACATTTTCTGTTTCTTTCACTAAAAAGAGACTCTTTAAAATCGTCTACTCTGAAAGAAAATATTTTCCCAGAAACATATTTTCTGAAGAAAAACAACAAATCAGTTTCAAAAGCACAGTACATGTACTCCTCTTTCTGGTAATTTTCTACATTTTTTAAAGACAAAAATTCAACAACAACAAAATAACCCATCTTAAAACCAAATAGTTTTTTGTCATGTTTGAAGAGTTCATTTCTTATCTACTTCTCGATCGTCCATATGCGTGGATCTAGAGGGGGTCGGAGAGAGGGTTCAGAACCTCTTGAATTCGCAGATTAATTAACATTAAATGTACAGAGTACTCAGTTAAGGATGAAAGTAATTATTTTTCTAGGTATCTGGGACAAATGAAGTTCCAGGTGAATCTAAGACGGAACCCAGGGAGGGGGGGGTCTCATAAACAATAAGATATTTTTGAAATGGGAAAATATATTATTGCTTTTATTATATCGATGTAAGACGGTGATAATTACACAGTTAAGTTCAAGAATGAATTATTCCTTTAAAAAAATTCTGAAACAAACATTGATGCAGAAGACATCTTTAATTTTCATGATTTTGTCTAAAAGAGTAAATCTTTCATAGTGTAAGATAATCTGAGCGCATAAAAAGCACATATTAGATGCAAATATACATGTTTTTGATTTCCTGCATAACTTACATTTTTAATGAAAACAAAATAAAGAGTAGCCGTAACTTAATTTTAAAGACAGAGACCACACAAGCAGAGAATTTTTGTAAGAGTATCTACATTACATTTAATCTGCAGATAGTAAAGATTTTTTTTCTATAACTGCACGACCAAGAGTCTAGTATTTTGTAATTATATTATGAACCTTTGTGTCATTTTGATTAACAATAACAATATTATAATGAATCATTTGAATTGACAAACAATTTATAAATTTAGAGAGGATTATCTTACATGTACCTTACTAGTAAACGTGTAAAATTTATTTCTTGACTCAAAATGTGTACATATGTAAACCGTTTGCATTTTGTTTTCATTATTTTTGCTTGCATATACATTTCTTATGAAAATTTTTAAATTTTATTCTCTCTAAAACTTAATTATTTGTAATTATCAGTAGAATCTGTATTTATCGAATCATAAAATTTATTATCAAAGACGAAGTCATTAACCTGTATCAATTTCGGGAAGAGGGGGGAGTGGCTGTAATTAAAATTCCAAAATTAATAGTTCAGCTTAATTTCGAAATACATGTACATGTACGGTCCTTTTCTTCCTTTCAATTTATAATACTTTTTTTATTGAAATGTTGTAAAAAAAAAAAAAAAAAACTAAAATTTATTTCTTATAAGAAACATGTCTCCTACACTATAAAACCATGCATGTTCCAATCAGTGCAAGTATTCATTAATCTAGAATTTGTATTATTCTGTACTTTGGCGTGCTACAATTTATACATGTTTGTAAATGTTTATGTTTTTGCGCCTGCGCAATGCAACGTTGTCAAGGACTTAGTCCTGTGACTAAGCGTTTCTTTTACGACTAGACTTACGCCACTTGGTGAAACGCAAATTACGCCCGACTAAATTTTGGCGTACCAGGTAAGCCCCGGAAGCACGCCTTAGTTAAGGCTTAAATTTACGACTTTTGATGAAACGGGCCCCAGCTCAATATCTGCAAGCGTTTGGGGAAAATGTGTGGAAAGCCTAGTAGGACAGACATACATAGGACGGACAGACGGACGGACGGGCTCAGAGAAAAAACCTATAGTTCTCTCCCTTTTCAACTTAGTGGAATAATATATGAGATATCTGAAATTTCAAGAAGGAAATAAATTTAAAAGGAGAGGGTGACATAGAAATACACAAAGCATATTTAAGCTTTATAACTATAGGTGTATAATGATAAAAAATATCTTATTAAAGATATACAAGTATATACACTTTAGAAATTTAAAAGATTTCGTTTCTCGTGCACGTCAATGTTATTTCAATTTTACGTTCTAGACATTCTAATTGAAAACTTCGTAATAGTCAAAACTTACCAGTGGTATATGTCTTAAAATTCTGATCTTTGCAGGTAACTGGTGTTTTGGGTGCTACAGAAAATAAAATTTTGAAGATAAGCGTCCAAGTTACAAAATAAAAAGTTTCATAAAAAGAATTAAAATTATAGACGCACCTTGCAAAAATTCTCGCTTATAAATATCAACTTGCTAATTCGTGTAAATAGTGTGTCGCCAAAATATAGTGCATGTAGTAATGAAACTGTAAAAAACGTCATTCATCTGAATTTTCACGGGAATACATTTGATACTTATACAAATCACTTGCCAACAGGACAAAATGCATATCAGATTTCTTTAGTAAAAGATTTTTAACCTTTTTTTCTATATATTTCAATGTAAAACTTGGATTCACTATTATGGCCATGCCTCCCCCTCCCTTGATCATAATGTAAACAATTTAGAATCTATCCCAGGATGCTTCCACCTAAGTTTCAGCGTATCTTTCCCAGTGGCTCTTGAGAAGAATTTTGATGAGATTTATTTCCTTATTCATCTCAATGAAGAACGACAAAGTTTCGTCAGCAAGAATAACTCGAGGGCCAATAGTGTGTCCAATACCTCTAAAATGCCATATTGCGTTATAAATATATATGTCTGTGCAGATGAAATATCAGCGCAGATAAATTATTTTGGAAAAAAGCAATCTTTAGATTGCTTGTAAGTTTCTTTTGGTGTTCTCTCGACAGTTTTTGTATGGCACGCCAAATTCACAAAAATGAGCTAAACATAGTTTCACAGTCGATAAACTAGGTTTATCAGTTGTAAACTATAGTTTACGGACTGTAAACTATAGTTATCAAGGTTAATCTATATTTTACATCTGTAAACCATAGTTAACGCGACAATCTATGTTTTAAAACCGTAAATTATACTTAACACTGAAAACAATCATTTGCGATTGCAAAACCTAGATTATCTGATAAATACAGTTTCACGATTTGTAAACTATGGTTTAAAAACCGTTAACTATAGTAAACGATCTGATAAAAATAGTTTCACGATTTGTGAAACTATGACTAACAAATCTTAACTATAGTTCATGATTGTAAATTATAGTTTACAGACGTGAATCTATGTTTATCAACAAAATCTTTTGTTAGAGTTTTATAACAAACTATTGTTAACCTTTTATCACAGACAGATAAACTTAGATTAGCACTCGTAGACTATAGTTAACAACTGTTAGATGAAAACTACAGTTAACGAATTGTTAACTATAGGTCACGGTTTGTAAACTATAGTTTACAGTCGAACTGTGAAATCATTTTTTAGCTCATTTTTGTGAATTTGGTGTTCCATGGTTTTTCGTATAATGGCTATGGACGTCTTGAACATACGGGCGAGTCATGTGTCATTCTATGTAGCGTCATGCATTGCTTAAAACAGTGACGTAGCTAGAGCCATTTCAGCGTTTTTTCCCAAATTGTTGTCGTAAAATCACATTTACAGACCAGTGGGTGTTTCAGATAATGTTAATTTTATAATAAAATCACAATATATGGGAAAAATGTTCTGTCGCACTTATACGCACTGCATAAAATTAATAGGCTGCGCAAAGTCATGCTCACTCGAATTAGGCTCAGTCTCGTTCAGCTGTGTCGAAAACTGATTTCATGTGAAACCTAAACAAGCACACTCTTTTAATGACCAATTGTCACGATGGTTCATTGTAAAATACAAATAAAGAAAGTGATTATTAATGTTTTTAAAAACTCACACTCTTCACAATGTTTTCCACTGAACGGATTTACACATACACATCTGTATACTTGTTCTTCGTCAAGTGTGCACTGCCCTCCATTTTCGCATGACACAAAACGACAAGGATTATCTGAAATACAGTATGTTCAAGTTCTCACAAAATAATAAAAGATTAGGTTTTGCATTTATTTTGTATTTCTTTCATGAACACTTGAATTCTTGCAAGATGTTAAGAAGTATATAAATAATAATTAAATGCATTGCTTTTTGTAGTCTTTTCTGTTTTTGAAAATGAATCATGTTCGAAGAATCATGCTTTTTGTCGGACCGAAGTTAAGAATGATTATGATAATATCGAAATATAAGGACATGACACCCTTTTGAGTATAAAAATCTTAAATTTTAATTGTTAAAATATATCAATGACAAATCGTAAAATACACACACTTCCCGAGAACTTAATTTTTGTCTACCAGAGGGTGATAAGTTATGCAGACCTTTTGAACAGAAAAAAATCACTTATCTGAGAGTTTGAGGAAGTCTTAATTGGACGCAAAGCAGCGATGAAGAAACGATTGATTGATAGATAGATAGATTGATTGATTGAATGTTGTTTCACGTTCTATTCGAAAAAAAATTCACTCATATATGAGCTTTATTCTGAGTTTTGGTGACGATAAAAAGAGTTGAACAAATGGCCTTTTCACTAAGTAGAAATGAGTGTGTCATAGCAAACAATTTATACCAGTAAACATGGTGTAGTCTGATGTCCTTGTATCAAAATGGTTTCCGCTCAGTGAAATGTACTGGAATTTAAACCTCACCAATAAGTCACCAGAGAAGTCTGACATTTGAATTATTCCTGTCATCCTCAAAACATATTCATTGTTTTCGCAACCATGTTTCTTCCCATCATAGTAAAGGATTGATGTATTCCGCTTTTTAAAATCCTGATAATGTGCATCGCCCTGCAAACAAAAATTGAAACTTGAAAGGAGGAACCTTTGTAGAAACATTGCAAAGACTTTTGTTAATTTGTTTGCTCATTTTTCAAATCAATCTTTTCTGACCGAAAAAATATAAAAAGACAAAAAATTGTTAGAAATGAATGCAAAAGAAAAAACGAAGGGCAAATTCAAAGAAAGTCAGCCAATCTTTTTGAGAAAAGAAGCAGAAAAGTTTGCTGTAAATAAACTACAAGCATTACATCCGTCTGTCTGTCTGTAATACACATATATTTGAATTTACATTACCTGAGAATGCTTTCATGTAAATATGATCAATCACAATTTTGCTGTTTTCGAGAAAAAAAAATTCCTATGTATTCACCCTTAAAAATTTGATCCCATATTGTGGCCCACTCCTCTTCTGGGGTCATTTAAACACACTTGATTCTAGAATACCAGAGGATGCTTCCATATAAATATGACCAATCATGGCTTTGTTGTTATTGAAAAGAGTTTTAAAGATTTTTTTTTCTATATATCCCTAAGTAAAAACTTTGATTACCCATAATTAAGTTTATCTACTTTACCTGAGGATGCCTTCAAATAAATATGACCAATCATGGCTTTTCCTGTTCTTGGGGATAGTATTTTTAAAATATTTTTTCTCACTCTACCTCCTTGGGTCATGATTTGAACGAATTTGAATCTATACTACCTGAGAATGCTTCCATTTAAAAAATGATGAATCATAACTTGAATTTATACTTCCTGAGGATGCTTCCATACAAATGACCAGTCAAGGCTTCTTTTTCAAGGATTTTTCCTATATATTCATATGTTCAACTTTTATCGTCCATTGTGACCTCACCCATCCTTCTGGAGTAATGATTTGAACAAATTCGATTCTACACTGCCTATGGATGCTTCCATACATATATGTCCAATCATGGCTTTGCTGTTCTTGAGAAGAAGATTTTAAAGATTTCTCCCAAATATTCCTATATAAAACTTTTATTGTCTCTTGTGACGCCCTATCCCCGAGGGTCATGATTTGTACAAATTTGAATCAACACTACCTGAAGTTAACCCATAAGTTCCATCTTTCCTGGTACATTTGTTCCTTTGAAGATTTTTTTTTAAAATGCCACCAAATCTTTACTTGAATCATGACCCCTTCAGAGAGGGTGTGGTCCCTCATTTGAACAAACTTGAATCCACTTTGCCTAAGGACCCTTTGTGACAAGTTTGGTTTAAAATGGCCTAGTTGTTCTAGTGAAGAAGTTGAAAGTGTAAAAAGTTTACAGACAGATGGACGCTGGACAAAATGTAACCTAATTGCTTTCAGCCCAGGTGAGCTAAAAGGCTTTATATTTATACATATAATAAGAACATTACATAAACTTTTCTGTGTTTTATTCGATTTTACTATGAAAAAAAATAAGAAAAAAAGAATTAAATCAACATGCCTGAAATATCAGAAACAATAATTTTTTCAAGACTAGTTGACATGTTACGTCTTTCAAAACTTGTTATATACAAAAAAACGCATTTTCAGATAAAACGTGAAAATCTAAGTTTTCAATTAAAACCTTAATTTTTAGAAGAAATTTTAGAGTGTGTTGTGATAAAAATCAAGCAGGTCCAATGTTCCAAATTGACAAGTTAAGGTATTGTCACTGACGTCGCCTCCAAATTATAGAGGCAAACGTCTTAACCAATCTTTGTCCTTTGCAACCTCTCAGCGCTAGTGGATTTCCAATGTACGGACGTCGTGCACGAATACCTGCTCCTCCCAGTCTCTTGCGAACAATTTGTACATTTTATGCTGCTTTCAGCAGTTTGTAAAGCAGTTCTAGGTCAGTAACGCAGGTGCTGAAGGAGAATCTGACGCTCGTGCCTGGGTGTGGTAACCCGCAGACGGCCAGTTCCTGGCCTGGGGGCCATAAAACTTACACGAGCTAATTTTTTATCTCAGTCTCACTTTTCCACTATATGTTCCTTTGGTAAAAGTGAGACTGAGATCAAAAGTGAGCTCGTCTTAGTTTTATGGCCCCCAGGCCTGGTCTGTCATCCGTTTCCTAGCTGGTTGAGTTGGTTGATACAATGGTCGTGTCAGCAAATTCAATTTTTCATTGTCGTATGCTAACTGACCTTTTTGATGCTTATTATATATTAGGCTATTATTTACACAGTGTCGGATTTTTCCGTTATTTCCCCGATCTTGCTAAGGGGCACAATAGAGTTGCAAAGCAAGAGTCGGGGGGTAAGAAGCTGATCCTTACATCGCCGGTTTGAATTCTCTGCAGAGAGCGGTCCTTCGGATGAGACCGTATGAAACGAGGTCCCGTTAGGCATAAATTACCCCACGTTTCCAACTATTGTCCATGTTCCTGGCATACTCTACTAACTAGACAGTGCATGTTTCCATTTCATTGTGAAATGAAAAATAAAGATTTTAGATATGTACACTAATATCGATTTAAATAACATGAGGCATTCCGTGTCAATTTCAACAGTCCCCGTCCATTGACGGCAAACACAAAAACAGCTGCACGAGATTTACATGCACATTAGGGCTCCGATCAATAAAATTATCAAAAATTCAAATAAACTAACTTTCAAAGAGTTATCGCAGTGAACACTTTTACAAAAATGAAATATAAGTGAATATTACAATTATGGACTCTTCTGGTGTATAATATGGTTTGTTATTCACCAGAAAAATATCAATATTGATATTTTTTGTGATTACTAGTAATAAATCATATACAATTTTGGATGAGTGCGTAAATGTTTTATCATATAGTCCGGATTTGGATAAATAAGACATTGAAGGCTGCATGACGAAACCATTAACATTTA
Source organism: Saccostrea glomerata (assembly GCA_003671525.1). Classification (NCBI taxonomy): domain Eukaryota; kingdom Metazoa; phylum Mollusca; class Bivalvia; order Ostreida; family Ostreidae; genus Saccostrea; species Saccostrea glomerata. The sequence goes on along the minus strand of PRKT01000359.1, from coordinate 316,323 downwards.
CGAACTTTCGTCGTTGAAAATAAAAAAAAGTCCAGATTACAATTTGTAATCGTCGTGTTTTCCTTTAAGAAATTTGCTATGTGTAAGATGTCCAAATGTTTAAAAATAATTCTGCGATGGGTTTGTCTAACATTTTTCATGCTAAGATACATAGTTGGCTGCAGCCATTGCTATCACTGTTCACAACATTGTTTGAGGTGTTGATTGAGACATCACAATTCCACTGCACGAGCACTGACTGAGAAAATTCAATCCATTAATACATGCGGAGGTCCGAGATGTGGAACAAATACATATTTAGAATAGGGAAATAAAAATTCAAATTTAACCAAGAATGGAAATTCGAACCAACTCATCAATGAATTATAAATCAAAAAATGTTATTCACTTAACCATTTTGTATTACGTGTAAAGAATATTATATTGGACAAACGAAAAATTAAATGCCCGGGTTCGTGTACATAAACAACCACTTAAAGACCATAGTATGCGTAATACACGTAATACACCATGTTGTGAACATTTTGCAAAATGCGGCAAAGAAATATTTAGGATCTTCCCTTTTTATAAACTTCCATATGAGAACAAAAATCTGCGTTTGGCAAAAGAGGACAATTCTATTGAACTTTTCAAACCAAAGCTTAATCGCAAATGATACTTTATTTTATATTACATTGCAAAATTATGTGTACATTATGTCTTTTAGATTTGTTTTATATGCGGACTCCAAAGTCCGATGGTGACGCCAAAATCATTTAATTTCTATAAAATACTTGATTCTGATTGGATAAAAAATTCTTTTGATAACTGAATCAATGAAATCTAGAGTTCGCTTGCACTAAGCATGATAAGCAGCCGGAACTACTTTTACAGTCGTTACATGTATATTCCCGCTTCCAGATTACTTTTTGAAGGAATAATTAAACACTTTTAAATGCTTTAATAAATATTTTCCTGAATTTCGGAACCTGTCCGTTACGTTCCTGACTTACTTTCTACTTTCGTTTCATTTTGAATTATCCCCCTTTGCTAAACAAATGAAATCGTCTGCATGACGACAATATACAGTTAAAGAAGGGAAGAAATCGAGAAAAACGACACTGCATGAATATTGAGGACGGAATTCTTTAATCTTGAACTATCGGCGGCAGACTCTTTCAGGTTTTACAAAATTGACATGTGTGATATATTCGGTTTGAAATTCAGATGAAAAAATGCGCTAATGAAATCCAAAGTTTCTGTGACCTAGAACTGTTAGGATATTTGAGTAGCTTCCCTTTACATTTACAAACTTAGATAACTTACCGAGAAAAATGTACCCAGGTGGATAACACAACAGGTAGGTTTTTTGTGTTAAAGAACTGTAAATTATTTCGGAGACTGTTGGTAATCACACGATTTTTCGTTATAGAGCCATTTTGAATTTTCAGCAACGTTAACGTTTTGGTGATGTATTCGTGCGCACTGTTTTTGATGCATCAATTTAATAGAAAAGTGAAAGATCTTTCATTTAATCAATTTAAAATCATAATTAAATGATAAGAAATGAATGTAATATTTTTTTCTTTGATCGATGTATCAAAGAAAAAAATATTACATCATTTCTTAAATCAGAAAATGCATCAATTATTAATTAAAATTTATTAATTCTAAAAACTGAAAGCTTTATAATATACTTATTGGAGATACAAATTGTTACTTTTTTCCTTCATGAACATCCACTGTAAAAGCTTTTTTTTTTTGTAAATCTAAAATATTTTTCATTCAGGTTTAACTTGATGACATTTGCTCTCTTCTCCGGCCAGAACATTTTTGTTTTCCCTTATATTAAGTTCTTCCGATGTCACCATATACTGATGACGTTGTTCCTAAAAACGTAGTTATCATCTATGTTTGTTTGCTCTTCCGGTAAACTATATATATATATATATATATATATATACAGTTAATTCTCGATAAACCGCCACCTTTTGTAATTTAGAAATCATGGCGGTATAACGAATTTGGCGATGAATTGAATTTCCCATCTTTTAGAAAACGAGTAGAGTTACCGTTCTTAGAAATACCATAAAGTGTTTCTATTCTTATAAGTACATGTACATGTATATAATTAAAACATATTTCTAAATTTTAAAATACTTTAAGTATTTTTTATGTACAATTCCATAAAACAAAATGTGCAGTTATGAAATAAAGACAAGTACATGTGCATCTATGTACATGTAAATCGGCACATCTGATTTTGAAAAAAAAAACATGCTGGCTCGATCGCCGTGATATATTGCTGACAGTACGTAAAATTGTTTCTTAAATAAATTAATTGTTTATTGTTTATGGCATCGTTGTTAGTGAAACGTTCACAATTTATACCGTATAATTATTTTTAAGCAAACTTTGCATTGTTTAAAGCAGAGATCAACAAAATAATATCGTATTCGGCATACTTTCACAACTACCCTTTCGTGGCGAAGACTTAATGATTTCTTAAACAAAACAACAGAACAACATCATTGTAACAGTTCATATTAAAATCTTTTGTTCATTTTATTCTAATTTAATTATTTAATTGCGTGTACCTTGACTGGCTTTGCATGCTTTACAACAGGGAAAGCGTCAACCAATATTTTAAATAGCCGCGCTTCACTGACCGCACGCACCTGTGGCGGTATATCGAGATAATTGACACTTAAAAATGGACGTTTGTTTTGAAAACAGGGTGGCGGATGGCGGTATGCGAATTTGGCGTTATAAAGAGAATTTTATATAGCAGGAAAAACGTTCTTAGGAAATCATGGCGGTATTGCGAAAATGGCGATGAATCGAATGGCGATAATTCGAGAATTGACTGTATATATATATATATATATATATATATATATATAGGGGTGACTGAATATCCTTATCAAAGTGAATTTCTTTGTGCTTTCAATATTCATATCACTTCAATTATGTTAGCTAAGAGTTGATGTTAAATGTGCTTTATAAATAGAAATCCATTTCATTACAATGAGTTTTGGTTATGGTCCTCTAAAAACTTCTTTCCAAATAACTGTATCTGCTTTCATTTTCGATGACCATGAAGAGTAGGAGGAAGCCGCGAAAATTAAATCGGCATTGACATCAAATACTGTAGATCACTAAATTTTCGCGACACCTTACTTTCGCGAGATAGTCATTGACTCTTGATAAGCGAGACAAAATTTTCACGAATTATGGTTATTGCCTTATATAATCTTAAGGAATACTCTTTATACGCGAGAATAAAATTTTTGCGAGCACACTGTCTCGTGTAATTACGCGAAAATAAAGTTCTCGCGAATAAAAAGTGATTTACAGTAATTTACAGGTAAAGTGCAGGCACGTAGCAACAGGGGGGGAGGCAACAAAGTTGGCCTCTACCCATTTCATATTTGGATTATTACTAAAAAAGAACGTTAGTGGTAAGTTGACAACAGAACTTGGTTATAAAAGTGATGAGCATCAAGTACAGGGGCGTAGCAACAGGGGGGGTCGGGGGGGGGGGCTGCCCCCCTTTTTTCCCAACTATACCTTTACTATTGAAAATGTCCATTGAAAGGTTGCCCCCCCCCCCCACTTCTTACCAGAGTATAGTGATATGAAGGAAAATGTAGTGTTGTACTGTACCACGAAATAGGATTTTCAAATTTGGCCAATTTCCTTTTTGGGGGGGTTTGTTTTTGGTTTTTTTGCATGTCAACTTTTAGAGGTAAGGTAAAAAAAAATTTCTCTGGTTGGCCCCCCAACTTTCAAAAACGATGCTACGTGCTTGAAGTGAGCTAAAATCAAAAAAAATATATTTCTCGAAAATAATTTCAATGACTAGGTGTAGAGGATTGAGTGTTTTTCAATAATAGTTAAAGCACAATTCTTATAAAATGTTTGATATTAATCTTTCATTGATGATTGTAATTACCTTACAATTTTTTTTCTATTAGATCATTAAACTTTCTATACAATAAAAACATTGGTTAGTTTCAAAACTATATTCGAATATGACATTTGCAGAACAGAATAATAACAAACTCAAGTTTATACTATATTTTCCTCGTCTTCTTAATTTATTATTACCTTCACTTGGTAGAGAAGGAATGTGTTAGCAAGGTCAGGGTAAACACAATATGCATCCGCTGTAAGTGTCCAGTTACTTTTCGTAAAGTTTTTCTCGTTTCCATCATGCATTGAAAAAATTGTAGGATCAGCTTTAAAAATGATAAAATGTTAAACATTAACTGGATAACATTAAAAAAATATTTATGTAACGAATGATAATTCATAATAGACTTTATTTTTCTCTTATTTGCTGTAAAAAAAAACAGATCACAACATATCAACCAAAAATTGTTTGGCTTTAGTCTCTTAACTACAGAAGCGTATTCAGTGCCACGTAACTTTTTTTTTTTATTTTAAAGTTGGTAATTCCAACTTTAATCTTGGCTTTTCCGACTTTAAACTTGGTAATTCCAACTTTAATCTTGGCTTTTCCAACTTTAATCTTGGCTTTTCCAACTTTAAACTTGGTCATTCCAACTTTAATCTTGGTAATAAGTGCCACTTAACATATTTTTAAGCTGGTAATTCCAACTTTCAAGTTAGTAATTCCAACTTTAATCTTAGCTTTTCCAAATTTAAAGTTGGTTATTCCAACTTTTATTTTGTCTTTTCCAACTTTGAACGACATCATGCGTTATATTCAGATACTTTGTTGCTTATCTCATTATATTCAATCAGTAATTACAATTGAATGATGCAATTTAATAATGAAAATGATGAAAGAAGGAGTAATTTCATTCTGGTCCTTGTACAGCATGCGCGGATTTAGAGGGATTTGATTGTCTGATAACAACTTAAATATTGGAATTACAAACTTTAAAGTTGGAATTGCCTCTTTAAAGTAGGAATTATAATCTCTAAAGTTAAAATTTCTAATTTTAAAGTTGGAATTACCATCTTAAAAGTTGGAAAAGCCAACTTTAAAGTTTGAAAGCCAAGATTAAACTAGGAATTACCAACTTTAAAGTTGGAGAAGCCAAGATTAAAGTTGAAAATCAAAGATTTAAGTTTGAAAAGCCAACTTTTAAGTTGGAAAAGCCAACTTGAAATTTGGAATTACCAACTTTAAAAAAGTAAAGTGGCACTAATACACTTCCATTTTTAACCAACTTCATTGTTATTTTAATATTCTCTACTGATATAAAATGTTCAGAAATGTTTTTCACTGAGAATCCTTTAAACAAGAGGCCCATGGGCCACATCGCTCACCTGAGAAGCTTTGACCATTCTGTTCTTTACCAGATTTCACAATTGTTATACATAATACATCCCCACCCTACCCCACTGATCATAATTTAGACATTTTGAAATCTACACTACCCCATGATCCTTCCATGGGCACATATGTTTCAGCTTTTTTGGCCCAGTGGTTCCTGAGAAGAAGACTTTCAAAGATTTTTCCTATATATTTCTATG
>PRKT01000359.1:307565-309378 GCA_003671525.1 Saccostrea glomerata | reverse complement strand
ATGCTTCCACATAAGTTTCAGCTTTACTGGCCCAGTGGTTCTTGATAAGAAGATTTTTTAATGACCCCACCCTATTTTTGTCTTTTCTTGATTATCTCCCCTTGCGAGGGGATATGTCCCTTCATTTTAACAATTTAAATTCCCCTTTACCCAAGAATGCTCTGTACCAAGTTTGGTCAAAATTGGCCCAGTGGTTCTTGAGAAGAAGTCGAAAATGTGAAAAGTTTACAGACAGACGGACAGACGGACGGACAGACAGACAGACGGACGGACGACGGACAAAATGTGATCAGAAAAGCTCACTTGAGCCTTCGGCTCAGGTGAGCTAAAAACTGCTCATATCTAGGTAATCACTAATGTTTACGACTTGTACGGTAACATGAAAAATATGAAAATACCGAACAGTCATCAAGCTCAAAAGTCAATTAGAACAATATAAATTTGGAGCAAAACAAACACGGTCTTCTAAAGATATCCGAGTTGGGAGCAGGTGCACTAGACTAGCAAACGTATACCATCCCCTGTCGACCGGTCACACCTAGCGTGAACATCTTTTCATCGGGTAAACGTAAAAGCCGTAGAAAATTCAGTGTTATAATATTGTCTTAACATTTTGTATGAAAACGCCAATCAACAAAATTTTATCATGCTCATTGGATCGACCAGAGAATTGCAAAATGTTGACTTAAAATTGATATTTATGAATATTTTTCTCATTCAGATACATCAACATGTATTGGCGAAGGACTTCAAATTTAAACCTTTTTGTGATACCTGGCGAAAATTATAGTTTCAAAATTTTTAAAGAAAATATATATTTAACATTTTGAAAATGTGTGAAAGATAAATTTTACTGCTGACATTGATGTATCTGTCTATTCAAATTTACTGATAAGTTGAGTCTACTTGGATTCAACAACCTCGTTTTAAAGCAGTACGTATTTCATAAATTATACGACTGTTATGATAATATCGTTAGCAAATGTAACCTTCAATTAGGTCTTACTTTAATCGATTCATTTCATAAAAATTGTTAGGCTTTTGTTTTAAAAGCAAATTTGACTACGAAATATTCCATCTATACCTGATCAATACACAGGGCGGGTGTTTACTCCAACGAGCTACATGACCCTTCCTCTAGGATTTTCGGCTCCGTATTCTATACTCTTTTCACATATTTGTTTCGTTTATAGATTTTTTAAATCGATCACTATTTGTTATTATTTTCACCTTTTTAAAAATAATTATCTAATAAACATCGATGTTTCGAAGTAAACTTACCTAAAAGTAGATAATTTTTTCTACGTTGATAAATGCAAGTTTGTTAATTTGCTAGAATATTTTGTGAAGCAATTGCATACTAGAATTAAAAAATTGATGCAGCTACATCCATTTCACAGGATCCAATACATGCTCCCTGCTGGCCAAAATTTTCACGGTTGGTAATGAAGTGATTTTTTTCCAAAGTTGTTGCATGCTTGTGAATAAAATCCTGCGCGTACATCTCCAATGTAATAAATATGTAAAGGAGACATAAAAAAGATAAAATTGGCCAATTGAAGAGAAGTATAGATAATTTTACTTACTGACAACATACAATATCCCATTGCTCGTCAGATTATTCACGGTGCAAGTCCACAAGCCACTGTCCCTAGTGAAGTTTGCATTCCAGACAGTTAGGTTTGAAAAGGTACGGCTTATAGATGCTCTATAAAATTGATTATATGTACAGGTTGACTCTGGTAGTGTACACGTGATTATGACACCGTTATGGTTCCATTCTACCAAAACATTCTTTGTTATCGCATATATT
>PRKT01000359.1:262565-302565 GCA_003671525.1 Saccostrea glomerata | reverse complement strand
TGTAACGAAATCGAAGAGCTAATATACCTTTGTGAAGGTGCCTATTTATGAGAAGTGATAAGCTTTAACAAATAATGAGAATATCTAGTTGTCTTTTTTTTTTTTATTAATGTAGACATTTATCTGTATTGGAAATATCATGACAATATTTCTATTAAAAATCTAATAAGAGTTTTGATTATATCATCATACACACTGTTTCACAAACACACATACACACACTCTCATGCATACACAAACAAATGTCTGTTTCAAAACATAATAAAACCCCTTTTTGGCCTATATAGTTCTTATTGTGACTAAATATTTAACACCAGAGAAATAAAAATTAAGTAATTTCATTTTCTTTTTCTGCAATAATTTATATTTCAAACTGTTTCTTCGATGTGCACAGTAGGACAATATCGTTCCATAGAAAGCGCAGACATATTTTTATGAACATTTTATAATAGATTTAAATACACTCATACGGTGGCTTATTGATGCCTTTCAGTTTGCATCGATTTTTCGGTCATAACATTATCAAAGGAATAACTGTCTTTTTTTTTGCTTTCATGGTGTGATCAATCGATTGGCTTGCGTGATAATTTGGATTAACGCCGGCGTTTATGCATAAAATTATCACGGAAGCTAATCGACTGATTATCGTGAATTCGAAAAATCTGACAGTTATTCCTTTTATTCACATGGTATTGATTCCGCCAATCCACGTGCTAGAAGCCCCCCTTGTTGTCTCCATTTGTTTCGCCCTGCACGTGATTTTTTTTAACCGTGCCTATCGATGAACCAGTACATTGATGGAGAAATAAAGTATATTAACTTTTAGTAATTTTATCTCGAACAAAAATATTGGAAATGTAAATATTTTCTGATCAATCCTCCTAAATGATAGATCTCGTGAGCTTAGGTATTCCAATGAATTTGAAATTACATAATGAATTCAACCTTGAATGCATACATTTTTAAATAGCAATTTTCAACTTCTGAAGCATTGTTCTTTTGTGTAATTGGTACACGAAAATGACCTCTAAGAAACCTGCGAGCTAATGATAAAAATATCGTTTGATTTTGATATCTGTTGACAATGGAAGCTAAATGCAAAATTCTAGTACTTAAAGTAATATCTAGCGAATTAAAACTATCATATTAAAATGATCCAGAAAATGAAGAAAAAGTGTAAATAATTCAAAAGAATACATTGTTCAGAATATTGTCAGTAACCACCTATATTTTGATATTATTATTCAAAGTATTTTAAAAGAATAGTATTTCTCATAAGTCTCCAGAATATAGATGTGAACTTTCTTGTCTCTAAGAAAATTTTGAATATAGTTGGATGAACTACAAACTTGAATCTGCTTTGTTGAAACTGTATTTATCCGAAAACCTAACGTCAAAACAAGTAATTCTATCAATATATATTTTTATATGTTTATTGCCAGGATCATTTAATCTTATTGTGCCTGATTTTACCTTGATATTACAGAAATTGGAAGAGTTCCAAAAGAAGACTTTTGGACAAAATAAAGATGATCGATCACAGCAGATTCGAGTTTGTTTGTTTTTTTATTTTATATTTTATAGATTTAATCACCGGTGTGGAAATTTACAATAATCGAAAAAGATGTTTGCATTCCTTAAATTACGCATTTTTTTTCATATTTTTCATATTGTTAAGATATTGTATGATTATGTTGATTAAAAGACAGTTTTAACATCTGAAGTGTTTGTTCTAATGGTTTATACATCATTATTTTACCCTTGTAAAACTATTAATATTGGCATCTTTATAGCTTAAAAGTTCGCAAGTCATACACTGTTACGTGCATTTATAGCTATTTTTTCCTACAGAATATAAAGCAATATATTTGAAATTACACAACTGAATACAAACATTTTTTTGTGTTTTAGTACAAAATTGTCATTCTTTCCTGGAAATCAAACTTCAACCATCAAAGGGAAAGAATGCCACTCTGGTATGCCGATATCCAGTAGAGGCTACAACAGTGATATGGACACGAGTTGGAATAGGAACGATCACTAGCTGCTCCGTGCCAGGAACCTGCTTACCTTTAGTGAACAAGAGATATCATTGCAGTGTCAGTAGATTGTATTCTAATATAACAATAACCGAATCAAGACAAAGTGAGGACTCCGGAGAATGGAAATGTACTGTAAATGACCAGTATCACTCTTCGGTTAATCTGATTGTCGCTAGTAAGCTATATTATGACTTATGGATAGCATAATCATTCTATGATTAACACAAGAGAAAAAAATCAAATAAATGTAAAATGATTTGAGTATGCATCTTGATTAACAATTGAAACAATAATAATCAAGTAACACGATATCGAGATTATTGAAAAAACAACCTCTCTCCCGCTCTCTCTTTCTCTCTCTCTCGTCACAAACAAACACATACACACAAAGACGCGTTAACTTTTGCTTTAACAGGCAAAGTAATCTTGAGTTCTTTAAATTACAGCCCTCCCGAGTTCATTTTATTTCACAAATGCTCCAGCGACCGAGGTTTATATAACAAATACTGGATTGGACCTCCATGCACGAGCCGTGTGTGTCTTCCCGAAGCTTACAGAAGTCAGTCTCTATTATATGATTAAGGTAAGCCCTGAAACATCATAATTTTTTTAAGTTTTAAAATTCATTTGAGAAATTAAAGATTTATCAGGATAAATCATATAGCTATGTGTGAAGAGAGAGAGAGATTGTGTATTAAATATTGAAATCATTTTGATTTTTTTCAGGGTGATAATTCATTTAACCTTTTCACAAAGAGAAAACCCGACATTTATTTTGCTGATGGAAGCACACAGAACTGCGATAAACATCCGACCAACTTGAGCATCTAGCTAAAAATGGATTATTGCGAGGAAAACTGACAATCAAAGAGCAAAGGTCACTAATCACAGGAACAAACAACTTTACCGACTGTGTCAAGGACGCCTTCTTTATACAAGTAAATACATGCACTTACAGTTGTTTGTACGTAGTTATATGGGAATCTATGGAATTAGGACAAGGCCACGTAGTTAATGATCGCACAATCGCACCAGTGACGCTTGCATGGGCAAAAGACATGATTATACATTGATTATAGTACGATTGCCCGATAGAGCAAAAGTGCCTCGACGCTATAACATGATTGTTATAAAGCAATGATTCAGTAACGCTATTTTACCGTCGCAACGTTGTCGCACATTTGCAACATTGTCAATGGACCATCGACACAATAGTCGATCTACTATAGTGAACCACGTGTTCCAATTTATATTGCAAAGGAATCGGAAAGAATCAGAATGTCTGCAGGTTGGGTCTGGTTGGTACTGAATGGTATCATTGGTCTGTAGGCTCCATTGATGCATGAAAAAGACCACTTCTAAGAAAGTTCTATCAAATTTGATTGTAAATGAAACGATTATGGAAAACGGTTTACATTATAAATAATGGAGAAATGTTCCAATATCTCAAAGTTGTAAAGTCCTTGTTGTTCTGAAATTATTGAAATACCCCTGATCTTAAAGTAATTATTATTTGACAGGAATGTGTGAACGAGAGACTGGAATTGAAACGGGAGGTCCATGCTAAGATAGACCAAATCTGTAGAAGGGACGCCATTATCTCAAGCTCCGCTAGTGCTTTGGTTCCGTCTCTCATTTCTGAGGGTCTCACCAACAAAAATAGATTCATCCTATGTCATCCGGTAATTGAGAGAGAGAGAGAGAGAGAGAGAGAGAGAGAGAGAGAGAGAGAGAGAGAGAGTATTCTCATTTTTAGAATTATTTGTCAGTACTCTCCAAATTTCTTAATGTATTAGGTTGAAATTCTGTTTTTCAGACAAATCCTCCATTCTATGTCCCTTTGGTGGAGGTAATTCCAGCCCCGTGGACAGACCCAAAGGTCGTAGTCACGACAAAGGCACTGATGACAGAGATTGGACAGGTGCCCGTCATCGTGAAGAAGGAGATTGACGGATTTGTCCTCAATAGGATTCAGTTATCAATCATTGGGGAATGCTGGAGACTATATGAGGTGTACTCATTATACCCCCCGCTTGAAAAGTGTGACTGACGTTCCGACTTTCTGTCCACCATTTCTGGTTTTGATCCTTATCTGCAGTTGCACGGTATTATCTGTAAATGTTGTGTCACTACACGTGGAAATACACATCGGATATTAAATGAAACCAGTTAAAATTAATACAATCAAAATATGAAATTTAAAAGAAAAGTAAATTAAAGGTTCTCTCATACATATATCACTGAATGATCCAGTAGAAATGAATTGCATATGCAGGAAGATTTGCTCTCTATAACTGTTTTAAGTTGTAGATGATAACTGAACTTTTGGAACGGGATTTGTGGATCATTTAACGATATAATTTTACATATGAGAGAAAAATCAGTAGAGATACTAGTATGACATTATAGTCTTCTAGCTGAATTTTCTCATATAAAAAAAAACATTTTACCTCTGATAGATATATAGCTATAGAGTCGTTTTATTCAAGATTAGTATGCCAAAGTTCTTGTTCAATTGTTTGACGTTGCTCGACTACAATATTTTGCCAATGTTGAAGACTATGGCAAGCGATCGACGACATATACCAATGGAACGAAAACATTGCCAGGCATACATTGTCACAGCGACGATGAACATGCAGGGTTACAATATAAACAATGTATTATAACAGGGTGTGATTAAGGAAAGAATTGTGCAATAAAAGACGAAGTTATATGGTGCTGTTGTTAAATTGATACTTACAAAGAGAGCGATGACGGCAAGGCAATTCTAACGATTTAGAGGAATGGGGGTTTTGAGCTTTTAGGGTGTCCTTATCAGTATGTAATTTAAAGTATTATGGATTTAGTTGTAATAAAAACAGTAAAAAAGAGAAAATAATATTTACAATATATGATTGTACGTGTAGTATAAAGGGTTTAACGAAGTCCGGGTTTAACGGGATTCCGTGACAAAATTTCGAAAATAAATAGACTAAACTTTATGACAAAACCAGAACATGCCAATTTATGTAATTTAATAATTTAGTTTCGCAAACTAGCTTGCTCAAATTTTTGTTTCTCTTAGAAAGCCGTGCAAATATTACTGTACATCATTTCAACCTTTTTATTTTATCTGTTCTACTGTATAAATTGAAGTTACTTTGAATTCCTTCCCCATAGAATAAGAGCAGGCTATACAAACATTCGAAAAGGTTTTGTATCGACCCTGTGTCTTTTTCATTAAATGTTTTATATCTTATTTCACAGGTAAAATCAAACCATAAATTATATCATTTATTTAAAAACAAATACCCGGTGGGTATGGCGCATTAGTACAAATACATTTTAACCTTTCCAAGAATAAATGAAAGGGATTTCAGTGATGATTTGTTTTATTTTTGGTACTGTTTGGCATATTTCAGAATTGTTTGTTACATATTATTACTAACAAAATATGCAAATAACAGTATGACAAGAACTTTACGAAAGAATTTCGTTAGAAAAATTCTATTCTTCACCAATTTCTAGATAAACATTAAAACATAAAGAGAAAATACGTCCAGTGAAAGCAAAGTCTATGAATCAGATTCGTCTAGTTCTTTCTCTAACTTCTGGAGTGATGCAAGACGAATGTCCCGCCATTTTCGTCTCTCATGGAGTTTATCCAGCGGGATTCTGGCTGCGATTTCGTTGTGTATTTTTTCCAGAGTGGGTCCCTCCATTTTCTTTGGGGGACCAAACGAGCGCTGAACTCTGTATAACGTCTCACGGTATAGATCCCCAAAAACGAGCAGTCCTGTGATGAACAGAAAAGGGAAAAGCTTAATCTCATTAGAGTACCTGTTAACATGTACTTTCATGTCTTTACTAGTGAAATTCAAACACATTGAATGTTTTATTTAAACCGTACTGCTGTTTTCCAAAGGAATAAATAAGTTTTACTTCTTGGTTAGTAAGACTGGGTTCCATGTTTCCAAAGTCATGTTCAACTCCAAATACGTAAGAAGTGTAAAGGGTTACTTTTTCATGGTACTTTTGTCCGTCAACTTACGAATTTATGTATTTATAAGTAAGTAAACATTACAGGATTAGTAAGAGGTGAAAATATAATAGAATGAGTGTGCTTCCGGAGCAATTAAACTGTACTTTTGCTAAGTATAGGTTATCTAATTTGACATTTAGCTATACAGGCCATTACATTGTATTTTGCCTAGCCCAACAGGTATCATTCCTCCATGGCACCTGACCCCATCGCTTATGGTTTGGAGGTATGTGTTTGCTCTGCTCCTAGTTTGCATTGTTTAATGGACATCTGAGCTTGAATACTGTTCATTATCTCCATATATATTATTCCAAAGGTCAAGGTAAGATAAGTACATGAGGTCACTCCCATTTTATATTTATTACAAAAAAATATGTTCAATTCAAAACTAGTTTTCAACTCATGTAAGTAGAATGGAGACTGAAAAGAGCCCTAAACTTACTTTCTACAATGGAATTGTCTAAAGAATTGATAAGAAGGAATAGTACGGTCAATAAACGTTGAGCTAAAATTAAAGTGTACACTTAACGATTGCGTTGCGTCTAAAGTGCGTGTTTACCGTCGGCGTTCAGATAGGTTATTTCCAGGGGACCCATGAAGGCGTACCTCCTTCCTAATCCCTCCGACATCACCTTATCAATGTCCTCCGCACTCATTACTCCCTCCTAAATAAAAAAAAGCTATTGTTATACCGGGTTATAGCTTTCTACATGAAGTTTAATCAAACTTATTACATCTATTTGCAGGATTAATACATGTTATACATGTACGAGGGTTGATCCAAAAGTAATGTCACTGTGTCAATATCTTTAATATTTGGCGTCATAATATCTAATATTATATACCAAAAGATGCATAAGAATAAATCTAATCAAAATGGAAAATTTCATTCAATAATGTTTACTTGAATTAATTTTATAGGTGTTTAAAATATTAAACATAAGAGGTGTCGCCGCGTCACAACTTAACGTCACGTTTGAAATTGTAAATTGTTAGAGTGAAAAAAGACAGACACATTAAAAAGCATCTAAAAATATATCTAATCTTCCAATATTTTAAAAGACTAAATTTTACGACATTTTCTAGTCTTTAGTTGAAAATAAGATGGCGTAATTGCTTTTTTATCATAAACATAGTTGTTTTAATCTGCTGGATTGAACAAAAGAAATGTCAAAATGGAGAAAAACCGTCGAAACGATCTATAATGCATTTTTCTTCAAAATGGGGAATTCACCCGTAGAAACAGTTACGTTGAAAATCACACACTCAGAGGATAGAATTTAAATAAGAGACTTGTTTGTAGATGGTTTGAGCAATTTTAGCAGGTCATGGGTCACTGAATGATCAGCAGAGGACAGAAAGACCGAAAAAGGGTGGTCGGATGGAAACTTTCTTGAAATGGTGTATGACGTTGTCCAAAAAGAGAGACGATTAGAGCGACATGAGAAAGTTTAAGTTTTTCTCATAATACTGTTCAAAACATTTTGACAGATAACTAAATTATGTATAGACTGAGTTTACAATGGGTGTCCATTATTCTTTTAAAAATGAATATATTTGAATGTGTTCATGAATCTCAAATATTTTAATGAAACGAAGGGGAAGCGTTTAAGTGTATGAAGCCGCGTGTCCGTCATGATTATGACGTTATTTTGGTGCGGCGACTACCGTAATTGCGCTTTGTATATAATTCGATATTTTGAAAAGTTTACATCATTTTTATTTTAATTTTTTAAGACTGATTTGTAATTAATTAAGCTTCGATCATGTATAATTTCGTTAATTTACGTCAACTAGAAGCATTTTTATCGAAGTTTTGACATTACTTTTGGATCAACCCTCGTAATTAAAGTCATCACAACGGTCGTTTTCTCAGTGTTATATGTAAGAAAGAAAATTCATCAAAATTGAATTCAGATAAACATGTACTAGAGGTACTGTGAGAAATGAGCTCACTTATACCCCCCGCTCCCAATATGATAATAATAGCAAAGTCCATGTTTTGCTCTGGGAGACCAGATGTAAGTGTCAAAAGGTTAAATAGAAGGTTCACAGGGGCATTACGTAATACAAAATCTGTGAAAGTATCATTAAATTTTATTCAGTGGTAAAGGAGGAGTTGTGGATTCGAGACGGGTACCCTCCAATGTTTTAGAAAAAATTGCAGTGTCCATGTTTTGCTTTGGGAAACCCGAAATATGTCTTAGATCAAAAATGCAATAGGAGGTGCATAATGACACTATGTAACAAAGAATCTGTGAAAGTTTCATTAAATTTCATTCAGTGGTATAAGAGGAGTTGCGGATAAGAGATGGGTACCGCATTACATAACAGACAGAAGGACGGACGGACAGACATCACTAAACATTCTCACACTTTTCAAGCGGGGGGTATAATGAGTACACCTCATATAGTCTCCAGCATTCCCCAATGATTGATAACTGAATCCTATTGAGGACAAATCCGTCAATCTCCTTCTTCACGATGACGGGCACCTGTCCAATCTCTGTCATCAGTGCCTTTGTCGTGACTACGACCTTTGGGTCTGTCCACGGGGCTGGAATTACCTCCACCAAAGGGACATAGAATGGAGGATTTGTCTGAAAAACAGAATTTCAACCTAATACATTAAGAAATTTGGAGAGTACTGACAAATAATTCTAAAAATGAGAATACTCTCTCTCTCTCTCTCTCTCTCTCTCTCTCTCTCTCTCTCTCTCTCTCTCTCTCAATTACCGGATGACATAGGATGAATCTATTTTTGTTGGTGAGACCCTCAGAAATGAGAGACGGAACCAAAGCACTAGCGGAGCTTGAGATAATGGCGTCCTTTCTACAGATTTGGTCTATCTTAGCATGGACCTCCCGTTTCAATTCCAGTCTCTCGTTCACACATTCCTGTCAAATAATAATTACTTTAAGATCAGGGGTATTTCAATAATTTTAGAACAACAAGGACTTTACAACTTTGAGATATTGGAACATTTCTCCATTATTTATAACGTAAACCGTTTTCCATAATCATTTCATTTACAATCAAATTTGATAGAACTTTCTTAGAAGTGGTCTTTTTCATGCATCAATGGAGCCTACAGACCAATGATACCATTCAGTACCAACCAGACCCAACCTGCAGACATTCTGATTCTTTCTGATTCCTTTGCAATATAAATTGGAACACGTGGTTCACTATAGTAGATCGACTATTGTGTCGATGGTCCATTGACAATGTTGCAAATGTGCGACAACGTTGCGACGGTAAAATAGCGTTACTGAATCATCGCTTTATAACAATCATGTTATAGCGTCGAGGCACTTTTGCTCTATCGGGCAATCGTACTATAATCAATGTATAATCATGTCTTTTGCCCATGCAAGCGTCACTGGTGCGATTGTGCGATAATTAACTACGTGGCCTTGTCCTAATTCCATAGATTCCCATATAACTACGTACAAACAACTGTAAGTGCATGTATTTACTTGTATAAAGAAGGCGTCCTTGACACATTCGGTAAAGTTGTTTGTTCCTGTGATTAGTGACCTTTGCTCTTTGATTGTCAGTTTTCCTCGCAATATTCCATTTTTAGCTAGATGCTCAAGTTGGTCGTCAATGATTGATAATGCATGCTGGACCTGTTCCGGTTTTATATCGTACATGCGCACTCGATATCCAGCTGCAGCATAAAGCATAGCAAAGCTATGCCCTATTAACCCACTGAAATGTATAAACAAATATTCAGTTAGTCAGAGCTATCTTTTTCATCAAGATCTTGGACAAGAAGGGGTTCCAGCACCATCTAATGATAAAATATATGCAATTGCAAATTGAAAATTAAAAGATGTTTTTATGATGTTATGTTGTTACCCATCTCATTCAAATTAGATCTTTGGTCCGTTCCAACTGGATTGCTATCTAGTTTGAGAGGATCAAAGGTCTAATTTTAATTAGATTGTGTTGTTACAGAATTTAACACGATTAATGAGAGTGTTCAAAAAGTATGCTACTTTGGGGTTCACTATCTTTATATTTATTAATATTTTATACAGATTAATTTTCAAATGTCTCTAATTTAAATTTTCTCATGTCTCCTTGATTATAGCGCACATTTTGTGAGTATGGATTGAAAACCTTATGCTGTTGATATTTTCGAGCATGTTGAGATTCTTCTAATTTTAGAAAACTTTTCCCGCTAAAACAAGATTTCATCAGATGAAAATAATTCTATGTTAAATGTAAAGATAACGTACGGTGATCGATCTCTAAAATTCTATAAACAATACAGATTTTTGAAGAAGGCATAAAAACGGACTCCTGGAAATTCCACAGATGGGATCAGGTAGCTTGGAGGAGTAAACATTCCCTGTTGAATGGTCACTTTGCTGTAAGCCCTATGCATCCCTGTCGTATCAACTGATCATTGAGCAGCATGTCTCGCTTTAAAATTTGATTGTTCTCAAAGCAAGTTCTTGAGTAGCGAATAAATTATATTCTGGACTTGTTCATCAATACCCATGTTTATTTTTTTAAATTACCGTTTAGAATGTAATAAAGCATGGGAACTTTTATTTATAAAAAAGTTTAATGCCATCGGCCATAATTATTTGTTTCTTTTCCTTATCTACAATTTTATAAAGGACACTATGAATATAGAATAAAGAATGTTAATTAATTAACCCAGTCTGCTGACTGACCTTCCTATGATCGCCACTTGACGTTCCGACTTTCTGTCCGCCATATTTGGTTGTGATCCTTATCTGCAGTTGCATGATATTATCTGTAAATATGAACTGCAATGTTGTGTCACTACATGTAGAAATACACACCAAGTAATTAAGAAGAAGCAGATAAATTAATATGAACTATATCAAATTTACAAGTAATTCATACTTACGACTTTTCTATTATATTTCATTGTATATTAATACTGAGGTTTTAAATGGTTCAATAAATATATGTATGCAAATGCATGAAGGTTTGCTGTATATAACTGTTGTGAGTTATAGATAATGGCTGAATTTTTGGATAGTGATTTGTTAATCACATTTAATGATTTGATTATATATATGTATGTGTTAAAATCAGGATAGGTCTGACATCATTTTTCTAGTTTTATTTACTCATATATCAAACACCTTATACCTCTGTTGCATATAGTTGTTTTATTCTAGATAAGAATGTCGAGGTATTTGTTCGAATGACATAAATATAATTGGGCTACAATAGTATGTCAATGCTCGCCTTCAATGGATCATCTTCGCTAAATGTCAATGGATCGGCATACATTGTGGCTGCTAGGATGTATATGCAAGGTTATACGAGATATAATAGCTGGTTGTCATTGAAAAAAGTGCAGAAAACGAACGTTGTTGGACTCGTCAATTCATTAAAAAATTTATGGAAACAACGAACAGTATTCAATCTCAAAAATCCATTAAAGGGAAATATATGGAGATAACAAAATTATCTATAAGCTTCAATGTCCATTAAAACAATGAAAATCAGGAAAAGAGCACTCGTGGTCTCTCTAAGATCAGTGATAGGATCAGGTCCCACATAAAACTTCGCATCCTGTATAGCTGCCGAATCCGTATATAGTTCAAAGTTTAGCTAAGTAATATCAAACCTCAAAGTGTATAAAAAATTATAGGAGTCAGTAGCGCAGTTGTAGTGAAAAAAGTTTTAAATGTTCATATGTTTTTTTTACATTCAACTTTTTCTATGTCCTGGTGTCAACGACTGAGGATGGCCATCTTTATATATTTTACGATTTTTATCACTAAAGAGTCAACGACTGAGGATGACCATCTTTACATTTCACAAATTTTATTACTACAGAGCGAAGGAATGATGAAGGATATGGAGATAACGAACAGTATTCAATATCAAAGTCCATCAGTGAATACAAAACTGGAGCAGAGCAAACATGGCCCTCCAAAAGGTGGAATTAATTGCTATGGAGGAGCGACTATCCCCTGCCGACCGGTCACACCCGCCATGTGCTCCTTGTCATGATCAGGAAACTACGGCAAAATCCGTCGTCTATTCAGTGCAAAAATAATTGAATCACAGTTAGCACAAAAAACGACAGTCAGCATACAACTCAATGATAAATTGTATTTTCTGACAAGGTCATTGTATCGACTATAGAACTTACGAAATGATGACTTTGAACGAGGCTGCTGATAGTCTTGTTTCATTAACTTGCTAGTCAATAATTTACCTCGTTTTAGAAATTGTTCGTACGCAGAACATGCTCTTGTTTATCGAATTTACTGAGATATATAAACTCCGTATGCAGGTGATGAAGTATATTGCTGCATAAGTAAGGGAGGTTGACGATAGAAAAGTTAGAGTCGTCACGTTTATCATAGAGCTTTGTTGTTAGATTTCCATTTATGTCTTTTTCAATTGAAATATCAAAGTATGAAATAGATGTGTCAGACTCTGTGGTATCTTTTATTTCAACCTCACCAGGATATAACGTATCGACATAGGAATGGAAATTACCATTGTTAATTGAAATACGTCGTCGATATATCTAAATGTCGAATTGTTAAGTGATAGAGATCGAGATATGTAAAGATGGTCATTTTCAGTCCTTGAGTCTATAGTGATAAAAATCGTAAAATATATAAAGATGGCCATACTTAGTCGTTGACACCAGGACATAGAAAAAGTTAAATGTAAAGATACATTGCGGGTTCCAATAAATGTTCAACCAAGCCCCTTTCTTTACTCCTCACCCAGATATTGACAGTAGTGAAGGAAAAACTTTAAGAATACTGTGCATCAAAATATTCAAGAAGTGGTTTGAATTAGATGTGGCTACTAAAAAATCCTAAAAAAAAAATTTTTTGAATAATTTGAAGTCGCAAGATCTTTTATAAAAATATAAAGTGACATCAATGGAAATGAAATCTATCTAACTTGGTTTTTCATGAGAAATATTTTGATACACAAAAGATGTATATAGAACCATTTATTTTTACAAAAACGTCATTGTCCACGAACTTTTTGGACAACCCTTGTATAAATACAAAAACGATCTGCTAATAACGGAGCGCAATTGGTACCCATGGGAATTCCAGTAGATTGTTGGAAGATCTTGTCTTCAAAAACCACATTGATATTGTCAATCAGAAACTCAAGCATCTTCTTGATGTCAACTTAAGAGTACCTGTGTGTACAATCAGAATGGTTTCTAACAAAATAATTTTGCAAAGGACCAATGACAAGTTAAGTAAGTTTACGAGTTCCATTTTTATTGAAAAAGGACCTGTCAATAATATCAAAAAGCCTGGATTTTAATTTATCATGGGGAATGGTTGTGTATAAAGTTGAAAAGTCGTAAGCTTTTACGCTGTTGATTCTGGTAAAATCTTGTGACTTCAAATTGTCCAAAATTGTTTTTTTTTTTAATTTTTAGTATCCACATCCAATTTAAACCACTTCTTGAATACTTTGTTGCACAGTATTCTTAAAGTTTTCCTTCACTGCTGTCAATATCTTGGTGAGGGGTAAAGAGAGGGGCTTGGTTGAACATTTATTGGAACCCGCAATGTATCTTTACATTTAACTTTTTCTATGTCCTGGTGTCAACGACTAAGGATGGCCATCTTTATATATTTTACGATTTTTATCACTATAGACTCAACGACTGAGGATGACCATCTTTACATATCACGCATTTATCACTAAAGAGTCAACGACTGAGGATAAACATCTTTACATATCATGAATTGAATCAATATAGAGTCAAGGACTGAAGTTACGCAACATCTGCGTAATCCGACCTCACGATAGCTCAGTCGGAGGAACGTTCTCTCTGTGAACAGAAGGTCGTATTTCGAAACTCGGCCGCGACTGACCTTAGTCGATTGAAAATTAGGTAGCAACTATTCCTTCACCAAGCGCTGGGCACTTTGAAGTACCGGTAAAAGTCATGGGTCTTTCTGATTAAATCTTGAAAACCAAGTCCCCATGTCAAGACAGGCGATTGCATAATAAAATTCCTCACTGCTTGATGTGCCCGAGGGACGTGCAAACGTATTATTTAAAGACCTTCATCGGTACATAGTTACAACCGTAAATGAGTGAAAAAATTCTGGAATAGAAGTTATCAACATACATGTACGATCAATCAATCTACAAAGAGAGCTAACGTTACATTTGTAACATTTACCTTTAAAACAGGATTTATTGACACCTTGATCAGACTATCAACATATAATAATTTGGTTTTAAAGACACCTTGATCAAGTACTCTCTTTTACAGTAGTATCAGCTGTCTTCAGTTTTCTCCCTTGATATAAAATTCATATTATGACACAATGCTCATTCAAACGATTGTGAGTTTAACAAAAATTTTACAATACATTCCTATACTTTGAAATCTTTAAAACTTTCATAAAAGAAAACAGAATACTTACTACAAAATACCGTCGAGATTTTAACTTCGTTCTTCTACTTTTTTTCTATTTGGAAGCCGATGCTGATTTGATATGCGTATTAATCATTCTTGAAAGAATTTAATAGGGAAACGCGTCATATAAACGCGTACGCGTAGTCTACATCTTAAATATATTATTTTGTTGAATCGGAGCCAAATTCAAGTAAATGATATGCTAGCATAGATTGATTATATTATAAGAATTTAACAGATATTAATTTTTTTAATGCTTCCTCGGGCAACTAACGGTGAAACCGAAGGAGACTATAGGTTTTCTCGTTGTCTGTCCGTCCGTCCGTCTTACCGTACCTCTGTCTGTTTGTCAGTCTGTCCAACCAGGTTTTCCAATCTTTGTTCTGAATGCTTCTAAATATTGAGATGATTTTTGCTATGAATTTGCCTTGATAAGTTATAGATCAAGTTTTTACTTCGTTCCATTTCAATGATGTTTGCCATGACATTTCCAATATTTAATGGGAAACAAAATACAGAAGTTTAGTATCGCTAACGCAAAAATATCAGAATGCTTATCTGTAATAATTTACCTTTCTGTTATCAAAATCAAGGAAAGATATCTTAAACATTTAAGAAACATCAAAAGGTTTAGATATTTAACGTTTACCTTCAATTTCACAAAAACATCCTGAAAACCCAAGTGCACAGGTGCAGAAAAACTTAGAATCTTCTACCCATGTACAACTTGCACCATTCTTACAAATTCCCAGGTCACAAGGACTAACTACATGAATAAAAACTTGAAATAATAATCATAAATTCTTCTTTTGCTAAAATATACAAGATGCAAATTAAAAAATGGTAAGAGGTTGCCACATGCATGAATCTATCTAAGCATAGAAATATTTAAATGTGTGTACCAATATGTTGGGGATTTTATATCCTAGCACAGCTAGTACTATAGCGGTCAATGTTTACATTGTTTACATTGCTAGCTGTCAATGTTTACATTGACCAATTGTAATAGCAATAGTCTTTTATTAATGTGAAAAAAAATCAAAAGCGATCCCAATATAAGAAACCTTATAAAATAGTTACCATTAAAATCCCTTTAATAGTGATTACCATGTAAGATTAGCGACTTACAATTTTTTTCTCAAACGCTAAGCTGTTGAAACAAGTATAAAATTAAGCACGGGTATCTGTCAGATAATACCGTTTTTAAAGTCATATTGGCATTGTAATATCGAACATTTTAAAGATCACTGCTAAAATTGGCGACACTTCGAAACAGCTTGTACACGTATTTTAATACGATCAATATATTGTAATATTTTTTCATATTTGAACGTTTTGGGATAGTTTGTGGTTATACCTAATAAGCTTTGTATTAGACATCTTATTATTGTCATTAATTTAAATGAATTTGTGATGACTCTTTCTTACGCAATTCAATTCCGCAAGTTATGGTTCCAATCCAAAAAAATTTAGTTTTAAAAAATGCTTTGTATGCACTAAGAAGGTGATAGGAAATTCCAAAAACGACACATTAAAACCTTGTAAAAAAGAGTAACATAAATGTAGAGATATTCTAGATAGCAATAACAGAGAGATGGCAATAGGCAGGCATGGACCTGCATAATGCTTCTTTGAACTTGTGACTGAATTTATGGAATAAATGCACTTGTAAGGAGCAGCTTTATATTCCCACAAAAGTATGACTATTTAGAATTGCTTGAGTCGCCAAAAAAATTAAAAGTCTACTTAATAAAATGAAAGAATTGATGTCTCTAAAAATAATTGCAATAATTGCAGGAAGGTAAGGGAACATAAGCGATTTAAGTATGCAAATAATAGATTGAAAAGACCTAAACTTAAATATAGAAGAACTAATATATTACAGGATTGATCAAGCATATCAAAATATATATCAAAACTTATAAGAACCATATGAACACCAACGGCAGAGATTGTACATGAAGACTTACAATGTAACTAGATTGAAAGTAATTTTTGAAAAAGTGGTTCTTGCCATTAATTTATGCATTTGCAAGGTTGCATTTGCAAATACTTTAACCATACCTTTACCATTTTTTCAATTAATGCTGATTAGAAATAAGACCAAAAATTAGTTGAATAAATTTTGTTCTCTTATTACCTTTATATTCGCATGACGTCCCCTTAAATCCTAAAGAACATTTACATAGCCATTCAGATGTAACTAGATTTAAACAAATTCCTCCATTTTGGCAATGCTGAGATTCACATGGATTATAAGTGCCTGACCGAAGAAAAGAGAGCAGTGAAACACATATTTTAATTAATTTTCTGTTATAAAGGAAATTAGATTATATATTATGCCTTTTCTATCAGTATTTCGAATTGAATGTCCGATAATTTAATAATAAATGATATTCTTTAGGAAACATAGAAGATTCTTGTCAATGATTACTAATCAGTTTTCGCAACACTATCATATGGTATAAACTGTACTTAAGATTTTTCATAGACTATTAATCACAATTTTTTTCTGTATTCTTACCCCGTTGTATAGTTGCATGGTATGGTACATATAGCCTTGTTGGTTTCTCTGTAAAATATACAAATATAGATTTGTTGAATCTTTTCTTTCTAATTACAAAGAAATAAAAGTAGCCCTTGTATCACAAGGGTTAATCCATTCATCAAAGTCACATTGCTAGGTCTTGTTTTTAATCGGGATGTACTAAAAAGATTTTTTTCCTCGTTTATTCTTTGAAAAAATTGGGTTCATTGTAATCTATCCCTAGTTGCAGGGGCTCATGATTTTAAAACTTAACTCAAAATAGCAATTCCTTAGGGAAAGCTCTACCTTGTTTTAGAAGATAACGTTTTTCTGTAATAAAATAACTTGTTTAGCCCAACCTCAGCCTACAATTACCAAGTATTTTTTCCTTAAATACCTTTAAAATAGCTCCAATGATTGTTTGTTTTTTGAATAATTTTGCATGGTAGCCTAACTTATAATTATCTTGCTTTTGAGATGGATTTTTAACATTTTTACCTTCCTATGGTAAACTATTATAGTTACATGTCCTTGGATTTGAATGTATTAAGATTTTAATGTGTGCTTACTGAGGATGCTTGTATGTCTTGTTCATGAGAAGATTTTTATATAAAGATTTTTTTCTGTTTTATTCACATGCAGATTTTTGAGTCCCTATTTTAGTCTCATTCTACATACCACCAGTTCCCTTAGGGTCATGATATAGGTAATTCATGGATTTCTACATTAAATTAAAAAGAATAGTTATGTCTATGCTGTTCATGAATGAAGTGTTTAAAAAATATATTTCTTATGTATCCCTTTGTAAACTTTGATTCTCTCCAGTAGCCCTACTCTACACCTACGGTCAATAATTAAACTTACAATGACTTTAACAAGAGGTCCATGGGCCACATCGCTAACTTAAGCGCATCGGCTAAGAAAAAGCACAATTCAGTTCAGCATTGAAGGGTTTACTTGGGATGGGGTGGGGGACTTGATTTTTATACTACTTGAGGATGCCTACATATCAATATAGCATATAGCTTTGTTGCTCTTAAAACATTTGAAATAAGCTCTTTTCCACGCATTACTTTGTATTTAAACTTTGATCCCCCAATATGACCCCTCCCTACCACGGGAATCATGATTTGAGCAAATTGGAATCTGTACTATATGAGGATGCTTACATATCATCATGACTTAACCCCGCTCTGCTGTTCTTGAGATGGGTTTTTTTCCTTTATTTTCTCATGTAAAACTTTGATACCCATTGTCGACCCTCCGTACCTCTGAGGGTCAGGATTTGAGCTAACTTAAATCTACTAAGGATGTTTCGATATAAATATCTACAATTAAGGGTTTTCTGTTCCTTATATAATTTTAAGAGAAAAATTTCTATATATTTTTATATAATATTTTGATCCCCCATTGTGGTCAAGCAATATCCCCAGGAGTTACGACCTTGAATCTATTTATCTTCACTACTCAAAGATGCTTCAATATAAATATCAAAAATCGTGACTTTACTGTTTTTGAAAAGCTTTTCAAAAATATGTTCCTATGTATTTCTCTGTTAAGATTTGACTGCAAATTGTGAACCTAACCTACCCCGGGGGATCATGGTTTATGGTATCCGATCCATAAAAGGACACAATTTTCTAAAATTAAATATCCATGCTGTATTAAATACTCTGAAACTATTTCAAAGCAGTTTAGGTTTTTAAAAGAATTTACCTGGAGAATTTTTCTAAAATATAATTACCAGAGTTGTAATTAATTAATAAAAAATGTATTGAGGTATATGGGAACATATAAAAAAAAAATATAAGAATATCAAAATGTTATGGTTGAAAGATGCATATTTGATGATTATTAAAATAGAAAAACGATTGAAAACTAATTTTACCAAATATTATTACTAGAATTGATTTTATTGATTTAGAGCAAAGGAGGGAAAATCATCAAGAAAAGGACGTCAAAAAAAAAAAGGACACAATCCACTCTTCAGCCAAGATATATCTGTTATGCATTAAAATCAATTAAATCTACGGCTTTTATCAATCGGATACCATATACATTCCTGAATATATACTACCTTAGAATGCTCCCATATAAATACCATAATTCATAACTTTGCTGTTTTTGAGATCTTTGAACATATTTCATACAATTTCTATGTAAAACTTTGATTCTCCATTGCGGCCCCATCCTACCCCTAGGTCATGATATGAACAAGCTGATAACTTACATTATATCCAAAAGATTTAT
Organism: Saccostrea glomerata; assembly: GCA_003671525.1. NCBI lineage: Eukaryota > Metazoa > Mollusca > Bivalvia > Ostreida > Ostreidae > Saccostrea > Saccostrea glomerata. The sequence continues at coordinate 283,299 of PRKT01000359.1, read as the reverse complement.
AACAATCTTCATCTTTTTTTTTACTAGTTCTTGGTTATCTCACCTTGGATGAGTGTGACCTGTATTAAAAAAAAATCTGGAATTCCCTTAACGCGAAGATTTTTTGTACTAAGTTTGGTTGAAAGTTGCAAATGAAGTTAAAAGATATTTACCATGCCATGCGGTCGTAATCTTATCCATTTGAGTACTTTTATGTTGGATCAAATTTGTAGGTTTCTCTGCAAAATATGTTAATAGTTATTTATTTCAATTATTTACAAAATAAAAAATTACTTTATTCAAACATGATTTATAAATATAATTCAGAAATCGCTTTGAATACATGTAATCTTTATAGATTTTCACACTTCGTTAAGACCCCTGGCCGCAGTTAGCATAAAACATTAAGAAAGGATATCTTTATTTAGCAGAAAATAACTTTAAACCTTTAAAATATTTCTTTTATTCATATGATCTTTATGAACAAAATGTCAATAATGGCGAAAATTGAAGGGATATGGAAGGAAAACAACAAAAAAAATTATATTCCTTCTAAACTTTAATTTTAAAGAAATATTAATGTTTTTGAATAGACATGCAGTTTAAACTTGACAATCTTGACAAAAGGTCCATTACCCATCGCACTCAAAAAAGTTGCTGTGTTCTCATACAAACAAAAATTTTCATAGATCCCTCACATAGTTTGAATAAATTAAACTGAAAGGTATTTTTAAATAATATCATAAATGTTGTAGTAATTTGTGTCTGTCTTACCTTTGAATTCCACTTTGATTGTTTTTAAGGACTCTTCTTCATATCCAAAATTTGTTTCATATTTGAATTTGAAATTCACAACCAGCCCATTAAAGTCGCTTGCATATATTTCAATACGAGCTATCAAGATATATTCGTGAGACAAACATTTACTTGTTTTTCCGTCTTGAAAGAAAACATCTGCCTTCCTTTTTGTGAAGTCATTATACGAATTGTCTCCCTGAAAAAGTCAATGTGTCACAAAGAGTGTTTCCTTATACTCATAAAACTTTTTTTCCCTTTTTAAAAATTATAAACTCTAGAATTGTTTGTATGACATACCGTAATGCTGTACAAAAGATTCAAATTATTTTCTTTTGGATAAACACATATAGCTTGGGCCTCAAATTGAATTGGATCAGGTCCTATAATATCAGACTCTGATGGTTTCATTAGCTTTAAGGCGACTGGAAGGGCTGCAAATAATCCATTAGCTTCAATGTGTATTAAAGAAAGTCAGCTACAAGCATAGTCCCCACAATCATTTTTTTAAACCGTAAATTATAAATTATATATTTATGTCATACAAGTAGACAAATACGACATTACAATGTATTTCCGACATACACAATTTTTAATAAAATATGTTTGTTATGATGCAAGGTCCATGATGTGGGGTCAATTATAAAGAGTTGATACACTGGTTGAAATACAGAAATGATCCGCGTGTAAAAGTCCATTTGTAATCATTAGATGTTTGTCTTTTTGAAGAATTATAAGCTAACAAAAGCCACTTCATTGGTAGGTTACAACAAATAAAACGTAAAATAATTTATCTTTTAATTCTCTTCCAAATCTGATTTTGAACAAAAATGTCTTTGAAGTATTTTCATCAAATTATACTTACAGTATACAATCAAAGTTTTTCTTGATTCAAATAAATTATTCAGTTGGCATGTCCAGTTGCCGTTGTCAAGAGTGTAATTAGCTTCAGTGATAAGGAACAAGGAGTAGCTAGAATGTATTGATGGATGATATCGTCCATTTGAATCACTGATATTTCCACAAAATCCACTATCATAACAAACAGCTTCAATATTGGATTCATGCTTCCAGATTACAGTATAAATGTTTTGCATTGGGAACAAACATTTCAGACTTCCATTTTTCCCTTTTATAGGAACACTGACTATCTGAAGAAATCCTAATCCTAAAATAAAGAATTCGACCGTGAAAAGGGCATTGGAAGTAATGATAAATCATTCTTTTCTTGTAATCATGACGCACAAGATTTTGCATGAATATTCGGTATTATATTTGAAAGATGCATGTATTTCTCAGTTGATTCAATACACAAGAGCATTCTCTACTTATTTCCAAATTTTGAAACGAGATAAATTATTGAAAAACAAGTTGATGAAACAATATATCAGCAGTTTCGTTTTAAGTCATCAATTCGTAAGTTCTAGATGGTCGATACAATGAGCTTGTCAGTAAATACAATTTATAATTGAGTCAAATACTGAATAACGATTTTCATGCTTATTGTTGGGCAATTAATTATACACTGAATTGACGACAGATTTTTGTTACTTCCCGATAGTGATAAGGAGCACACGGAGGATGTGCCGGGTCGGCAGGGGAAGCTCATTCCTCCGTAGCACCTGATCCCAACTCTGATGTTTTCGATGTCCCTGTTTGCTCCTATTTTGTATAGTTAATGGACGTTTGAACTTGAATACAGTTCGTTATTTCCATATATTTCTTTACAAAAATAAAGGGGCCGTGACATACTATCCACTCATCAGGTGTCTGTTATTGTTAAACATTTTAATACTGCTTGTTCAAATCATTGTTGTTTTAAAAATTATAGAAGTGTCAAAACATGTCAGTGTATTTAAACATTTTGAATAGAACTAGATTTTTGGTAAAGGTTAATGAAATCTAATCAAAAGATAAGTATATAATTGACAAATAATGTTTGTGGTAGAGAAGCATTTATATAACTACTGCTATTTACGTGTGCATAAATAGTTAATGTTTTTTTGTTGAGAAAAAAAATTATCTTACCAACTGTGACTGAGATAAGACGGATTCTCAATTCTGAGATGAGAATTCCATATCGTTTCCGTTCTTCTGTTTTTATTTTTTCATATATATATATATATTCGAATGTCGGTTCATTATTCGATTGTCGACTATTCGTTGGTATTCCTTATAAAATGCCATAATAAAATAAGAATAAAAAATATATATAATTAGAGAAATCATACATACCGAGCTGGAACATAAGAAGAAAAAGTAAACACCAAGTATTTTTATTCATATTCTTGATCCCTGTAATGGAAATACACTTTGAGATAAAGTAAGAAATGTATTTATTTTTCAAGATGAATATTATTCGTTATAGTTGTTTTGAAATGCATGCAGAATTATTTTGAATAAATATTATCAAATACATGTGTATATTTTCAAGTCTTTATTGATGTAATTTAAACATTATTTTATGTTTAAAAAAAAACGTTAACGTTAATCCATATTTGGATATAATAGACAGAATTATATATAATTTTTAATTATTAATTGATCAAGTTATATAGTTTGCATTTTTCTTTTCTTCTTATTTGTCTTTCAAAAGAAATGCACGTACAGTTATGCGTTTATTTTTCTGGCACAAAATGCAACATACTCGTTTAAATATTTTTTTAAGAATATAGTTCTTTAGTTCGATTTTTCTCATTTATTACGTATGTGATTAATGAACTTTTGTGAGAAGCACTGACTTTTACAGTTGACGGTTTATTTACAGTTGACGGTTTACTTTGACATTGAAACCTGTATCATATATGAAGGTACAGAATTGATATCATAATAGATAAGAAAGCCGTTCTAGTGGTCATAGGGATGGTGTTAGGGGTACTAACATGTAAAGGCTGTTAAGGGACCGTGGCTGTCGTTGTTTTCAATGGCAACTTATTTTGCTTTAAAATAACCATTTTTTCGTGTAATTAAATGTGGGACTAAATATTGATATTGTAAAAAAAAAAGCTTCTGCGCTTTGTCCTAGTGTAAAAGTAAGCCGTCAACAATAAAAGTCAGAACTCCTCTCAAAAGTCCAATAAGAATTTTTTTTTGTCATTTGACCACAAAAGAGAAATTTTGATACAAGGACTTCGGAAATCTAAAACAAAAACCAAACGCAACAAATGACTTACACTATATACAATGCATTTAAATTATCATATATTCATAGCAGGTTCTAGAAAATGTTCTTTCAAGCCTCTTTCTTTTCTACTTAATTAAATATAAACAGCAGAGAAGGAGAAACTTCCGGAGCTCTGCACATTAATTCATTTGAGATGTAATGTTAATCAGAAATTGAGAATAAGTTATTCCACGGAACTTTTAGAAAAATTGAAAACACAAAATTTCAGAACGTAAGATTTTTCAATGCTTAAGTTTATACAACAGTTCCTACACTCAACGATATATTAAGGTAGTCCGATCCTCGAGTTTATAAAATATGCAGTTAAGTAATCAAAAATACCCATAAAAGTACCCCTGAATCCAAAAAGTTATGTAAATTTATCCACAGTATTTCTTGAAAATTTAAAATTAAAGTTAATCATATTATAAAAGGGAAAATTGTCAAATCTCCAGTATCTTTTTTATTGGAATATCAGCAATGCATTTTCTAATTGCAAATTGATCAATAAATATATCTTAGGTTAAAAAACAATAGGTATCCAGGCATTCAGAGAAAATTGTCATGATTTTTATACTTATTTGGTATTTTTTGTCCTTTATTTCCGTTATGAATTCTATTATACAGAGTGTTAAAGGCTTTTGCTATCATTGCAAGACAAATCACTTCTTATTTCATATCATGCTAATAAGCTTTGGTGTCTAAGGCTGGATTCAAGAAAATCTTATTTCTCTAAAACTGAATTAATTTTTTTTCCTTTCATAGGGTACAAATGTCAACCTCTTATAAGACCTTTTCTAAGACTTCCAAAAACCTTGAATCTTATACAGATGAATAATATGAAAATTGTTGCATGAAAAAAATTAATTTTCAAGCATCATTTTGATGCATTTCAAATTAAATATTAATTTTTGGAGTTATCCTTCCTGGCTAAGGATGGGATATCCTTAAAGTTCAAGCTTTTTGACATCATGACTGTGTTAACAGTTGATATTTTTTCATGAAAATGGAAGTCATAGATAATTTTACCTTTCGATTGGTCATTTGCAACATTTTTTTTCAACAATCTGTCGAATTTTGGAATATGTTTAAATGAATATGTTCAAATTGCGCGCAATACGTTATATCGCGACTACCAATGAGTACCTCGCAGTTATCTAACTTTGCTGGGGAGTCAAAAAAGTCTACATTTCTGGGGTCAAATGACATTGTTTACAGTAGTGACAATCGAATGATTAGAACAATTTAATGCCGAAATCACGATTTTTTGCCAGATATTGAACTCCAAATAGTAGATTGTCAAATAAGGAAAGTTTAAAATATTTTAACTGCTTAAAAATGTGACGATTTTCAATAAAAATTTAACGAGAGGAGTCCGCTTAATCAAAAATATCGTTTAAAATGTGACAATTTAGGATTGCCTCCTCTCAAAAATATATTAGACTGGTTCAGCGATTGTTTAACGAGGTATTCAACCAGGATTTTTTACTTATCTGTCTTTATAAATGTTACAAATGATCGATCTTGCTTTGTATTGAATAGCACATTGCCCCCACCCAACAGACGATTCCTACCTCAATCGCGAAAGAGTTCCGCTAAGTTAAGTAATCGCGATATCAAGTTTTATATTTGAAGAAGAATTTATTCAAAATTTTATAAATGAGAAGAATAAAACGTCGAAACATTTACTGTGTCCTTCAACTTGTCATTTAGATACTGTAGACGTACTTTTTTTCCACGGGTTCATAATTCCGCGGAATCTCATTTTCTGCTTAATCCACAGGTAGAATATTACGCGGATTTCAAAGACTGTCACTATATTAAGGTATGTCACTCGTCAACTTTTAAGAAAAGTTCACGCAGAACTTCTTACTTCAAAACTATTTATTAAAATTCAATTTTTATGACATATTAAAATTCAACAATGTAATTTTTTTTATCATTCAACGAAAAAACTACTCAAAAATCTACAAAGAAGCAAGATTTATGAGGGACTATTTTTTGTGGTGGAAGGATATTTAGCAGAAAATTCTGCAAATCTGCACATTTATTAAAATTTACATCGTGGAACTTTAGCCTCACATACTTTTACTCGGAGAATATTTTCCCTTATAATATTGCTAGAAATATTTACTATTGGTCTTAATTTATATTTTTAGAACAAGTGTTACACCTTCCCTCAACAAACTTTGCTAAGATATGAAGATATGTAAAAGAATTCATGATAAAATTTAAACCATTTTTCGCCTTAAAAAATCACATATTTTGACTAATATTTCAAAATTAACATCACTGACCCAAACTTATTCTTTAATTATTCTAAACTACTCAATATTTGTGACTGAAAATGTTTTATTGCTTATATAGTTTTTAATACCCCCAAACATGTTACTTTTTAGTGCAAAAAGGTCACACAAAAATTTACGCGCATTATTTGCAAGATTTTTTCAATGATAAATATTATTCAAACCATTTTACGTAAAATAAGATTATATCTATTGCCATGGTTTCATCTGATAAAAAATGATAAAGGTTAAAGTAATTAACCAAAGTTTTACAATTTAAGCGCAAAAAGGTCAACTTAATTGTACCGTAGATCAGTAAGATGCACACTGACCCTCTATTTTCTCTGCGATTTTGAGTTTAACTTTATGAGTACTTATCAGAAATATACTTCTAAAAAAATCCTTGATTTAACAAATTTCAAGAGTGACATACCTTGAGGGGGGACCTATATCGTTATAGGTCAAAGCAGCGTTGTGTGACGTCACAATAGCGACGATTGCTTTTACTTGTTGACTTTTGCAACTGTGATATAGGCATAGCATTGTAAATAATAGATAAGGTACGCAATTTACAAAAAGAAAATTTATAAACAGTTTTATTTGATTTATGGAGTTTGTTAATACTAGAATTCTCTTCCTTTGATTGATAATTCATAGCATTTTCAGTTGTGAATTAATGCTTCGATGATATGCTGATATATAAGTGCCAAAAGATAAGATAAAATTCAGCAAAGAAAGCGGATTAAGTCAGGGAAATATGTTTAATTTTATGTTTACCATTAATTGTATTTTCTGGATAAATCTAAGAAAAAGATTAAGAAATGTTCTTGAACCTATATTTGCTTATTGATTTATAGTACATGAAGATTTTATTGAATAAAGTCTTTCCTAGGTTCTAATAGGTGTTGGTTGTTGACGGGGGGGGGGAGAAGCCGAATGATTGGAATGAAGAAGAAAAGAATCTGTTTAAATTGTTTCTAATCAAAACAAAATACTCGTTTTACGCAAAATAGTTTTATGTTCGGATGTTTGTCAGTGCTTACTTACCTTTTTTAGTGCAGATAGGTCAATATTTATGACACAAGAATACGAAAATAAAAGAAAAAGTCATATTTCTCGTTTATTTTTATCATAAAAGTATACTTTTTTCTTTGTTAAAAAAAAAGAGATGAATCATTTCTTTAAAAAAATATGAATTACACCATTTTCACACAAAGACTTTTTAAGATATTACCCGTTATGCATGTCGGAATTGTAAATTATACGACAAGAAATACGGGATGATACTTACATTGTGCTCGATTATAGTTTTTCATGCGATATGAATTACAATTAATTTGCCTACATTTTAAAGATACAAGTCAAATAAATTAAATACCTAATGATTTTGATTATGATTTGACATTTTTGGTTCCTTTTTAGAGCATATTTGGGGTAGAACAATAATGTCTGAAAATAATCTATTTTTAGCATTTCACCCTGTTTTTGCACGTGCTCCTGTTTAAAAATAAGCATATAAAGGTATTGTTTTTAACATCTAAAAATTAAGAGAAAGTGGTCAAGAAATAAATGTCAAAGTTTTGAAAATTTCACACAAAGACTTTTTGGACATAGGTCCCCCTTTAAGTACGCTTGGACAAATTTCTGCGGAAAATTTGTGACCGCGTACATAGCGTAAATTAATAACACGCAGAAAAAAGTACATCTACAGTATATCGACGACACTGACCAATTAACACTTATATCCGTACGTCGATTCAGTATATCCCCGTGAGTTGAAATAAAAGATACCATAGACTGATGATATGTTACTTGACGTCAGGGATAACCTAACAACCAAGCTTTATGATAATCATGATGACTGTAACTTTTCAGCTTCCCTGACTTATGAGCAAATAAACCCTTATCACCGGCACGGGTGGTTTTTGTCTCTCAGTTGCTTCGATATACAAGAGTATGCTCTACACATGAACAATTTCTAAAGCGACGCAAGCTACTTAACAAGTTGTTGAAACAAGAATATCAATAGTCTTGTTTAAGGTCATCATTATGTAAGTTATATTGTCGATATAGTAACATTGTCAGCAAAAACAACGAAATTTTCCGCAATTTTTATGACAAGGAGCACACGACAAATGTCGTCGGTAGAGGAGGCTCAAACCTGCATGGCACCTGATTCCACCTCTGATGTTTAAGAAGCCTGTGTTCGCTCTTCCTCTGATTTGTATTGTTTTTATGGATTTTTTTGAGCTTGAATATTATTTATTATCTCCGTACTTAATTCACTTAATGCGTAACATTTAATAAATAGTTATAAACAAGCACAGTTTTTGACCATCGTATTTCCAATAGTCTGTTAAAAGCATGGTTTCCAAAGACTAGATAAATGTTGTCAATGAGGAATTCCAGTATCTTTTAATATCACACTAAAATTAAAAATGCACTTGCATGTAGAATCAGCGGGATTTTAAATGAAATTAATGTGCTGATGAAGATATGAGAATTTTCGAGTTCCGTTTTTATTGAAGAAAGAGTTGATTACACTAGACAAAATTGCTTACGCAAAATCAAATGAAAGTAATATTTTACTTTCAAAAACTGGTTATGATGTATCTGATATATTATTATGCTATTTTAGCAAATATATAAAGGATTTAATTCTTAATAAATAAAGAACTACAATGTTAACTAAAGCGTGACCATTAAACATATAGAGATAACGAACAGTATTCAAGATCAAAAGTCCATAAAACAAGTCTAACCAAGACAAAATTGCTACAGTAACGCACCATCAAATGAAAGTAAAAGGTTACTTTTCAAAACGTGTTCATTATGTATATCATATAGCATTATGTTACTATCGCAAAAAATAACCATAAGAATGTCTCAATTCATAAATAACTACAATATTAATTGAGGGCTGAACATTTTTTTGAAAAAATGAAAATCTTGTCCATGCTTTTTTCGGAGGAATAAATTACAATTTTTTTTTGTTTTTGATTTCCTTTTTTTTTTGTTCCTTATGTTTGTACTGATTAAAAAATCAGGAAAAAAATTACATCGTTTGCGGCATTTGATACTAGAAGAGCCTGCTAAAAATACAGTATGGTGTCTAAAGGGGGTTCCTTTGGAAAGATTTGTAAAAAAAAAAAAAAAAAAAAAATTAAAACAATGACAAAAATATGTATTCTTCCAGTAAATAAAATGTTGCAAATAGATTAATAAGCATAAAATTGTTAACTATAGATAGCCAAGTCATTAAGTAAACACCTCACAACAATTTTAATATTGTTCCAAAATTTTGGGTCAACCGGAGGTTGAGTTGACTGGTAATGGATACCAAGGAACTGGAACTGACTAACAGGAGATATAATAGTTAATCACTACATATTATTTGAGTTTTAACTTGGAGATGCTTCTGGTAAAACCCCAATGACCATTTTCGGTCATTAACATCTGCATATCTGGGCAAAAAAGTACTCATTGCATCTCGGGAAAATTGGTTTTGGGGCAAAAAGGTCATTTTGTCGTTTTGTCATGACACCAATACATTTGCTAGTCTCATTTTATTGGAAAGGATGGCTCATTATATATTCTTATCTATATCAATGAGACATATTAAATTCACAAAAATGAATAATAAGTGATGCGTTAGCAAATTTTGTCTAGAACAAACATGGATCACTAAAACATCAGCGGTGGAATAAGATGCCATGGAGGAGTGAGCATCCCCTGCCGACATAGTAAAATATCAAAATCGTATCCATACTTTTTATTATGAATAATTAATAAGCTCTGCTTTTTTGTTTTTTATGTTTGTACTAGTCAAGAAATCAGGGAAAAATACACCGTATGTGGCATTTGTTCCTAAAAGAGCGTGCTAAAACAGACAGTTTGGTGTCTGCAGAGGATTCCTTTGAAAAGAATTCTAAAAATTAAAACAATGAAAAAACAATTTATTCTGGTGAAAAATGTTGCAAATAGATTAATAAGCATAAAGATGTTGACTATAGATAGCCAAGCCATTAAATAAACATTACACCGCAATTTCAATGTTGTTCCACAAAATTAGGGCAACCGGAAGTTGAGTGGACAGGGTATGGACACCAAGGCAAGGGATAACTCGCAGGCGATATAATAGTCAATCGCTGCATATTATTCGACTTTTAACGGGGAGACTGCTTCTGATGTAACCTCAGGGACCATCATCGGTAATTAGCAACTGCATATCTAGTTAAAAAAGGTACGCAATTCATGTCGGGAAATTGATTTTCAGGAAAGGTCATTCCGGGGTTTTGTCATGACACCAAGACATTTGTCAATCCCATTGTATTGGAATAGATGGCGTATTATATATAAACTTATACCGATAGGGCAAATATTAAATTCACAAAAAAAAATAAGTGGTGCGTTAGCAATCTTGTCTAGTGTATGGTTTCAAAAAGCATACTGTAAACGTGGAAATTTTGACGATGTGCTAATTTTGACTATATTGACGATTTTTCTTTTCTCGTCAAAATTTACACTCGTCAAATTTCACATCATTTATATAGCGTCACAACAGACATTGACCATCGTACAGCATAACCACTTAATTGTCTCGGGTTTCCCCCATTAAAACCAGATCAATGTTACTGTAAAAATCTTTTGTAATTAGTTATGAAAACACAGTGATATATAATCCCATTTTTAAAATCATTGAATCTAAATTAGTGTATCAAACACTGCATGCGTAACTTCGCGTAATTATCACGCTGTGCTTGACCTATTTTTGACCTCAGGCAAATAATTGACCGCTTATAATTGAAACAGATTACAAGAGGGCAATTTATTTAATCAAATCTTATACACACTTAGATAGTTTGCACAATCTTACACATTGTAGATGGTCTGTTCAAAAATTAAATGTCAGTGAGCCCGATGTTGCCTTTATATCCCCGTGAAATCAAAGATATATAACTATTGATTAAATATTTCGTCAAAATTAACACTCGTCAATTTTTGTAAATAAAAAATCGTCAATTTTTCAACTCGTCAATATAACCACGTTTACAGTATAACGTAAGGAATGATTGCATAAAGTCCTTTAAAAACCTGTGCATTTTGATGTAATTGGCTTTTGAAAAATATTGGTGACCATAAATTTTATCAAAGTTTTTAGAGTTTTAGAGAATCAACATCTGGTTTACACTACATATAGAATATACTGTACAGCACTCAATATTTCTATATGGATTAAAGACAATGGATTGGTACAGCATTTGCTGGACCCTGCATTATATCTTTGCTTGTGATGATTTTTTAGGAAGATAAGGAATTCATAATCGACATAGTAGATTAAACTTGGACTGGTTGATAAGAATGTATAACATATTTAAAAACACTGAAATGTGACATTAAAGTATTTCATCCTGAGAAAGTGAATTAAGAGTATATGTAGGATTTCCAAAATTCAAGCCATGTTCTAAAGTGCAGATCTAATAATGAGCCTTACAAACCAAGACGATATTGTTACAAGCCTTGTCTTCTGAAACCATAACATAATTTTCATATAGTCACTTTAAACACCTCAGGTTTCATGAAAACGGAAGGAATATTATAATTAATATAAATATTTTTCTCATAAACTCCACATTAATAACTCACATTTCCTGTATCAAGGGACCATCAAGTAAAAGTGGTTTAAGCGTTCGTTGTGATAAATTATTTAGGGAAATTATTTGAAGTTGTAAAAAAAATTATAAAGGAATGTTACATGTAAACTTTGAATAAATGTTTTTACATGCGAAGAATAAAACACAAGATACGTATGGATCATTACAATTGCAGTGATATTCATATCTAATTTCTTTAAATGAAACAAGTGACAACTTTTGTTTTCTCCTGCTATTACACACTATTTAAGTTAAATAAATTGGTTAAATGGTTACATTTACTTATTAAATTGTTTTGAAAGTCAGTCACAATCCTAATATTTGATATATTTCCTCAAGGATCATAGTGTGATAAATATAAAAACGCAACAGGCATGTAGCAACGGTTTTTCAAACATATGTACGCTTTTTATACCCGTAAACTAAGATTAATGATAATATACATTTATTGACTGAGTTCGAGGGCAACATGCGTTTTTCGGACCAAAAAAAAACAAACTGTCTGCCTGAGGCCGCCAGGCCGAAGGCAGACAGTTTGGTTGGAGGGTCGACAAAACGCATTTTGCCCTAGAACTCAGTCAATAAATGTTTTGTTATATCTTTCATTTTAATTTTTTTTACTACATACATGTATTTTAAACTGTATTTCGTGATGTTACTTCAAATTCGTCACTGTTAAACACCAACGTATGAAAATGAGATGAAGTTCCGCCCATTCTGTGACGTAAGCGGTCCAACATCTCATCGACCGGTCCAACATCTCACTCAGCGGTCCAACATCGATTTTTTATGCCTGCTCAGCAAAACATTAGATATGTTGGACTTTTTTTCAAATAGATTTGTATAGGATCATTTTTTTTAAAGGTAAAACAAAAAAATGTTATATCAAAAAAGGTATCTTTTTTGTGTTATAGAGATGCAAATGCTTCAAACATATCTTATTAGTTTTTGTATATGGAAGGACTAGCAAAGATTTTTTTTTATGTTCCCATTTCACAAAGGAAAGTTAAACAGATCTACTGCAAAAGGAGTCCCAAAAATCGGTGACCGGGGTATTTGTCTTATGCCTGACACTGCAGCTGCATTTACGCTTAGAGGAAAAAATTGACGAAAAGAAAGTATACAGAACTTTTCAATTACATTGAACAATATTATGTCAGACATGCCGTGGAAAATGATATTCATCAGTATCTTTGTGGCATCCCCAAAGATGAGTATGCTGCTCAGGATTTCTGTTCATTACAAAGACTTAAGACACACGTACAACAGGAAATGCCTTCAGAGATTGAAACTATGTTAAGAATATGTATAACGTACTTTTCTTCATTTTAGATAGTATTTGCATTATTAATTGAACGATCCTCGTACATTTCTAAACAGATACATTTACATTTCCTGTTATGTTTCCACTAAGTCAATTATAAAATTGATTTGAATGACATTGTCGTGAAAAGTCACGAAAAGATAATATATACGTATAAACAAGTGATTAAGTGACGGCACTATGATTGATTGATTGCATATTGTTTTACATCCCAGTCGAGAATATTTCACACATAAAGAGACGTCACCATATATCAGTAAAAGGCTACAAATTTTTACCTTTACTTGGCACTTAGGACCATTGATGATCGTGTCTTCGCCTACCGTGAAACGGGGCCTACGTTATAAAGTCATATCCTAAAGACCCGCAACTTTCACTTCCAAGTGCCGAGCGCATGGAACAGCTGCTACCTATTTTTTATCGACCTCCTGATCAGACAGCACTTAACATTTGCATGTTGACATAATTATCTAGCAAATTGACATAAATAAGTAGCATGTTGAATGGTGACATAAATACCCTTCATGTTGACATAAATATGTCGTATGATAACAAAAATAAGTCTCATGTTTACATAATTATGGTGCATCTTGTATTTACAATGTCAGATACGGGTGTCAGTATAGGTATTTCCCCATATTAAAATCAGATTCCCTTAAAACAGTTGTAACTTTCAATGTCAACATCATTATCTTGCATATAGACATAATTATCTTGTATGGTGACATAATTGTTTTGCATATTGACATAATTATCGTGCATGATGGGGGCAGAAATATTCCACTTCAGAATTAGATTTGAAGTCAACTCTTCATTTTTTTTTTTTAGATAAAACTAATAATTGAATAATATATCATTATACCTACCAGTGTTATGTGAAAGGTCTATTAGATGATTATGACACAATTCCTTCCTGTTTATGTATATAAAAGCATAATATATAGCCATATTCCTTAGAGATATCTCTGTCTACTTATCACAACAAAAACATAATAAGTTTCCGGACTATAATAAAGCAAATTTACACTTGTATAAAATGTCAAAAGAATAAAATAATTCATAAATGAATCCGTTCTCATGGACATTTCAGTTCCTTTTAATTAACACAGTATTGAACAGAAAATAAAAACAAAATGTATGTGTTCTCTTTTTTGTTGCATATTTCATAAAAAACATTGCAGTCAAAATCATTTTCCTATCAGAACTATGGTAATTTATCTTTACAGTGATTTTACATTTTCTATAGCAGTCGTGGCATGCAATGTCACAGATTTATAGAACTCGTTATGAACGTACAGAAATCAATTTATCTCATACGTGTGGGGGGATACAGTCCATGAGATAAACTTATGCTTTATCGACGGGTAGATGCTTTATCAATAGCTATTCCGGTTTTGACTCGCTTCAAGATTTTATATAATGGAAACTTTTTTGTGAAAGTTATTGCCCTTATAAAATTGGCCACTTGAAGAAGTTGTTGTTATAAGATTCCTTTAACATCTTCAATAATGCTTTTTCATATTATATTACGTATGCCTACCTAGCAAAAATTCTAAATTTTGAACACGATATACCTTCTTTCGAGGTATGTCAATATCAACGGTGCTACGTCATTAAGTTATACGTAGTGCTACGTCACAGGCGCTTGACGTTTTTAACCTTTCTCTTTATAAATAAAAAAAATTCCCTACTATAATAATAAACAAGGTCAGACACGTAGCCATCTTGGATTTTTTTCAGGTCAGCTACCTCACCTCGATTTTTAGTCTACAATATGTTTAAAATAAACAGATACAACCCTTTCCTTGGAGTACTTACCTTAACTATGCCTCCACTTTCGGACAATCCAACTCAAACCACATTAAACCCTCTCTAATCCTTAAAATATCGCTTCATACTCAGTCTACTGCTACCGACTCGGTAAAAACTTAGAAAAGGGAGGCCGGAAGTTTATGTTATTATGTAAATTAGAATTCCCTCTACTTAAATTTGATTGATTACTAAGGTATTTATATGATAAATACCAGTAAAACTGTTCAAGCTCCATTATTTTGTGTGTATTTTATTTTTCATGCTGTAGATTTACATGATGCAAACAGTTCGTTTTCTATTTCAAATATCACCACAATTTTAATATTCATAACTTTTAAGATATCAACCAATCAGAAAAGGGCTTTCCCGGATTATGACGTTCTAACATAAACTTCCGGCCTCCCTTTTCTAAGTTTTTACCGAGTCGGTAGCAGTAGACTGAGTATGAAGCGATATTTTCAAGATTAGAGAGGGTTTAATGTGGTTTGAGTTGGATTGCCAGAAAGTGGAGGCATAGTTAAGGTAAATACTCCAAGGAAAGGGTAGTATCTTTTTATATTAAACATATTGTAGACTAAAAATCGAGGTGAGGTAGCTGACCTGAAAAAAATCCAAGATGGCTACGTGTCTGACCTTGTTTATTAATATAGTAGGGAATTTTTTTATTTATAAAGAGAAAGGTTAAAAACGTCAAGCGCCTGTGTGCTACGTCATCAATTTGAATTAGCAATCATTTCGCAGGGGAAGTCTCAAAGTTTTGTTAAAACCAAATTCGTATGAAATAAATAGGGCATCTATATTTTTGTGATTTGATATTGGCTTTATACAACGAGTTGAAATGGTGTATATTCATTCGGCAAGCCTAGCGAATATATACACCATTTCAACTCGTTGTATAAAGCCAATATCAAATATCCTCTATTTATCCCATGTTTACCTCTGTAGCCTGTGGATATGACTCATTGGATATTTTTTTATATCCCACACTTGTGACGTCACAATGGCTTTTGTGTAAGAGAGAAAAAATAAAATGATGTGGAGTATTAGGTCCTATATAAAACAGTGTTAACATTGATAGTTGTAATAAAACATAGGATAATAAGATTTTCACATGATTTGTAGTTGGATATGATTTTTTCAAACTCGTGTGTTTTATATCATCTCAAAGACTATTTATTTTAAAACACACTACTCGTTGGATAAAAGGCATATCCATATACAAATCATGGGAGATCCTATCTATATATAATGATTTCCATGCACAATAGTCAAAGATAGCATTTTTAATAACGTTCAAAACCAGAAGATGGCAGCAATGCAGAAAATTAAAGTGACGGCGACTGTTTCAAAACGTCGAATATTTGCTTCTTATAAACATGATGAATTATCAGGAAAAATAGTTATAACATACATTACAGTTCAGTTATTTTTTTTTATATTCAAACTGCTTTTTCAAAAAAAACCATTGTATATCTTAATAATAACTTGTTAAGTATATGTATAAGGTTAAGGGGGGAAATACCTAAGCGGAGTAAGTAGCCTTTGTTAACCGGTTACATCTGCCGTTAACCCTATAAATTGAACAGGTAGATGAAACACAAAAGAAACTAGATGCTGTCATGAGACAGTAATACCCGCACTAAGGTGTTTGCCTCTAAATACACACTCCTTCATATTAGACTTTCCAAGGAAAAAGTCAAAATAATTCTATAATTATCACAGTACATGTATTCGTCAAATTGAGCATAAAATTTTCAGGTGACCATATGATCTATGAGCCTCACATATGTATTTTGTATACTATATTTATTACTCGTCTGAAATAACAGAATTTAATTAATGAATCAAATTACTTAATTAGATTCTGATAAATATTTTGCCCATAATTTGGAACTTTTAAAATTTACTTTCTCAACGACATAAAATATTATTTTAGTACTAAACGTTTTTGATGAATTTATCAAAATGTGCAAACTGATTTTAGTATTTGGTCAGGAAAAAAACCATTGAAAATACAACCCAATTAATTTGTCAATGCCTATCTCCACCCCCACCCCCCCTCACACACACACACACAATCTCTCTCTCTCTCACATTTTTAGCTCACCTGAGCTGAAAGCTCAAGTGAGCTTTTCTGATCACCCATTGTCCGTCGTCCGTCCGTCTGCTAACTTTTCACATTTTCAACTTCTTCTCAAGAACCACTGGGCCAATTTTAACCAAACTTGGTACAAAGCATCCTTGGGTGAAGGGAAATTTAAATTGTTAAAATAAAGGGCCAGGTTCGCTTCCAAGGGGAGATAATCAAGAAAATACAAAAATAGGGTGGGGTAATTAAAAGATCTTCTTCTCAAGAACCAGTGGGCCAGGAAAGCTGAAACTTATGTGGAAGCGTCCTGGGGTAGTGTAGATTCTAAATTGTAAAAATCATGACCCCAGGGGTAGGGCGGGGCCACAGTAGGGAATCCAAGTTTTACATAGAAATATAAAGGAAAAATCTTTCAAAATCTTCTTCTCAAGAACAAGTGGGCCAGGAAAGCTGAAACTTATGAGTAAGCATCCTGGGGTAGTATAGATTCTAAATTGTAAAAATCATTATCCCCGGGGTAGGGCGGGGCCACAATAGGGAATCCAAGTTTTACATAGATATATATAGGAAAAATCTTTAAAAGTCTTCTTCTCAAGAACCAGTGGGCAAGGAAAGCTGAAACTTATGTGGAAGCATCCTGGGGTTGTGTAGATTCTAAATTATTAAAATAAAGATGGGGTTGGGAGGGGGAAGGGGGCCTCAATAGATGTAAGTAGTGGGGAAATCTGGAAAAAAAATGTATCACCAAAGTTACTCAGATGAGCGATGTGGCCCATGGGCCTTTTGTTTAAAATAGACCTAGATGGCAAAGTTATGTTAAAACATCGTTTATTATGAGAGTTTGAAATTTGTTCTTGTACTAAACAGTTTTACGTGTGAACATCTTATTGAAAATTTCTACATTCACATTGGGTTTGCGTCACCCATTATCATATTTTTAGATAACACCTCTCAACTCGGCACACCTCGGCCGATTCATACTTCATCTAATGAAGGCGACGGGATCAGCAGATATTATATAAAACACATGTATGCTGACGGTGCAGTGTGGTCAGTTAAAATCATTTGTGTTTTAAGGGGACGAAGGATGTATGGTCACGTGACTCAGTTTAATTATGTCATAATTTCTTATAAAATATGTACAAAAACAAATTGAAACCACAGTATTTGGGGAAAAAAATGACTGTTTGTTCGAGTTCAACATCTTGTATAAAAATATCTAAAGACATTCAAACTTTCTTGCAAATATTTTCAAATTACGGAATAGATTAATCCACTCTTCTGTTTCCTACACTGCGCGTCCAACGAGTCGCTGACGTCATAGTGGATCTTAGTACGGTAAGATTATATACAAGGTAAAACACGGGTAGTATAATATCATAAAAACGGGTCATGATCAGTACATGGTGGGATATTTTATGAATTACAGAACACAAAAAATATGTTTACTTGGTTGTTGACGGAAATATATTGTAGTTATGTCTTACTTAGCTTATTTCGCAAATGTGTGACGTCATAGTAGGGTTTTCCCGTACTCGAGAAATGTAAACATGACACATTTTTCTCATGCTCATGTCTTGTTTAACTATGCCCTGTGCAATATTGAGCTCAGCTTCACCAATCGATATTTTTGCAGTTAATCAATAACATGACGAATTTGCATTTCGACGTAATTTTTCATATATTGAATGATAGGATTTTTTGTAAATTAATTTTTTTGTCGTTTAAGTTGTCTTAAAAAGAACGTCATTTTCCGTCTCCAGATGCGATGTGACAAAAGAATCTTGCTTTTTCGAATTTTAAACCCTATTCATACTCTGAAATATTTTAAAAGACACATGTTCGCTGACATATTTTTTATCTATGCTGAAAAAATTCCATTATGGACTGAGTAATGGGCCCAGAAATACGGAGAATCAAAACTTCACTCAGACACTGTGGGGCATAGTGTTTGTCACCCAATATCTCAGAAATAAATCTAGAAACCTATTGATATATCTGCTTTAAGGCATGTGGGACATACTAAGTAAGATATATTCAAAATATGAAAAAAAATTGAATGACAGGTATTTTTTCAGCTAAAGGTCCTTCATCCCCTTAATTGGATTATATGGATTATATTTCATGAATTTGTTGACAAGACCTAAGTACGAAAGACGAATAGGGCCACATAAAAAAATAATTTTATCTCGTAATTACGAGAAAAGATCTCGTTATAACGAGATAATTATCTCGTAATTACGAGAAAAGATCTCGTTATAATGAGATAATTATCACGTAATTACGAGAAAAGATCTCGTAATTACAAGAAAAAATCTCGTAATTATCTCGTAATAACGGGAAAAGATCTCGTTATAACGAGAAAAGATTATCGTTATAACGAGTTAATTATCTCATAATTACGAGAAAAGATCTCGTTATTACGAGTTAATCATCTCGTTATTACGAGAAAAGATCTCGTAATAACGAGAAAAGATCTCGTTATTACGAGTTAATTTTCTCGTTATAACGAGAAAAGATCTCGTAATTACGAGTTAATTATCTCGTTATAACGAGAAAAGATCTCGTAATTACGAGATGATTATAAGTATATATTTATGCCTTTATCTTGGATTTTTTTCTTTAATAAAAATGTGTGAAGAGGACGAAATAATTTGATTGTGCTTCGATCTGGGATTAAGTAGCATGAGATCCTGCAATGTTTATCGAGCTGTACAGGCATATCAAAAAGTGTCAGGACCTTAAAGAGAAAACTGAAACGTCTAGGATTATTTCGACGGAAAAATTACAGTGAACTTATACAAGCTGCTTTCATTCATTCAATCTTTATTTCCCCCTTTCGGAGATTTCATGATCATACAAATTGAATTTTACAATACATAAATAACATCAAGAAAAAAATTATAACATATATACATGTCATAGAAATGGGATAGAAAAAGAAGAAAAAAATACAGGAAAAAGAAGGGGAAAAACAACACACATATTATTACAAGATAATCAACTCGTGATTACGAGATCTTTTCTCGTTATAACGAGAAAATTAACTCGTAATAACGAGATCTTTTCTCGTTATTACGAGATCTTTTCTCGTAATAACGAGATAATTAACTCGAAATAACGATATCTTTTCTCGTAATTACGAGATAATCAACTCGTTATAACGAGATTTTTTCTCGTTATTACGATATCTTTTCTCGTAATAACGAGATGATTAACTCGTAATAACGAGATCTTTTCTCGTAATTACGAGATAATCAACTCGTAATAACGAGATCTTTTCTCGTAATAACGAGATAATTAACTCGTAATAACGAGATCTTTTCTCGTAATTACGAGATGATTATCTCGTTATAACGAGATCTTTTCTCGTAACTACGAGATAAAAATATTTTTTTTATGTGGCCCTATTCGTCTTTCGTACCTATGACATTCGGTAAGTACAAGATTTAGTATAGATTGCATAAAAATAGATAAATGCAAATGGTTAGGTTGAGAAGTTCAAAAAGGGTCAAAGATCATCGCATGCCACAGTCGACAAATTTCACATTGTCAAGTTATCTCCCGTTGCGGACATTCAGTATATACAGGCGCAGATCCAGAATTTTTTTTTTTCGAAAAGGGGGGGGGGGG
>PRKT01000359.1:240705-258475 GCA_003671525.1 Saccostrea glomerata | reverse complement strand
CAGGGTTCTCCATGAGCTGTTTTACTGTGTTGCTCCCGACACAGTAAAATTTTCTCCGACACAGTTACGATTCAAATTTTATGCGTGCGACACAGTAAAAATTTTGCCGACACAGTAAAATCTGTGATAATTAGAAAATCTAAACATGTAAAGTCTCTAACTAAATCTTATATCAAACAATTCTACCGTCTTTCAATTCTAAACGGTGGAACACTTAATAACAAGGGCTTCACCGTGCTAGTCAATTATCTCCTCGACCCTCGCCGGATTTAACGCATCAGGGAACAAAGACAAATACCGGTATTTTGTTTTCACACTTCCATGTAACGGTTAATTGGTAGTTGCAAAAAATACATTGCATTATTTTTTAAAAAATATTTAAATATCTCTCTTCTATAGAGCCACGGCTCTAGAATTATGTTTGTAGCATAGACAGTCAAACATAACATCGTACCGAAGTCTTTCATCAATTAATGTAATAAATTGCTTAACATTTTCAAAATGTTCAAGGAACTCTTAAAAGTACTATAGTAATAATACCATTCTGAAGTTTTGTAATTCGATCAAGAAAACTGACAAGTAATCACGGCAAATTTACTTTAAAAAATGTTAAGTACAAGAAGTTCGACAGTATCGACCAGAATTTCCTCTGCTTTTCAAAACGCGTTTTTTTTTTTATCAATATGCGCAACGATACCATTTGTGTAACGGATTATCGATTTCTATAAGCATGTGTATGTATTCCTTTGTTATTATAATGAATTTTGATTAATATACGAATTTAACCACGAAAATATCGCGAAATTTTAGTGTTTCGCGTAAAGTCTGCAACACAGTAACATTTAAAATGATAGAGAACCCTGCTACCTTAAGGTCTCTCTACCACCACAATGCTAATGATTCAAAGTAAGAAAACTGCATTTATTTCATTTCTAAATGTTGATTTCTTGATAGTAAAAACATAACAAGGGGAATAATCAAATGTTAAACCCGCTTTTGATTGGTTAGTTTGGATCTTGAATTTCGAAACTCGAATTTCGAATCTCGTATTTCGAAACTTGAATCTCGAATGAGCCTTCTGGGCTTTCGTAAATAATCGTTGTTTATTACTTATATTTGCATTCTTTGATGTTGTCAAGAATGTTAGAGGAAATCCTGGCTTAATCTAATCTTAGTCAGCATTCTCCTTTATCTAGCATCAAAAGGTTTTGTTAGATATTTTGTAATACATAATTGTTTAAAAAGTACTTGTACATTTGTCCTTTAGAAGTTAAGACGAAAATATAATTGAAAAAAATATTTTATATGTAAACATCACCCATCTTTCGCTCAATTATTTCATATTTGCATTTATCAAAACCAGAAATAGCTAAAACCTAGTCTTCCGAACTCTTCTTTAAAGGTCATAGGAGACAAATACCTAAACATAATGAGTTACTGTACATATGGGAATAACTTTATGTGAGGTGATAAAATAAGACTGAAATTCTTATTTGGATTTTTAATGCAAGATTATAAGCGACAACACAGTTGATCAAATTTCCTGATAATGAGCTTTGACTTACCTTCCTTATTTCCCTAAGCCTGTGAGGTAATAAAGGCTCAGTTGCTGTTCAAAGCTATGGCATGTTTACAATTTGCCTTGTCATTTTGCAGCGTTATTTTATTTTATGAAATATCATAATCATGGTATTAACCTTGTTTAATCATACGATCTTCAAACAGGCTTGTATTTCGTTTTTATATAAATTCCCCCGCATATTTTCACGAGCATGTTTTATCAGTCAGAGATAATTTCCATCGTTTGACACTTTGATCGATTGAGAGAAAGGGTAACAGCGATCGAAAGAGGGAGAGAATGATAGAAGAGTGGGAATGAATTTTTACAGTATGCAAGGCCTTTATTTACAACAAAGTTTTATCTTAAAAGCGGAGCCCAACGCGGTCAATGATTAAATTCTCCTTGTTAATATTGGCCTATTGAATGCGCTACGTACACATGTGTATACGAGGGTCATTCAAAAAATACGTAGACAATGTTCTCCATGATCATATTATTTTTACAAAACTTAATATCAACGCATTTTCATATGTAAAATCGTTTATTTTTTCGGTGTATAAAGTTTCATTCAATTTGATTAAATGGAACTCATGTAAGACAACTTTAGAAGCAATGTGTTTTGTCACCACGGAGCATGGTTAACAACACTGTGACGTCAAAAACAACGTCGAGAAAGTTTCTTAAACGTACTCCGCCTTTTCATTTCATACACGGTTTGTAGAATCTTCCCCATTCATAAAATCATATCTATAACACTTGACAACAAGTTTGCTACATGTAACAATTGTTTGAGTGGCTTTAGTTAGATTGTCAATATTTTCAAATTCTTTACCGCGTAACTTTGCTTTCACAAGTTCCGAAAAAGTTAATCACACATCAAGTTTCACGACGTTACTTACTCTTTTGACAAGATTTTTAACAAGAACCTGGTCTTTGCAGACCATCTATCGGCGATTCAAAGTCTTCAACACTCAAAAAATAGTCTTTTCCATTATAAACAATTGCACAGCTCATTTAAATATCGATTTTCTAGTTCCTCAAGTATTCTCAGTTTGTTTTAAAGGTTTCTCGAATGCAAAACATAATTCTATCGCTACTCGCTGCTCCGTGACTTCCTCTGACGTCGTCGTTTTTTTGCTTTTGTAAATGAAGTCTATCTGCCTTATGAATATAATATCTTTTAAACGAAGCGATATATTACATTAAATTTTAGCATCTGAAGTAATAAAACAATACTTAATTTAAACATTTCAATTTTATTCCTTTTAAGCGCCATTTATTAGAGTTTTGACTACAGACATTATAAAGTGTATAATTAGTATATATACATTGTAGCTCAATTTTGACCTTGCTCTTTGACCCAATTTTTGCTGCCTTAAATCTTTAAGAAATTTGACAATTATCAAGGTATTTTCAATTTTATGGGCTCAAATTATTTGAATTGATAGTTAAAATTTGTGTACTTAATTTGGTTATAATATGACGGTAATTAAAGAAGTTATGACAAAAGTCTACGAACTTTTTGAATGACCCTCGTATGTGGCTTTTAATAAAAACACCAAAAAATATGAAGTGAAACATGAACTCTTTATTGTGTAAGTGTATGAACAATTTATTCTATTCTAATTAGTTGACAGCGCTTATTTATATTTACTTACTAATGTACAATACTCTACCCCAAAATCCTTTCTCTCGCTCTTACCCCCATCCCCATGATTCTCCTAACTTGACTGTCAAAATAATTATAAATATACAGTGTATAAAGTATGCATTTAATTTAAACTTTATTAAATTGAAAAAAATATCGATTTCTTATTTATTCAATGAATCATTATTTTTATCTATTTCATAGATGTATTTTCAGTTGTTGAAGCCATGATTTATTTTTTTTTCGCTCACACAAGTACATTTTGTTCGTTTAAAAGTCATTTGTACTAACGTGCATAATATACAAAGAACAAGGTTCACTCTTGCCTTCTTTGGCCCTGTGTATTTCTGAAAATCTTAAACTCCATAGTTTTAGTTAACAATGCATTGAATATCACTTAGATATTTGGGGACTGCGTATCTATCAAAAAATGGCGTAATTTTCTGGCTAGTCAATGCATTATGACGTCTCAAAATGCGTCAATTTCCTCATATTCTGAAAAGACTACGAAAAAGGCCAATTTTAAAAGCTATTTTTCAATACTTAATATAGAGCGCAACCTCTGATCTAAAATATGCAACTAGTAAATGATAGAACTGTTTCCGAGGATTAAAATCATGTTTTTTTTTAATCAGAGAGTGCGCTCATATTTTTTTTCTTTCCTGAAAGTACTCAATTATACCTGTTTACCTAAAAATTCAAGAACATTGCAATTTCATAAACCCAATTCTCCAGACCTGAACTTTTAGGAGAAAAATTTTAATACAATATGAAAGCAATGTCTCCATTTTATTTAATGCCTCAAAAGGAAAATCAAGTGTTGATCAATCAAATCGGTATATCCACAGGACCATTTTATGCATAAAGTGAACCGACTTCTTTACGTAGTTTAGCTCTTCTGAAAGTTGCTATTAAACTCAAATTTTCCTTGTCAGCAAAAACAACTCAAATGCTGACTAACGTTTTCCATACTAATTGATTTGTTAATCCATTATTTATACAATGAATTGACGACGGATTTTCCCCAAATCATGACAAGGATCACATGGCGGGTGTGACCGGTCAGCAGGGGATGCTCACTACTCCATGACACCTGATTCTACCTCTGATGTGTCGAAGGTCCGTGTTTGCTCTGCTCCAATTTTGTATTCTTTTATGGACTTTGATATTGACTTTTGTTCGTTATCTCCATATTCTTCACAAAAGAGCGAATCAAGAACTTCCATAGTAAGAATAGAACGTATTTCACAAGTTTTGAAAGCTGAGAAACATTTGCTTATCCTTTTTATCCACTTACTTTATTTACTTATTACCAATGAAAAGAAATAATCCAATGTAATCAATACGATACAATACAACAGATGTTTCGTAATCCAAGATTCAGATAATTTAAAAACGTATCTTAGTTATATTGTCAAGAATATGGCATTTTGAGATTTAGCACTAATAAGTCATATTTGTGAATCACATGATCAAATAAAATGCTAATTTAAAGGTGTTCTAGATCTGTTGGAATAAGTTCATGTCCCACCGAGGGACATGAGCAGCATGCTTTCTTTTGTTTCTTGCAGATGATATACACAATAACACCAATGATGAAACCAATTGCAGCAGTTACGATAATCCAAACACAGACTTTTCCTGAAATTAAAGATTCCACTTTAAGTACACCAAGTTAAATATTTCGTATTAATTTAGAAATGAAATTTTTTTTCATAAATTTTCCTTTGCTATCTTTGTTTATTTTATGTCAAATCAAAGAAGTTAGGGATTTGACTGCATTTTGTCTTAAAGTTTTAAATTAATGGCCTCTATACAAATCGAGTATATAAATGAAATACGGAGATACCGAAAAATAATAAAGAATATTTCCATTTAAATTCTATTTTTTTTCTTTGTGATAGCTCTTTGGAATTTAGCGGAGTTGATTTCTCGATAATTTTACCGGAATGCAAATAAGGCAGGTCGATAGGTCACAAGCGAAGGTGACCTAATATGCATGCAAATTTCTTTCTCTGTGTCTGTCGCTAAGGAGGTCAAATATGCATGTAAGTATCGTGCGGTTGCCTTTGTGTTTGACGTCAGTGGGCTATTGAAATTGACATGGGAGTCCTCGTATAATGTAAATTTATGTCCACATTTTTTAAAATCTATATATACAATTTTATTTCACAATAAAATGGAAATATAAGGAATCGCTGTCTAGTTAGTATAGTATGCCAGGGACATTAACGATATTAGTTGTGGGAAACATTGGATAATTTTCGCATAAAGGGCGATCCCATGTCACTATCGTTGATGCTCTGGAATACTATACGAACTAGACAGTGATTCCTTAATCAAAGGTCCATTAAGCAAGACAAACCAAGGTCAAATAAGTAAACACGAAACATAAGAGGTTATAAGGTACCAAGAAGAAACAAGCATCTGGTCACGCCCGCCTTATGCTCATTGTCATGATTGGGCAAACGGCAAGATCCCTAGACAATTTTAAAACAATTAACCAACAATGAGAAAGGAAAGCATCAGTCAGCATTTATTGTTTCTTGTTGTTTAATGTTAAGATATGCATTATCCCAGCGAACTTGAAACATAAGACAGCGAAAAGTCTGTTGCATTGATTTCATAACGGGGTGTTTTGATGACTATAGACGATAGAGGCCTTCAGCAACTAAACTGTATGTCAACTGAAAAATTCAGAATTCCATCGTCAAATTTCTTTATACATAAATCATTATTTCGTGGTTACCTGCATATGATGTGTACTTCTCCTAACTTCTCAAAACTCATTCGATAGTCAAGAACTCTTTAAGAAGAATTTCGTTTTAAAGTCGATGTCCCATTGAATAAGTTCTTCTTCTATTTTTCTTCTATTCAGTAAAAATAATTTGAAATGACTTTAACTTACCCGTGTCATTCTTTTGATATCTGCTGCAATCTGCTTTTTGTGGTGCTATAGTGAATAAAACGTTAAGATCGGTATGCAGTATACAAAACAAAGTCTCATATGAAGAAATAATATTATATTTACTCTAATAAAGTTATTCAATACTCATGTTAACAATATAACTTACATATAGAAAGAAAAAATAATATTTTATTCAAATGAGAAATTGGGTTTAATGGACTTGGTGCTTTATATGACAGATATGGTAAAAATTAATCGAAAGTTGATAAGTAATTAAAAATGCAAAATTTAAACAAGAATCGCAAGAAGATGGAGGAATACTATACAATTGAGGTAACCCGAGTGACTCAGTTGATAAAATAAGGTTTATCAGTTAAAGTCAAGTCAGATGTCATAAAAAGAATAAAATAATGACGGAAAAACAATTTCATTATTTTATTTGTATTTATATTATATATATTAAGCAGTGCTGCAGCAGCGATTTTATTGGATAATATGTTGAAATAAAACAAAGTAGTTCCAAATCAAACTTAATTTAGGTGTGAAAAAAAAGCTTTATCGACAATTTCTTAATAATTCACTATTCTGATCGCAAATTCCTGTAATTTTATCTTTCAGATTCACCGAGAAAAGAACGTTCTATAAAAAACTCACAATTTTCACAATGTTTTCCACTGAAGAAATTTACACAACTACATTTGTAGGCTACTTTTGCGACAACTTTGCAGTGTCCACCATTTTTGCAAGGTACAAAGTTACAAGGATCGTCTGAAATGAATATGATTTGGTATTAATAAACAAGAGGTCCATGGTCCTTATATGTCACATGAGCATCATGCAACGCTTTTCCAACAATGAATATGGTACATGTTTTAAACCCGATGCCATTAAATTAACTATTTTGAAAAAAGGTACCAAACCATCATGATTATACATATATCAGTTGATAAGCATGGTTATACTTAATACCCAGAGAGAGAACAAAAATGCATTAAAAATAATCAGCAATATTCAGCAATAATCAGTAGTGCCCTCCTCACAAGAGCCCCTGACCGCTGACCCTAGGTACATTTCACAAGCATTAATTCATTATCAGAATATAATCAGAGCCCCCTTTAACCATTATGGTACTTCTGACACAGGAGGGGGGATTGAAATACACAATTTTGAAAGAAGTGTCGAGCAGATGAGATTTTTTTTAATTTGAATTTTTACTACATATTTAATCTAGGGACGCCCTAACACAAATATCCCTGGCCTTGAAATTCAGAATTTTGGGAGAGGCACCCTTCTTTATAATAACTTTTAATGCAGTTTGTTTCTTTAATACCCAAGAGCAGAGAAAAAGATTGTCAAAGAATAAATACATTTCCATTATATAAATTTAAATAGAGCCCATCCTAACACCAGAAATACAGTTCCTGGATCCATGAAATTTACAATTTGGAAGAGACATCCTACCTCATAAAAACTATACAATAAATTTCTTTCTATTTATGTACTTAATAAGATTATTAAATCCCCAGGAGCAGAGAAGATTTTCAAAGAAATAATGCATTTTCACTATACAATATATGTAGCCCGCACTAGAACTCCTGTATCTGGGGTCATGAATTTTAAATTTTTTGTAGAGGAATCAATGTTTATTACATTCATACAAAGAGTTCGAGTGCTTAATTTCCGGTGGGAAAAAGAGAATTCTTTAAAGATTGCATTGATTTCAGTGATTTTGTCCCACCACTCAGCCCCCAGGGGGAAGGGACCATGGAATTTACAATCTTTGTTCCCCTTCACCCATATATGCTTTTTGCAAAAATTGGTCGAATTGGTTCAGCGGCAGCTGAGGAGAAACTGAAAATATTCAAATGTTAATGCACGACGAAAACAGGTCATAGGTTTACACAGTGACCCAATAAATCGTACTAAGAAAGGAAAGTCAGGCTTATTTTCCTTTTACTGCACTTTCATGTATGCTTTCTTTTCCTATACTAAAATTTCTTTTTGAGAATTTAGATATTGGGAAACAGGCTTTAAATTTGAAAATTGCAGAAAGCATGCGAGTTTGACTTTCTTTAGCAAATAATTAAAATATGAGCACAGCCCACGATCTATATAAAAAAACATGTTTTTTATACTCAGAAACAGATCTTTCATTACGTTTTTGCATATTTTGGATCAGATGTTGTGCATTATATGAAATATTGGAAAAACACTTCAATATTAAGCCCTTTTCAAAGGAATTTACAGGATATGAGGAAAAAGACGCATTTTATGACGTCATAATGCATTAAATGGAGGGAAAATTACGTCATAATAAATAGATACGTGCTAATAAACACTCCATGTGATAAATACTGCATTTGCAACCTACACTGAGTGGTTTTGATTTTTCAGAAATTCTCAGGGACAAATAAGGTCCAAAGTACCTATTGCTATCCTATCTTGATATCCTATGCCACCTTTATTTTGTCCAAGATATAATCAAATAAAATATACTCTAATGAAAATACGGCCATCTAAGTAACATCTTTTTTAGCCAAGTAGTTTCTAGACTTTAACTGACTAAACAGGAATTTTGAATTTGTACATCTAATACATTGTAATTTTACTTTTTACTAGACTTGTTGTTGTGCAGTCCAGCGGGTAAAATATACACAGTTTCCTTTAAATAACAGTAAAATATAGCACAACAGTCAAAAAATAGCAAACTTAGAGCACATTTAAGGAGTTTTGTTATTGCCGACACGAAGCTCACTCTTAAATTCAAGTTAAGTTCACTTAAAGGGGGTTTTATTGTTCTTGAAATGAATTAGTAATCAAGTAGTCATACCAGTAAAATTGAAGAAGTCTGATGCTTTGGTTTCATATTCTTTTCCGCTAAGCGATATGTACTGGAATTTGAACCTCACGCGTAATTCACTTGAGAAGTCAGATTGTTTAATCATTCCTGTCGCCCGCAAAACATACTCATTGTTGTGACATCCAAATTTTTTACCATCCTCATAATATAAAGATAAATTTCGTCTTTTAAATATCTGAAAATGTGGATCGCCCTGCAAAAAGAAAGAAGGTAAATTCTGCAGTGGAAAATACTTTCAGATAATGTGACGTCAAAAGAACTATATGCAGTTTATTGCATATATTTGCCCCCACAAAAGTAAAATTTTGAAAACTTCCTGAAATGTGCTGAGTTCAATAAATTGTATAAGAAATATAAATTAACAGAAAATATTATATTGTCAAAGCAGTGTATTCACAATTTTTGTTTTTATGACGTGCCAAACTAGTCCGATTTTATATCCTTTTTCAGAAAGAGGACAAAATGGACAAAATTTCAACAATTTTAGCTTTTAAATTTATAGAGCGAAAGTTTGTTCAGGAACAATATCGACATATTTCATTGAGATTATCATTCTACACATTATATCAAAATATTGATCCTGAACACACATGCGCTCGGTGACTTTTACTCAAAATATCGACGAAATATGTACTTTTTTCTGTAAAATTCATAAAAAACTAAAATTTACGTCATGTTTGTGACGTCATTACGTACATATGGCGTCATTACTTATGAAAATATTCAGTGCTGCGAAGTCAGCATATACTCCCCTATTTAAGAACTTAATTAAATATATCTCCATCAAAGTTTGATTTGGGGGGCAAATATTGGTTATTACCGAACAAAGTTCTTTAGACAATGTCGAAGAAAACTTGTAATTTCTTCATACGTAGTGGTATGAGATATGATTTAAACAGAAAATCAAGTTTTAATTATTATCACTAAAGCAATTTCATTTAAATATTGCAATTTATAAACTAACTTTTCCATCGTTGTATCGTTCAAAGTATTCATTGCCAATTTATTTAACAAATAAGTAATTTTGTACTTAAACAAAAATTTCTAGCGCAAGCATTTGAATTAACTTCAGAATATAGCTATAAACAAATTTAGCTGACCAATAAATAATCTCCTCGGTGCTCGGAAAGAAGCAAGAGACGCTTTTCAATGATTAAGTCTTAATGATTTTACTTAATTTTTCTCGATGAATTAAAATACATGTCTGTAAATTTTTTATTCCAATTTCTGATTGTTTTAAAACTAATTTTTGGGTACGACCCTTAGTATACTGGAAATCGACAGATCTTATGATTTCCTGGAATCGTTTCGTCCTTCTTAAAAGTGTTTTTTCAAGTTTGGAAAATGAAACAAACCAGAAGGCGAAAGATCTGGCGAATATTGTCAATGTGAATAAAAATAACTTTTTGTTTATCCCAAAAACTCCTTTACTCCTCATGGCGTGCGGGTATGGACGTTGTCATGAAGAAATGTAATGTAGTGAATTTCTGATTCTGGTTCTTTCCTCTCATACACCTTTCGATTGATTTGCAAAAAAAATTGCTTTCTAGACTCTTCCAGAAATTGAACTGCCACCCCGAATACGAATTTGAACAGCAAGACCATTAACATTTAAGAAAATTGCATATAAATCTGTCTTTGTGATCTTGCAATTCTTTGCTCTTCTCGGGACTTTGCTGTTTTTGTCAAGTACAACTTATAGAAAAATTTGTTTCGAGGGTTTTAAGCAATATATTCAAGTTTCATTATCTTTTTGAATTTCAAAGAAACGTGGATAACTACAATGACTGATATTTTAAAATAATGGTTTAAATATACTTACAAATTTATCATTTTAATTCACCTGCTCATTTCTCTATAAAAAAGATACTGTAGATCACAAAATTTTCGCGACACCTTATTTTCGCGAGATAGTCATTGACTCTTGATTAGCGAAACAAAATTTTCACGAATTGTGGTTATTGCTGTATCTAATCTTAAGGAATATTATTATACGCGAGAATTACATTTTTGCGAGCACACTGTCTCGCGTAATTACGCGAAAATAAAGTTTTCGCGAATAAAAAGTGATTAACAGTATTGGTTGTCGTAAATATTACATATTTTAGTGAATATTTCTTTGGGATTCTTAAGGAGTTTTACAGCAGCTTGAATGAAGCGTTTAATTTCACTCTAGATTACTGATTCTAGAGTATTCATTTCTAATGAAGTGTCTCGAATAGCCCTTGTTTTCCAGCTTCTTATAATGAAACTATGTGATAAAAAGTAGTCACATAAATTGTTATAAATTCATTAAAGATTCAATAATGCGAAAAAGTTAAGCTTAATGTCATATGATATCTGCATTGTATGTCATACAGTTCAGGACATTATTTATTGAACAGCCCTCTTACTTGATTAACTAGCCTATTGTTAATTTCCTTGAACTTAACTTTTTTTATTGTCACTTTCCCTTAAAGTAATATACGCCGTATGGATGCCGATTTGTATGTGAAACAAAATGATTAAATGATTTGAAACACATAAAGTGTAATGAAAAAATAATATTTCCACAAAATTTAACTATAAAACTCGTTGTAATAACAGAACAATAAAGCAATATCTGCAATCAAGAATTCAGTCTTTTCATGAATATTGATAAAGGAAGTGCGTAAACAGTAGGTCTAAATATAGACACGTATGTCCACGGGAAATTATAGACAACGAGGCACGTTGCATTTTGACAACGATTATTAATAAAAGGTTAATATGCGTCATAACAGAGTATAGATGGTTGATACTGATTACATTTAAAGATAAGTTATATTAATAGTAACACGCCATCCATGTCAAAAGTGAGTTGTATCTCAAAGGGCTTACCTCGTTTTCTTGACGCCGTGTTTGTTTATCAATCTAAAAGTAGCGACGGCGTCACGTGGTGGATTTACTTAAAAATAGACATTATTCTCCTTGCAGGATAATAAATAATTATAATTTGATAACTTTATAACGAATTTTATTTAAATGGTGTAATTTACAGCATTTTCGTAACTTTTATTGGTAAACAAAATATATAAATTTCCAGCCGTATTTTAAAATGGCGCACGTTATAGCGTATATTACTTTAACTTTACTTTTTTATTGTCAATTTTCCTGAATTAAAACGCATTGATACACCTTGTGCCTGCATTTTGCTGCTATTCAGTTACTTCAATACGCAAAAATATTTTTTCGAACGAACTATTTTTAATTGAAGAAGGCTACTTACAAAATAGTTAATGTTACAGCAAGGAATTGATACTGTGAAATGTCATCCTTGACCATTTCTTTAGTCGATGAAACAACATTATTTACAGTGGCCTTATATGGTTAGATCTAATGTTCATTAAGAAATTTTAGTGGATTACTGCGTTTACAAGATAATTTAAGTGCAGTAATCATTCTATCAAATATTATATGCAGGGCTTGACATTCTAATTTACTTAAACGCATTTTAAACACCCTGATTATTCAAACTACAACAACAGTAGTCTTCCAGTTTACTTTTAAAAATTGTTTTCAATTACAGAATATATCAAAGTTACGAATGAACACAAAAATTAATCTTAATTTAGATAAATGAATGTTATTCAATCTAATATTATCATATCTCTCTCTCTCTCTCTCTCTCTCTCTCTCTCTCTCTCTCTCATTCAATTTACCTTTACTTACCTTTACTTGATAGAGAAGAAATGTGTCTGCACTGTTAGGATAAACACAATATGCTTCTGCTGTCATTGTCAAATCATTTCTCGTCAAGTTGTTTTTGTTTCTTTCCTCCATGACAAATTTCGTAGGTTCAGCTTTAAAAAATCACATGAAAAACGTATAAATTGTTTTCAATTGTGTAAATCTGTATTTTATGATATCTTTAAACTTGACCATGTAGGATGTATATTGACATTATATGTGTGAAATACTGGAGTAGTTACATTATAAACAAGAGATGTGTGTAAAATACTTCTCCCCCCTCCTCCAAAAAGATGGAATTTTTCTAAGTCGAAAGGGTATAATTCTGACCTAAATCCCTTGATTGTACCCGAACCCAAAATTGTCCTATCATTTGTATGATAAATATGTATCCAAAGTCATAATTCTGCATAACTCTGTCGAAAATTGTACCCAAAACAAAACTTGACCTAGATGTTCTTACGATAAATCACTTTATCAAATTTCATTTCAATATTTACAACCTCTGTAAAGAAAATGAACGGAAACTGATTGTCGACCGACCGACCGACAGCATCAAAGGAAATCGCCCCTTCTTCAAAGGGGGTATAAATGTGATGATTGCAAACAGTAATCAAATTCCTAAGTCCATTGAAATAATGCTTTGAGGGAACATGGAACCCTAAAACCACCAGAGGTGAGATCGAGGGCTATTCAGGAGAAAGCATCCGCTATCAGTCGGCCATATCCGTCGTGTGCTCCCTGTCATAATTGGCCAAGTTTTCACTAAATCTATGAAAAATAAATGTGAAATCAATGGCGTGGGAACGAATTTCATTTATATAATATATATATATGTAACATTGGAAAAGTGAACTTGGTCAATTGTTGTCCTGAAGCCAAGTTCTTGTCAATTCTTGCTGTTTTTCTTTGTATATGTGTGTAAATATTTTTCTAATTTAATTAAACTTTGGGGGAGGGGGTTATATCATTGAATTTTATTTTTGCCATTATCCTTGTAAATAAAGATGTTCCTTCTACAAGTTTATTTGAGTAAACTTTTATTTCAAATTATTTGCCTAGTAATCAAGTCCTTTGATCTACTGGTAAGTGATATTATTGTCATCATTATGCTAGTAAACTAGTTTTATTATACAAATTGAAAAATGAACTAAATAGTTACATTTATACTTCTGTGTATTTATATGTAATCATTATAACGTCATAATCCCACGCCCCATTAGCGATCAGGCCTTGATTTGGGAATAGATTCTAATCTGTTCTATTATATACTGGCCCTGACATTTGCCAATGCAATAAATATTGAAGCAATCTAGAGTTTTCTATTAATTTGTTGTCCAGTTATTCGACATGATATTTTTTATCATTTTTTTCCCTTAACGGCGTAGAAATTTATGGGGGGAAAATTTGAATACAATCATACATGTATATAAACGATTTAGGGGATCCTAAGCCGATTAAAGGAAGCATTGTTACCCAAAATAAAAAAAAAAAAGTATGACTAGGATCGATAAAATAACTGATCTAGTATATGGCACCTGATCCCAACTCTCGGTCCTTGTTTGCTCTGCTCCTATTTTGTATTTTGTATTGTTTCATGGACTTTGATATTTGATACTGTTCGTTATCTCCATATCCTTCCATATACCTCTCATTAATTTCTCTTTATTGCCACGTACACTATCAACAAAATATGCAAGTTTTACCCATTATGATTACCTCTTATACTGGAATTGTTTAAAGCCACTTATACTGGCATTGCTTGAAGAATATTTAATAAGATTTTTGTCTCATCTATTATTTTAAGTCTACCTTATCATGAAAACTTTGAAAGTAGTTTAACTATTATACAATAACTCAAGTTACCTAAAACCTCACTTTTCGAAAATAACTTGACAGTTTTACTCACTGACAACATAAAATGCACCGTCGCTTTTTAGATTATTTACAGTACATGTCCACAATCCATCGTCCCTTGCAAAGCTGGCCTTCCAAACTGTCAGGTTAGAGAAGGTTCGGCTTATCGATGTACTATAAAATTGGTTAGCAGTGCAGGTCGACAATGGTAACGTACAGTTGATCATGACGCCGTTATGATTCCATTGAACCAAAACATTCTCCGTTATTGCATATATTCTACATGATAACACTCCCTTTGCTCCTTCGGTTGGATACCGTGTAATAAGTAGTTTATCTGCATATAAATTATATCAGATTAATAAATTTCAAAATTGTATTTACAAAACCAGTAAAATAAAAACATTGTGGAGAAAAAATTTCAGATTAAGGAGAACGTCTTGCGGGTAGATGAAAGACCTATAAACTGTAGAATCCTCATTGGATTCTCTTGAAGACGGAATCCCTTAACAAGACGCATTAGGGCCTTGAATTGCTCTTCTGATAAATTGTGCAACCATTCCATTCTATTTGAAGCCTTTCAATATCCTGTATCTTAAGATAAAGTCTTGAAAGTCCAAAAGTTGCAAAAGTTGGTCATCTACATTTCTGTCAAAACACTCTGAGAATCCAAGATGAATCAATCGACAAAGTGTAATGATTCGAAGCCCCATATTATCTTGAATATTCAGAAACAGCCATGAAATTCAAAAAGTAGGTCACACTCACCTACCTTTTAGCAGACAATCTCCGAGACCCCAAAATGCCTCAACTGACAAAGTTTGGTGATCTTTAGACCCTTTTTATTTTCAATATGTAGGTATGCCCTGGAATTCCAAAATTAGGTCTCTTTGACCTACTTTTTTATTTGACACACATTCTTAGGACGACCCAAAATGCATATACTGATCTAAAAAAGTTTGATGATTCATAGCCAATAAGTCACGATGACCTACTTTTAGTCCACATTTTCCGAGGACCCAAGATACATCAACTGACAAAGTTTGATCATAGATATGATAGAATCCAAAAAATGCCTCTAAAACAAATTGAAATAGAATACCTGAAAATTCAAAAAGTAGGTCACCTTAACAAATTTTTGATCAATGTGTTAAAAGGCCTTAAAAAGCATCTATTGACAGACACTCAAAACAATCAGTCATTGCTATTTAAGGCCGATATACACGATGAGATTTGTAGTATAATACAAGTATTATCATACTTTTGTATTATAATACTTTCTTGTACTCACGCTAATACATATCTTATAAGACTGTAAATAAACTACGCATACCCACGTGTTTTCCCCTGCTATATTTTTCTCTCTGTCAAAATAATAAAAATGGAAGATGAGGTTCTGATAGCAGTATCTATCACCGTACTATGCACTGCTTGATATATTCCACGAGTTCTCTTACCCTTGCCATAAAACCACGAGTTTTTTTATGTCTTTACTTGAAAAGTCGGTCATTATTATTTACAATGTGCTTTGTTTAGTAATAATATAGATAGGATGACCCACAATTGGAGTACATTTGTTTGGTCAAAAGTGACAGGGAAGTTAAGACTTGTTTTAAGAAATAGAGCGTTGCCCTATTCTTAATACAGTTTTACAAGATTCGAAAAATTGTATGATACACTGTATTAAGAGTGTATACGCAGTAAGATTTTTTATTATAATACAAATCTTACCGTGTATACCGGCCTTTAGGGAAGTAGGATGTACTTACAATTGTTAAAATGTACTGAAGCAATCTTATTGCTGACTATTTTTGACATGATTGGATAAAAGTATTAAGGTATGTTACTCATCAGCATTTTAGAAAAGTTTAGACAGGACCTATTACTTCAAAACTATTTACTAGAATTCAATTTTTATGATATATTTGAATTTAACAACGTAAATTGTTCAACATTGAATAAAAAAAAACTGCTCAAAAATTTACAAAGAAGAAAAATTTATGAGGAACTATTTCTTGTGGTGGAAGGATATTTAGCAGAAAATTCTGTAAACCTGCACATTTATTCAATTCAAAATCCTGGAACTTAATCAGCCTCATACTCGGATAATACTTTCTGTCATGATATGCTTGGAATATTAAATATTGGTCTCAATTTATGTTTTTATAACAAATTTTACACCTTCCCTCAACAAATGAAGATATATTAAAGAAGTCAAGATAACATTTCCAACGTTTTTTTGAAAGAAAATAACATATTTTGATAAGTATTTCAAAATTTATGTCACTGACCCCAACTTTTTCTTTCATTATTTTAAAATACTCGATACTTGTGACTGATCAGGACTTAACTCGTAGCAAAATTGATACAAAAAATATTTCAATCCCTCTTAAGATTTTTAAGGTACCCCAAATATGTTACATGTTAGTGGAAAAAGGTCACAAATTTATTTACGCGCATAAATTTGCAATGTTTGTTCAATAAAAAATATTATTCAAACTATTTAACGTAAGATAAGATTATAAATATAGCCATTGTAACATCTGATAGAATATGATAAAAGTTAAAGTGATTAATAAAAGCGTTAAAATTAAAGTGCAGAAAGGTCAACTTGATTGCACCGTAGCAAAGTAAGATGCACACTGACACCCCTATTTTCTCAGCGATTTTTAGTCATACTATATGAATACGTATCTAAAATAAACTTCTCAAAATCAAATAACAAACTTCACGTGTGACATACCTTAACAACACTACACTTATGAAGTAAACGTCTCGACTTTACTGAAATTAATGTTGCGTACATCTAGAATATTCATTATACTCAATATACCTGGTATAATGAATAATACATACTGAACTAAACTTCTAAGTGTTCATGTAACATCATTTACGTTATAAAGAACAAATGCATACCATAAACAATTCTTTAATTCGTGGTTAATGATGCATATTTCAGTTCGATGTTGCAAAAATAATTCATGTAATCATTTCGTTAGATTTTAAAGCAAAGTGTCAAGGACATAATGTACATGTCCCTCAAAATGAAAATTCACATAAAATAATTGCTGTTGAATAAGACCTCTATTCGCTCAAATTACTGCATGACATCCTTTTCTCATGGATACCATGTACCCTTTGAATAGGAAGTTGACCAATCTGCTGCAACACCTACTGCATGGAACTTTCTAAACCATTGTAATTGTGTGGAAAGGGGGGGGGGGGGGA
>PRKT01000359.1:190129-240484 GCA_003671525.1 Saccostrea glomerata | reverse complement strand
GGTACGACATTCTTCTTAAAAGTCTCATATGTTCAATGGGATTAGATCCGGGGATATGGTAAGCGAGTGCATCAAACAGATGCTTTTTGGTCAACATTATGACCCTCTTTGGGCGTCTCACACGTATGTGTACCTCTTTATGAATGATTTAGACTTTTGAAATGATACTGGACTGCTATGAGTGCCTATGTTGTGCCATTTTCATACCACTGTAGGTGCTGATTGAAATGTGTCTAAAGTGGTTAAGGATCATGTATAGCAATTTTCTAAAGCTGGTTTAACGCGAAACAATTGGCCTCAGACGAAGATACAGATCACTTCCGGTTTGTTTAAATTTTGTGCAAAGCTTTTAAATTGTGATAATTTGAGGACAAAAAATGACGTAAACTCTATAGAAAAATGTGTTTGAATGGATTTTTATACTTGTTGTTTATTTTCAAAAGTAATATCAAGGACAAATAATCATTAAAATAAAAGTGAATAAAACGTGTCGTAGGTATGATCCAGATATCAACATTCCAACGGCTCTCCGTCCTCCCTAAATGGCCATTTTGCCAATATTTTATATTTTTTTAGTTATACCAGTTGTTTAAAATTGATAATGATCACAAATAGTCCGTCACAAATAAAGAAGCTGATTACTTAAAACACGTGCCGCAGAGTATTGTTCTTAAGTTTCGTAATGGGACATTGATTTTCATCGGTGATAATTGATTGTCTTTCAACAATTGTTGAGAAGACTCATTGTTATAATTATATGAAAATATCATACCATTCTATCGTGTAGTTTTTAAATAAATACGTTTTTCAGAGTGAACACTTTAAAGTTTTGTTAAGTGTATAATATATATAAATTTATTTACTCACTGTTTGCATCAACACTTCCACTCAGTCCCCACCAAAATATGACATGGGAAAAAAATACCAAAAAGCCTGCTAAAGACAAAACCCAATTTTATTGATGTCACATACATTTAAAAGTTAAGTTATAGCTATACTGTATATCTCCAATTTACAGCTATCTCTGTCCGATTATTATTAGACAATGGACTCCTTATCAATTTTACAATGCAAAATATCTTTAATCTAGCTTACATCTGTTTAGAAAACAGGAATCGGAAAGCTGGTACCAAAATAGGAATACAAGCATCAGTATCAACTTCCCTGTAATGCAAAAAAAATAATTCAAATATTTTTACAAGTGGCATACTGTAACAGTTGATATCCGTCCCCTTTTTAGAGCAGTCTTTTGCTAGAAATTTAGTATATCATCTCTTACAGTATGGTTGATTTCTTCTTCAAATTTTTGTCCAGAAGTAAGAGTAAAAGTAAGATCGCCCTAATTTCCCATCGGAATAGTGTTGTTTTGAATAAATTAACAGATATGTTTTGATATGCTGAGAAGATATCAAGTGACATTTTTTCTGTTCTCTTACAAAAGCAGACAAAAGGTGGATGTTAAAGGTATTTATTTAGAATAGAAAAGCAAAAGGTTATCGTGCTTATATTTTCAGTACATTTTTTCAATAAAGATTTTAAGTAAAAATTACCGCGACGTCAAAGAGATAACATAACAGTCATTTTTGACTGCGTATACGGGGTGCGTATTTTACTCCAATAAGTATGATTTTCAACCAAATTTAATTTTTTTTAGGTTTTACATTCCCCTTCTCAGCATTTGTTTTCCAGTTTGGTATAATTTTATACATTTTGTGTTGGACTATGAGAATCTAATATTTTTCTGCTGTTGAGATACATCTATATTCTAGTGATTCAACAAGACAAAAATTCAGACAGATAAATGTGTGAGAGAAATTTAAAAATTAAATGTTCCACATGCTCCCATTTTCTTGTCTTTTTTTTTGGAATGAAGTTAGAATATGAAGTTACAAGGGGTGATCAAAAAGTTCGTGAACTAATTGAATAACTTCCAATAATAAGAAATGATATAGGGTTTTAGTGTTGAAGATTTTTCAAAGTAGTCCTCTCCGATTTTAATCTGATATGTTTGAAGTCTAAGGTAAACGATATTTTAGGGATTTAATAATTATATTATTGTATAGATATTATCTATTTTTTTCTAACTGTAATTTGGCGATCTTTTATATCAAACTGCTAAACAACGGACACGTCTCTTTCCAAGTTTGCTTTGACTTGGCGACAGAACAAACATCTTTTTTAAACATCTCCCTTCCTTCACTTACACAATCAATCCAATTAATGACAAAACTTCTGGCAATTCTTTTGTCTTCATAAACCGTGTACAAATTATCTTAAACTTCTGCAAAGGAGTTTCCAAGATATACGTTTTACTTTACAGCCGTTCGTTTCTCGAATACGACCGAGTCAACCATTTTTTGTCAGAGGTGAGCTATCGTATGACGTCATTTTCACGTTGTGAGGTCACAAACACGTTCCATTGCAAATGCTATTTATAGAACATGTGTATGACTCTATTTGTGCCAACTTTCATTCTGATCTGAATTGTGGTTTTGTAA
This sequence comes from Saccostrea glomerata, assembly GCA_003671525.1. Lineage (NCBI taxonomy): Eukaryota > Metazoa > Mollusca > Bivalvia > Ostreida > Ostreidae > Saccostrea > Saccostrea glomerata. The sequence goes on along the minus strand of PRKT01000359.1, from coordinate 237,986 downwards.
ATACAGAGAATAGTTCGCGAACTTTTTGTTCATCCTTGTAGAGTAACTTATTTACTAAAAATGAAATGACATTTTTTAATAATTGAATGAAATAATATTCAAGTGAACACAAATAAAGTTTCCATTTTTAACTGTATTTTGTATCATTCCGGAATGTTTATTGATAAAACATGCATTGTCTATTGTGCAGCAAAATATGCATTCATTTGATAATATGTTAATATAATCCCGTTAAAGTTTGTAAATTTATAATCAGAATGAGTTGATTTTTTTTATTTCATCAGAATTTTTTCAATATTCAAGATTGAAAATTGAAAAATATCTCAAAGAATGACATTATCCCAATATCAAAATGTTTTTGTCACTTACCTGGATCAAATGTTTTCTTACTGGCTCTTGAGGTAGCTGTTTAAAAAATGATTGTCTAAAATTGATGAGTGGTTTTTTTTTTAATTTAACATCCTTAGAATTTTTATGAGATGTCACAAAATATATTATCTTATATTGAATTAATCTTGTTTCTCGTGCCTTTTAAAACTTAAGAATTTTAACATAGGTGGAAACTGTTCTTTCTCCAAAAACTCCGTCAACAAAAACTGCAAGTCAAAAGTTTTTATAATGATATCTTAAAAACTAAAACGTTGGCATGAAAAAGATCCATCACGGGTATTTGCGATATTTATGCTATTTTAACATATATGAATATCCGAATTGTCTACGTATTTTTTCGTTTCTTCTCCATCAGGACCACAAGGCGTGACCGATCGGCAAGGGTGTTCCCTCCACCTGATTTCACCTCTGATGTTTAACAGGTCCGTGTTTGCTCTGCTCTTGCTTTTCATTGTTTGATTGGAATTTTGAGTTTGAATACTGTGTGTTATCTCCATGTATTTAATTGTATTCATTTTTTTATCATAACGCCAAAATCACAATTGTCTACTCTCTTACGCTTAATGAATTTACCAACCAAATGCAGGTTGCTAAGCATTAATTTTTCTATTTAATTTATAAAAACGCGAACAGTTCAGCACTCTTATATATCCTACATATTCACCGAAATTGAGGCCATATGTCGGATTTTGACGTCAATATGTATTTTGTTTTTAACAACAACAGCTCAAAAACTCATAAATTAGTGCGTTCTGACCAATCAAAAGACAGCATCGAATGTAATCCACCGGACTCGCCTTTGCAAGCCTCGCCAAGGATGAAACAGGGGATCAGACTTTCTGTATATCGAGAAAAATTGTTAAGAAAGTTCATTGCAGGGATCTCAAAATATTTCGAGCGGAAAAAAATGCGGAAGTTAATAGTTCTTATTAAGGTCAAGATCTAGAAAATGACAAGCCTAATGAATTGGTGCTAGACCCATTTTGACGTCAAAATCCCCTTTTTCCGAACATTAGGACTTTAGCAGAATTATGTAAAAAACATGGTGTTTTCATGGCATTCAATTTGAAATCATATGAAAAGTATTCCCGATACCTAAATTAAATTTGATATTATTTTAATGAAGAGGCCGTGAACATACAAATTACCGTTTTCTGGGAGACTGTAGGCAATTTGAATACATTTCCTTTGTTGAATATGAAAAAAAAACCTCCCATATTCATGGCTGGTTTTCTTTTTTTTTCAATGAAAATGACAGTTTAAAATATGGTTTTTCTTCTTGTTTAACTTCTAATTATAACCCAAAGCACCTTTTTTGACCAAGCTGAAGTTATAAAACACAATTAAAGGAATTTATTCCACTTAATTTTTTCGAATAAAAATGTCCATTAATGAACACAGAATTGTTATGCAGCCTACAATGTTTTTTCCAATCCTGACTAAATAATAGTTTCGCCTCGGTCAATATTAATATATTGACCGGGGAATAAAAACCCTATTCAACACCGAAAAAGTCCTTAATTGTATAAAATACAAAATCTGTTTGAAAAAGGCATAAAAGTGTACGAACATGTTAAAACTGCCTTCCTTTCTTACCTTTCGTGGAACAATATTTATCAGTATATCCAGAGGGACAATTGCACACCCATTGAAAATTTTCCGGATTACTATGACAAGTAGCTCCATTTAGACACAAGTTGAGACCACATGGATCAACTGAAAAGAAATTTATTAATATTTTGATATGAAATTACTATGTGCGCTTCATGGCAGGGAGATTAATAGAATTCAATTTGAATTCGATGATATTTTTAAGGTCACTTGAGAAGGCATGGGCACGATTACTGAAAAATGTAATCGATTAATAATCGATTACTTTGAGGAATTTTGTGTAATCGATTAATAATCGATTCCAGTCAGTGTTGTCCTGTATCGATTGTAATCTATTACTTTAGACAACGTAATCGATTAAAAATCGATTACTTTAAAAATATTTCACCCTCAAGTATCTACTTGAAAACAGAAACTATATTTAAATATAATGTGTTTACACAGTTTGAACCTCCATATTCAATAACTTTTGATTGTTGCAGAAATTATTTAGTGATTTACAAGTATTTGGACATTCTGAATGTTGGCAGTATGAATCTCTTCGCAATGAACATGTAAACTCAATGTACCTTTTATTATAACTTATAATATAATTTCTTTCTGTGTTGAAATAACTGGTTTCAGAGCTATCAATTGTTCTATTAGTTTGTTTGTCTATACAGTGGAGTTATTAATCATAAAATACAATGAAGTTCACACCTCATTATCTGCAAGCAATGATATCCCAGCCAATTAGCCAAGATAAACACAAGGACACTTAATACCCCTTCTTATTTAAAATACAAACACTCACTGACAAAACAAGTAAATTTGGAATGAAAACATGGAATTATATGATTTTGCAAATTGAAAACACAAGCAGATGTGATATGAGTATTTTCTTCTTATACAGTACCTAGTACTCTGTAGGTGATATTTCAGATAATTTGTATATATATATGAAAGCACATATCTTTTTGCTATATATTATTTTCTGTTAAAAGGCAAAGTTTATCAACATCAACAAATGTGAAAAAGACGATTATTGCTATGATGCAATTTTATTGTGAACTTTATTCTCGTTATATATCAAACAACCCACTGATATGTGTTGATTTCCTAACTTTGATAATCATGATTATAAAAGTTAGAAAATCAACACTTATCACTGGGTCGTTTGAAGATGATATTCATGTGTGATTGGCTGGAAATGATTCTACAAAATAACATTCAGGTATAAAGTAGATGTGTGTGTATAAATAATTGAAAGTAATCAAAAAAGTATTTATAATTACATTGGAAATTTTAGCTGGAATCGATTCAATTACGATTACATGTAATCGAAAATCGATTACTATCGATTATTTGAAAAAAAGTAATCATTACAATCGATTACGATTACTAGATTACGATTACCCCATGTCTGCACTTGAGTTTACTACATATTGCCACTTGATTTCGTCCGTCGTTATGCCTCGGGCGTTGTGCGTGGTCGAACATTTGAAATCTCACTGCTCAACCAGTTTCAGCCAATTTCAACATAAAGCATTAATGATTGAAGGGAAAAAAATACAAGAAATAATGGTCCCTGTCCCACTAGGGCCTGATGAGTGGATCCAAAGCCAAGAAATTAATGCAATTTTAAATCTTCTTCTTTACTCCTGGACATCGGGTCAAACTTGATATGATTGTAATAATCAATATTTACATTCGCTGTATTTTTCTACTAAGCCAACTGTGAAATTGATTTGAAAATCATTTTCGTGAATACTCACTCGTAGCAATATACACGGAGAATCTTGCGTTACCGTGACGTCACAATAGGGCTACAGCGACGTTAGTGAAAGTATAACAATATAGGGCAGCGAGAAATTCAAATATTTAGTATATTTTCGGTGCTTCCAAACATGTAAAATGTAAATATAAGGAATGTTCTTAAATTTTGTGCGAATTATTGGTGTGTGAATCACACAGACTTGCACGTAGGCATATTTTTCATGAAGCGCTAGCGCGCTTCATGAAATATGCCTACGTGACAAGTCTGTGTGATTCACACACCAATAACTCACACAAAAATTAAAAACATTCCTTAATTGAGTCCTTTACCAAATTTTGAATTTCATTGCCAGAGGCAGGATTTCTGGTGTTAGGGTGGGGCTATATAAATTATTAGACGGGGTCACGTGACCCCGTCTATAAGTTTACTGTCAGACCCCTAAAAACGGAAGCCGTGGTGATACATGTAACACATGATTTATATGAAAGAGTGCAGAAATTGTTTTGATCAAAATATAAACATTCTGTATCAAACTGAAGAAAGTGGTATGAACTTTTTTCTAAATCAAATTAATGAAGTATTTTGAAAATGTAGAACTCAAAATATTAATTGTAAAACACAATAGTAAACAAATTAGTCTCCTGCTTAGTATTACGACTGCGTACGCATCCTCTATTGTTTACTTCCGGAAAAAATATTAATTCGGACCAGGTGAAATTCGGACAGTTCAAAAAGGTTTATAGACTTAGCAATTATTAAAATTTCTACTTAAAAAAATTATCAAAACTCGTTAAAAAATCACATTTGTGAAATCTAACATGAAAATTATTTTGACCCCGTCTTTCAGTACTGTCTCAGTACTTTGATATATTGAAATAGCATCAATTCTTTGAAAAATCTTTTTTTCTGCTTCTGGGTATTAATCAAACTCACTACATACATATTTTTGATGAGAAAAGGCGCCTCAAGGTCAGGTGTTCTAGTGTTTGGGCCTGATTAATTTTATCATAAAGCGAAAATGTATTAATTCTTTGAAAATCTTCTCCTCTGCTCCTCGGTAATAAGCAGATGGACTAACTATATAGTTATGATAAGCAAAGGTGCCTTTTCAAATTGAATTTCAAAGACCCTGGGTCAGGGTATTATAGAGTGGGCTCTAATTATATACTGAAAATGAATTAATGCTTTTAAATCTACTCCTTGGTATTAATCAAACATATATGATGAACAAGGGTTCCTTTTCCAAAATTGTGGTCCCAGGGTCAGGGGTACCTGTGGGGTTGGCACTAATGATCATTGATGGTTATTTCTGATTATTAGCAATATATTTATTTGTTTCGTGTGAATGTCATAGCCGTTGATATAAACACGAACCAATTCAATCGTTGGAAGGTTGCTACATGTACTTGATGCGCTGATGAACTATAAGGTCGATGGGCTTTTTGGTTTTTTTTGGGGGGGGGATTCCTAATTCTTAAAAAACGAGTTTCCATTTGTTTGACGAGCTGTTCTGCTTCGATATTTTTTTCAAGTTTGAAGTATTCGGAATTATTAATGTTTCGAAAGGTATCATTCTTTTTTTCATTATGACAGATATCTTATAGATTGTTACCTTTTTCTTCACAAAATTGCCCTTTAAATCTTGAAGGACAGTTACAAAAAAACTGTTTTGATTTCACCTCACAAGTTCCTCCGTTTTGACAGGGATTAACTTTGCATGGATCATCTACAAGTATACATAAAATCATGCTCTGTAATTTTGACTATTTTGATGTGCTAGAGTTAATTTGCTTTTGATTCGTTAAAGGGACATGAACACATTTTCATCTGAATTTTGTAAAACCAACTTTAATGTTTACAATTCTACTAAAGGAAATTTTAAAGATCAGCAAAATTTGAACATCATTTGTTGATTAACAAAGGAGATACAGAAAATTATATTCTTCATTATGTAAACATTATGAAAATATATTTATAACAAAACGAGATTCAGAAAATCACTAGAAATTGTATAATGGCATTTAGAATCAACCTCTTTATAAAAAAAAAATTGCTTTGAACAAACATATATTAGTATATTTAACCTATGTAAACAAACAAATTCACGGGTCCTGTTTAAATAACAAAGGTTTGGAGCTCTAAGTCTATCTTGTATACATAATACTTGTCGACAACTTAAAATAAAATTTTTTGATCATAAGAAATACCTTAGTTGATCTTTGTAAAACTTTTCAAAAAAAAAAAAAAAAAAAAAAATTGAAATTTTTAGCTGATACTGTGTCCATGTCCCTTTAGATTACTTCCTTGAAAAATTGATAAATTATTATGTCTTCCAACTTTATCAGTTCCACTGATGTGCGGCCAAAAAAACTCAGTTTTCGACTGTTTATTTGGCAATAACAACCGCAAATAACACACGAAAAAAAAATTATTTTCTTAGCTCTCTTTTCTTTTTCATTCAAAGAAAAGCCTCAAATATATTTGGCTATTCTTTTCTTTTTCATTTCGTAAAGTATATTTAGCGGTATAAAAATGTAATTATTATTCTTTAAAAATGGTTTATAGATTTTAAGCAAGAAACAATTTTAGCAATTATGTTTTTACCATAGATGCGGATTGAAATGTAAGCGATATCAAATCTTAACAATCTCGACAATCCCAATGATTAATTTGATTTTCGCTAAAAAAAAAAATACATAAGCGTATATTGTATTGAAGAGTAAGTAACATAGGTTATTTGAAATAGTAAAAATTCTATACCTTTAAACACAGCAGTGATCATTCTTCTTGTATTCTGTACATAGCCAAAAGTTGTTTTGTATTGGAATTGAAAGTAAATGGTCAATCCATCAAAATCAATTTCCAATATAGTTATTCTTGCAGTAACGACAAATTCATGATCCAAGCAGTTTGACTGTCTACCGCTACTTAAAATTTCAATACTTTTCTTCATATAATAATTAAATGTGCTGTCCCCCTGTAACATAATAACTTTCTTAAACAACTTATCTTTAAAATATGAAATCAGTTTAGTTCAAAATTACATTAATTACATTTAGGAAACAAATAATGAATTAAGACTCTCTGTCTCTCACCCACCCACCCACCCACACATGAACATGCAATAGTGATTTTAAGTGCATAACGGAAAATGTATACATGTGTATAACAAGCGAAGTTAGGAATTAAATTCATATGGTTGTGAATCTGCATCTACGAGCATACCCAACTTGTGCAACTCTAATATTTCAGGTAAAATTCTTTTTCAGAGTCTTCCTATCATTAATTCAATCACAAATCTTGCTGTTATTTCGAAGGTGGATAGACAAACACATCAAATGACTACTTAAAGATCTCATGAACGGTCGGAATATCTAAAGGGTTCATCAACCTAGGCCGGGATGTTGTCTTAGGGTAGAGACGAAAAGACCCCATGGAACAATGATCGCAAGTCAATGTTCCCTTTATATTCAACATCAGAAATGACTTCAAGTTATAATAGAAATTAGGAAAATGACAGTTTGCGTGTAGCAAAAGTGGCCTTTTCCTTACGATCAGCATACTCTACGTGAAGAAAACTGACCCCATTGAATATAATGACGCCCTGTAGATTTTATTAAGGGCGAATTTTTCCTTTTGAATTGGATTATGATTCATATGTTTTTCCGTTTGTTATATAGTTTTGTTCTCAGTCGTCCTTACACTTTTATCACTGCTTACCGCCAAGGGAAAATTCAATCAAGTTTCCCCACAAGAATTGTATTATTTTCATTTTCAGGTATGATCTGACTATGCACATACTTTAATCATATATTGAAGATATATGTTATTTTCCAGTGGATAAACACACACTGCCACGGCCTCAAGTTCGAGCTGATTCACTCCGCTCACTGTTATTTCGTTCACAAGTGAACTCGGTTTCTCAATGTAAAAGGATGCTGGAAGAGCTGTGAAAGATAAAGAAGATTGATTTTGACCTGCAATGTTACTTCTACTAATCATAGGTGCAAAACCTTATGCGTTAAAAGAAGAAAACATTTCCCGTGGCCTTCAACTCAATATTTAGATATATTGAGTACGTATTATCAATTAACAATAGTAATTTCCATTCCTATGTCGATACGATATATCCTGGTGAGCTTGAGATAAAAGATACCACAGTGTCTGACACATCTGTTTCATACTTAAATAATTTACTTGAAAAGACGTTAATGGTGATCTAACAACCATGATCTATGATAAACATGATGATTTTAGCTTTTCCATCGTCAACTTCAACTACTTATGCAGCAATATACATGTGCTTTCATCACCTGCATACGGTGTTTATATATCTCAGTTGATTCGATACGCAAGAGCATGCGCTATACGTATGAACAATTTCTAAAACGAGTTAAATTATTGACAAACAAGTTGATGTAACAAGAATATTGCCAGTCTCGTTTAAAGTCATCTTGATAAATGATAATATAAATTGTATTTGCTGACAGGGTCATTGTATCGACCATAGAACTTACAAAATGATGACTTTAAATGAGATTGTTGATATTCTTGTTTCATCAACTTGCTTGTTAATAATTTACCTCGTTTTAGAAATGGTTCACACGTAGAGCATGCTCTTGCGTCTCGAATCAACTAAGTTATATATATATATATATACTCCGTATGCAGCTGATGGAGGTATATTGCTGCATAAGTAAGAAAAACTGACGATAGAAAAGTTAAAGTCATCACGTTAATCATATAACTTGGTTGTTAGACTACCATTAACGTCTTCTTCAAGTAAAATATCCAAATATGAAATATTGAATATATTGAAATTACTTTCACTGTTGAAACAATGATTTTAATTGAGGTTTGAATGCTTAAATGCATTTCAAAACCTAAACCAGGTTGCAACCACTATTGAAACTAGAGGTATTGTGAGCAATGAGCTCACTAAATGATACCCCCGCCTACCATATGTTTATAATGACAAAGTCCATGTTTTGCTGTGCCCGGTAAACCCAAAATATGTGTCGGATCAAAAAGTAAAATAGGAAGTGCACAATGGCAATATGTAATAAAGATTCTGTGAAAGTTTCATTAAATTTTACTCAGTGGTATAGGAGTTGGGGATAAGAGATGGGTACCTCAAAGCGTAACAGACGGGCGGACAGCTATACGTACAGACGGACGGACGGACAGACATATCGATTACAATATACTCTCCCACTTTTCAAGCGGGGGATATAATAATGTTCACTATTGAAATAAAGAATGAAGAAATAAGAAGAAATTACCATCAATTGAAATAGTAATTTCAATATTGATTGAAATAATGATTTCAATATTGATTCAAATAATGAATTTAATGTTGATGACAGTGATTTCGATCCTAAAATCACATAAAATCACATAAAAAATAGAGTGAGAGAGAGAGAGAGAGAGAGAGAGAGAGAGAGAGAGACATACAGTAAACGATGACTTCTTTCGATGACGCATATTGGTTGTTTATTTGACAACTCCACGTTCCTTCGTCCACCTTGTGGTCTGCCCCAGTAATGAGAAATGAAGAATGGTCCGTATGAATCGAAGGGTGATATCTTCTATCTGTTACATTCCCGCAGAGTCCAGAGTCTACACAAACAGCCTGCATGCCTTTTGTATTATTCCATAACACATGATATACATTTTGAACAGGAAAATTACATAAGAGTGTTGCATTATTTCCTTTTGTTGCCTGTTGTTGAATAACTAGAAATCCATCTAAATAAATGAAAATGTAAGGTTTTTGTAGTGGTTAGAGATTTTTTAAAATACAAAGTGCTATAAAGTAACTATGTTTTCTATAGCATTTAATTATATATCGACAAAATATGGGGGTCCCTTCCTCTTGATGGTTCCTAAAATACAAGCAAATACAATTCTGCTCCCTGTTTAATGCAAAACGAAATAGAAACGAAACAAATTGAAATCTACCGAAACGAAATCAAAATATTTGTTTTATATTTGGTGCTTACTGACTAAAGATGTTAATGTTCGACTGATTAAAAACAAACTGTGTAACAAAATGAATGATTTAGGCTTGTCCATGGCCCGTTTTCCTCTTTTATGTAGAACTCTCCTACTTTCAACTGCTGTTTTTGGCTTACTTTTGCCTGTTTTTATTTGGCACGCATGGGAATGCTCAAAGTAAGATTAATTTTCAAACTGAAGTAGATTAAAAGCTAACAAGTTGATGTTAAAGTGCTTTCAACAACATCGCATTAAGTCAGCATTTTTTAAAGATTCTGTGAAATGTTATGATGATGTTCAAATAGGATCTATAGCTGGGTCCATCGTTGACTGATGTTTCATATAAACATCAACTGATTGGTTATTCTTTTTACTAGTTTGCTAAATTTGATTACGTATTACGTCATATACCTAAATAAGTATGCACTGTTGACAGTGAATTTTAATTCATTCTACTTGTTCATTATCTTGACTTTTTTAGAAGCTCAGTCATTGTAATTTGCAACTATTTGAGCACTGAATTCATATTTTTGGATGTCGTCGGTCCTATAACACTACTGGCCGTGCCGACAAATTGAATATCGTGCGTTAGCTTATATTTACATTCCCTTATTTTCCCACTTCATAATTGTTTTTTTTTTTCGTTTATCTCTATGTGAATTTAGCGTCCTTCAAAACTGGCGTGTTTAAAAGGCGTAAGAGTCGTTGTGACGTTGCAAAGTTAAATAATGCAAACGAACATTGCAAAGAAAAAAGTGACAAATTATAATTTTTATTTTTTTTAAATTTATTTTGCTGTTGTTTTTTTACTTTAATTTGAAAGGGTTTTGTTTTTCGTAAAATTGAGTCAAAACGTTCATTTTTGTGTTCCTGGAGTATTGAAAATGCATATAGTTCCTACTGTATATTCTAACGTGACAAAGTTTCGCGTGTGTAATAGAGATTTGAGCGTCGTGAATTTCTGATGGATTGCGTAAAGACAATAATACTGAATATATTAGAGTAAAGGTACCGTAGCATAATCTGGAGTTCAGTAACACACAACAAGGGAAATGCAAAGTGGAGAGTCCCCCAAAGAAACAACACGCAAGCGCATTAATGACAATGCGCTAGCGCGTTAATGACAACGTACAAGCGCGTTAATGACAAGAGTTGTGTGTTAGCGCGAAGTCGTGTTGTGAACAACGCGCTAGCGCGTTGACATTAACGCGCTAGCGTGTTGTTAGAATACAATAATTATAATTATAATACAAGAATGCAACAATACAAGATTACAACTGTAGAGTATTGTCATTTACACGCTAGCGCGTTGTCATTAATGCGCTTGCGTGTTGTTAAAATACAACACGCAAGCGCATTTATGTCAACGCGCTAGCGCGTAAATGACAATACGCTAGCGCGTCAATGACAATGTGCTAGCGCGTTGTTCACAACACGACTTCGCGCTAACACACAACTTGTTGTCATTAACGCGCTTGCGCGTTGTTTCTAACGCGCTAATACACTTTTGCAATGGCTCTATCGGGACACCATACCTATCCCCCTACAATCAATCTACTGACAAGATGATTTATATTTTGTCTATCAGTGTGCAAGATAAACACGATATAAATATTTACAGCTAATTTTTTTTACATAGAGTACCGAGTTCTACTTTATGGTTAAATAAAAGGAAATAGTCAAACAGACAGATGAATGCACAGACGGGAATATCAACACCTTTACATGTTGTCAAAAGGCATCTTTGTAAAGATCTAGAGTTATTTAAATTATTAAACGTGCATTCTCATGTATTAAAGGCTGAAAGCAATGAATACGGTTTAAAGTGTATACCAGTTTTGATCAGGGTGTGGGTCTATAAGGGAGCCTTAGATTCACAAAGAAAGCTGTACAAATGTTCTGGAGCAAAAGATACAGAACCTATATTCTCCTTCATTAATGTACATTTAGTTGTAAGCTTAAGGAAGTGCTTATGGAGAAGAGTTGCTAGAAGATTTAACCAAAATAAAAGTTTTGTATTCCATAGTTATTTATATAAAGAATGCAATTATTATAAATCATATTTTTACATTATATGTTCTTTTATATGAGATTAAGCATTCTTAAACTACTTCGATTTTTTTCTGTTTCTGGTTTATGGGGTAGTCAAAAGCATTTAAAAAACATTTTTCGGATTCATTTTATGTCGTCTTTTTATTTGAAGCACAAATAATATTGGCATTTGCGTTTGAAATTAGGACTAGGGTTTGCCGACTTTAGAACTGAGTTATAAAAAAAACATAAAAAAAAAACACTTGCAAACTGATATAAATCTTCCTGAAACAAGCTGCCAGTACATACAGACTGGCCTTAGATACGGACAGGAAAAGAGCATAAGAAACTCTCATAAAATATACAGATTTTACTTTCGCTTTAAAAAGATAAAATTGCTATATAAAAAAGTTATTTCTACTGTTTGATATTTTTTATCCTCTTGATCAGATTATTAAAATGATATTATTTGGATAGTAAAAAAAAAAAAAAAACATTTTCTACATTTCACTAATAAAATGAACAAATGAATTCTAAAACATCTACTTTATGTGAGTTATTTTTACAACCTGATTGTCGTATTTGTTTTGTGAATTTATTGCTACCTTTTCAAATTTCCATAAGGTCGTAACAACAAATTGTCAACCGGGTAACAGCATTCTTTTTATTCTTGCAGTTAACTATGGTTTTGTGTGCACTGGCTACCCTTGGATTTTTTGTTGTTTGGTTACCAAAGGAACGCGAAAACATGTCATTCAATCAATCACGATTACTGCGTAATGTTATTGGTTATCCACTTTAATCTTTTGTGTGTTATAACAAAAATAGAATAAAATCGGCACGAGCATAAAAAATGTTAAATTTACATTTTAAATAACCGTGTTGACCGGTTTCTATTTAAGATACTGAATAGAATGGAATTAAAATTGAGGCAGGTTTTTTGAATTCAGCACAGATATCATATTGCTATTATTTGGCAATCAGATATTAGAGTGCAGTTTGTAATTCAAAAGCTAACTGCATTCTAGAACGCAGTTTTACATTTCAAAATTTTAACATAAGTCATGGGGTCTGAAATTTTTGGGGTAGGGTACTGGTAGCCAGTTACCAGTTATGTTTATTCATATAGTTTTATATAGTAGGCCTAAAGAATGGTGGGCTTTATCTCGGAAACTATAGATGATAACATCGCCATTTAATCCATAGAAGTACCGGTAGTAACTGACTAGTTCCCTTCCCTTAATATTTCAGAACTCGTGGCAGGGGACTTTGATATCCCCGAGCCGATGTTTATTCATATAGTTTTATATAGTAGGTTCAAAACTGGAAGATTATATCTCGGAAACAAGAGATGGTACCATCACATTTTTTCACAGAAGTGGTAACTGACCACAAGTATCCTACCCTCTGAATTTCAGACCCAATGACTTATTTTTATTAGTTAAAAATATATGATCATGTTCAGTAAAATATTTGCTACAAAATAGATTGAGGGTTACAAAACAAAGACATACATTGGCTCTATATTGTATTAGTACGGAAGCCCTGGAGGGACATTGACTTACTTGTTAAGACTTATTTGTTATAACTTTTTTGTTTTGACTTATTTGTTGTGAATGTTTCATAGCTAGTTATAACTAAGTGTAAGAAAGCTATTGAAAACCTATTGCTTGGCTTACTTTTATGATAAAAATGATATTTAGTCCTATTTTAACTGTGATTTTTGATTAACAAATTGTAGTTTAACGTCCAGTACATGTGTGATTTCTAAAGTAAATATTCTTTTTGTTGTTATAACTTAATTCTTATTTTCTATAAGTTATTACTTTATTCTTATATGTAACTTCCAGTTTGCATGATGATTGACAAACTGACAATCACTACTATGTATTTCATTTTGTCGTTAGTAATTGATTCAAGGACTTTTTTTCTGAAACTATACGTTGTCTTCATCTTTTACGCCACTTTTTGTAAGCTAAACTTGTCATAACAAATTCAAAATAACAAGAATTCAAAGTTAATTCATAAGCACTAAGTCAAAACACATAAGAAATAAGTCAAAACACATAAGAAATAAGTCAAAACACATAAGGAATAAGTCAATATCTCTCAAGGGCGTCCGTAATTAACAGATGAAAATTTAGTAATCACATCAGTTTTACGTTTAACTACAAAACTACAATTAATCGTTCTCAATAGCTTACCTACACTTAGTTAGAAGTAACCAAAAAAAAAATCTCAAAACAAATAAGTCAAAACAAAAAAGTTATAACAAATAAGTCATAACAAGTAAGTCAATGTCCCTCCAGGGCTTCCGTATATTAGTCTTGAAACAGTTCATAAAAAAATAAGTGAAACTCTTAAAATATTCTTTATCGACGCGCTTAATTATTCTTACTTTCTTGGAAAACCCGTAAAACAGTAAATCTTCAAATTCTGCATCAAAAATAGCAATGAAATAAATGCTTCAATAATCGAATCTAATTCTTCTTCATTTCTTCGAACAAAAGCGTAAGAAATACAGGCAAAAAATATAGTGAATGTTTAATTTATCAATTATGTATAAATCATATGTAAATTCCCCTTTCGGTAAAACTGGAGGGGACTAATGCTTTTCTCTTGGTCTGTCTATCTTTCAGTCTTGTTGTACCTCTGTGTGTCTATTTATCAGTCTGTCTAAAGACGACAAAAAGGATCATTTCATAATACTTTTTTATCAATATGATAGGGACTTTGTTCCATTTTTTTAAAAAGATTAGTTAATCCTGAACACTAAAGTATTACTTAAAATATGCATTTTTTGGATTATAAAAGCACCGAGCAAAGACCCACTATAACTTAAAAGTGAGTGCGTTCAGAGTACTATAACCAGTTAGATTTTGGTCATAAGTTGTAAAAGTAATTTCTGGACTAAATCCGTTCTTGAGCGTAAATGGGGAAGAAGGAATGTTGGCGGGTATAACGAAGTAGTGGCGCTGTGGGGCCGTAATAAAACGTAAAGGGTAAAGGTGCCGTATTCCTTATGGTCTTCCAAAATAAAGTCCAAGAATTGGTAAATCGAGTTTCCGATTTATTACAGACGATGGTGAATAACAAATATGAATTTTAACAATATCTTACGAGACTTAATCGAGTTTGATGTGGCCGGTAGAGTGTCGGGCCTCCAAACTCAGAAAGTATAATGGACATAGATATTTGTAAGATTAAGAGTAAACAATAATTGACTTTTGACACTAGTTGAGTTAATTGATGGACAGGTGTGTTTCTTTGATAGAATGAACATGAAAGAGGTTATAAAGTAATTATACCCCGTGGGGATCCGGGTTAGAATAGGTCTTCAGTACCCCCTTGCTTGTCGAAAAAGGCGACTACATGGGGCGGTCCTTCGGATGAGACCGTATAAACCGAGGCCCCGTGTCACAGCAGGTATGGCACGATAAAGATCCCTCCCTGCTCAAAGGCCGTAAGTGCCGAGCATAGGCCTAAATTTGCAGCCCTTCACCGGCAATGGTGACGTCTCCATATCAGTGAAATATTCTGGAGAGGAACGTTAAACAGTATACAGTCAAATAAAGTTATTGGTAAAGGATTAACAAATCCCGAGGCATTAACACCTAACGAGCAACAGTTATTTTGACAGAGTCACAGAGTGCCAACTGGAATGTCTTAATCCTATTTCAAAGGGAATGAGATAAATAAGACACAATTTACTACAAATAAGCACATATTAAAATCAGATAAAGAATTTCACAGATAAACGTCCGAATTTAGTATAAAATATTGAAAAGTTATTTTAGTTAACAAAATGTTCATTTTGCTCGGTGATAGTACTACCGTTGGCTGACAAATGTTACCACTGGTAGAATTTCTTACCTTTGGTATGCCAATGGTACCAATCGTCAAAATTTACCAAAAGTAGACTTTTCTGCAGACGAACTAGAGCTCTGTTGGCGATGGTAACTTTTTAAATGACGTCAGACAAAATACAATACAATACAATACAATACAATACAATAATTTCTATAGCGCATTATAATAATGACACTCTAGTGCGCTTCACATTAAAATATATATAAGCTTACAAAATGGCGGACAAATTACTTTAAAAAAAAATACATAATACATAATACATATTTATGCATAAAAATAGGATATCTAAAAGACTTCATGTGTACTAAAAGACCATAAAATATTACATTGCGTGGGAGTCACTTTAATAAATTTACAACTAATGAAACATTAAAAAAAATATATATATATATTAAAGGAACCTGTACTTGATCAGTAGAGCACAAAATAAAAATCCTTAAAAACTTTAAGATCAGTGTCTTTTTACATTAGGTATATCACTCTAAAAACAATATTTACATTCCCTCGTAAGCTCGTTCAAAGAGGTGAGTTTAAGACCTTTTTTAAAAGCGGAAACAGTTTTGGAATTTTTAAGACACAGAGGAAGAGAGTTCCATAGTAAGGCGGCGGCGTAGTCAAATCGACGACTGCCGTACGTAACAGTTCTAACTTTAGGAACATCCAAAAGAAAAGAACACTGTGAACGTAAAGACCTGGAAGGAGAGTATATTTTGAGAAGCTCGGACAAGTAATTTGGAGCACGATTGTTCAATGCATTGTATACAAACAGAAGTATTTTATATTGACTCCTGTATTGGACAGGGAGCCAGTGGAGATCTTTCAGGATTGGGGTCACGTGATCAGATTTCCTGGTACGAGTTATCAGCCGCGCAGCAGTATTTTGAACTTTTTGAAGTTTATTCACAAGTTGCTTATTTATACCATACATCAATGAGTTTGCATAATCGAGTCGGGAAGTCACAAGTGAATTTATCAAAGTTTTACATGCGTCGTCTGTGATGTACGGACGGATGCGACCGATTTTCCGGATATTATTGAAGCATGTTCTAACTATTGAACTGCAGTTTTTCTCCATACTTAGAGTCTGGTCGAAAAAGGCTCCAAGGTTCTTAACAAAAGGAGAATCACTAACTTAGCTTTCTCCAAAAACAAGATTGAATGTAGAAAGGTCCTTTATTTTATGTTTTGGACAAAGGAACATCAATTCAGTCTTTTCATGATTTAACTTTAAAAGATTGGTGCACATCCATAATTTTATGTCGACGAGACAAGCACTGAGAAAAGAAGCCACATTATTCAAGTCTTCGTTTGGCTCAATAACGAGATATATTTGGGTATCATCTGCATAGCAGTGATACCGCATTTTATGACGCTTGCATATATTTCCTATAGGTTTCGAAAACAAACAGTACAACCGGGGTCCAAGAACCGAGCCCTGAGGCACACCGATTTCAAGCGATTCCGCATTTGATAAGGTTGCACCTATCGAAACTCTCTGACTCCTGTCAGTTAAATAGGACTTTATCCATGACAGCACAGAACCGGATATCCCGTATGAGTATTCAAGACGATGGAAAAGAATCTGGTGGTCTATAACATCGAACGCGGCCGACAGATCGAGCATGACAAGTACAGCATAAGAATTGTTGTCTAAGGCGGTAGCGATGTCATTGTGAACACGCAACAGTGCAGTTTCGGTTGAGTGATACGAACGATATGCAGATTGTAGAGTATCGTGCAAATGGTTTGAGTCTAGGTGATGTTCTAGGCGAATTCCAACGACTTTCTCAATAACCTTTGAGAGGAATGATAAATTCGAAACAGGTCTATAGTTTTTTAGTTCGTTCGTGTCAAGGTTATGTTTCTTCAATAGTGGCTTAATAATAGCCTGTTTGAAATCCTTCGGCATGACAGATAGACTTAATGATTTATTCACCAATTCAGTGATGAAAGGTACGAATTGTTCAGCGCAGTTTCGAACTATCGATGTTGGCACCGCATCTAGTGCGCATGATTTTGGTGGCATAGACAATAGGAGTTTCCTGATCTCATCACCAGACGTCGGTTCAAATGAATTTAATGGGACACCCGTAAATGGCACATCAGACGACAGTGCATCGGCATGATGGTCATTCGTGGAATTTGATGACAACAAAGATGATCTGATGTTCTGAATCTTAGAAACAAAATATTTGCTGAATTTATTTGATAAGATATTGTCACTAATACATTCCGGAAGAGGTGTTTCATTCGTATTACCCATGAGTTTATTTGTAATGGAATATAAACTCTTACTATCCGACCCACATTCAATAATTTTGTTCGAATAATACGACTGCTTGCTAAGAAACAACAATTTTGAGTGTTCGATACATTTTTCTCGAAAAATGTCACGGTGTACAGTCAACTCGGTACGTCTCCAAACGCGTTCAGCTTTGCGTTTTTCTCGCTTTGAATCGCGAAGTTCTTCAGAGAACCACTCTGTATTTGGTCTCACAACAATGGTTTTTGTTTTTAATGGAGCATGTTGCTCAATTAGAGCCCTCATATCTGTGTCATATCGTTGTGCGAGTTCATCAGGTGATAAATCACGATGATATTTCGATAATGAAGTTATGACATCTTCTCCGAATTTATCAATAGCAATGTTTTTGAGTTTCCTAAACGACACAGATTTCCGCATTTTAGGTGGTTTGGACAGACATAGCGATGAATTTATTCCTTTATGATCAACTGTAGATAAGCCCCGCAAATCGGAAAGAAAATGGTCGTCAACAGTAGGGGGATTCGTCAAAATATGACTATTTTCACGTGTAATAACGAAGTCCAATGTATGCCCATGCTTATGAGTTGGAGCGGATATGTGTTGTACAAGACCATACTCTTGGAGCATCGCATGGAATTGTCTGGAAGTCGGATCGTCAGATTTTTCGAGATGCAAATTGATATCACCTGTCATGAACAGTTCCTCCGGTGCGATGACATGCTGATTCAAATATAAGGACCATTCCTCGAAAAAATCTCGCATTTTCAGATTGTTTGTTTTTGATATAGGTGGGCGGTAAACAATGCAGATGCGAGAATTTGTTGCACGAGAAGAAATGATACAATCAAGATGTTCAAAATGTGAAAATTCAATGTCTGACTTAATTTGTTCTACCTTAATACTTTTGCTAAAAATCATTGCAACCCCTCCTCCTTTTCGATTTGTCCTAGGTATGTGAATACATTTGTATCCCTCTGGTACTAGCTCTTGCAAAACCACATTATCAATATCACTACCCAACCAAGTTTCAGTGATAGCCATTATGTCAATTTTGTTTGAAACTATCATATCGGAAATAGCAAGAGTCTTATTCTTTACAGATCTGCAATTCATAGTTAACAGTTTTATGTTCACAGTATCTTGATGCGAGCTGCGCGGTTCCAATTTTATTTTGATAAAAATGGCGGGTACTGATCGAGTCTGTCCTACTAAACAGAGAACCCGAGAGAACTCTAGGTTTATTTGGTAAATTCAAATAAATGTTATGCATAATTGAGTGACTTTTTACTCTATTAATTGTTTTCTATCTTTAAAATCAATAACAAGATTTTTTCTATGAAAGCTTTCCCTCGGAAAAAAGGTGAAAAAGTAACAAATCATTGTAATGTTATAACCACAGCTATATACATGAACTCTGTGTATATAGGTGTGGTATGTGTTCTTTTTCTTGACTGAAAGTTTTAGAATCTTTATTTTGATAGCTTTTAAGTGTATTTAATGACGTAGAATCAAAATTTAATTACTTTAATTATTTTACATTTGACAATTTGGAGAAAAATTCTGTTAGGGAAAAGTTCTTTACTGTACTAATAAGTATTTCTGAACGCATTCTCTTGCTGCAAAATGATGCACGAAGCAAGAATAATTATACCTTGGTTTGACATTTTCTTCCAAAACATCTGACAATGTAAACCAATGTCACAAATGCTACACCAATGGTGCCATTGTTAACATTGGTGAGTTTCCTACCAACTGTACCCAAAACTCGTTCAGAATACATATGGGTCCAATGGTACCAACGTTACAAATAGTTACCATTGGCACACAGGTGATGGTGCCACTGGAGATACTCTGAACGCACCCAATATTGCCTTTTTTGACAAAACATTTGCATATTTCCGATAAATACTTCAGTCCATTAGTCAAAGGTCATATAACAAACGTGATTCAAATACTACAACTCATCAGGAGTTGTGTAGCGTAGTGGTAAGCGTGTTTGTCCTAAAACATGATGATACTCCGGATTTTTATTGTATGGTTCGAGTCCTATGTAATCGGAATTATCTGTACTCGATAACAGTTTGCCAAGTAGTCATAAGTAATCACCTTTTTTCTGATTACAAATAATCGTAATTTAATCGATTACTAGTACTCTGAAAAAAGTCCTGCAATTATGATTACTTTTTTATCACTTTATGATTAAAGTAAAGTTCATAAATGATTTTTTATGATATTCAGTGTATATTTTCCAGTGCGCAAAACTGTTCATAAGCAACACTTTTTATAAGACTATACTATTTAAATAGCTAAATCTTCTTATATTGCTTTCAGAAATTCTTATAATCAGGTCTATTGACCAAGCAATGAGTAAATTCACTCAGTTCCTAGCTGTATTCAATAGTTATTTTAAAATACTTTAGCAGCATAGAAATATATATATTAAGATACAGTTTATCATAATAAATGTTGAAGCATTTAATTTTATTTAATCACAGTTGAAAACTTATGTTAAGGAGCAACTAGGCACAGAAAACTCCATAAGTTTTCCTATTGTTCTCGCAAAGAAATTCGATTTATAATTCAGCATGGCACTACACTGACCTGAATACTGAAAGCTGAAAGATGTTCGTCAAGAGGACGAAAATGGGACGAATGTAAAAAAAATTGTGCATGTTACATATATCGCCGAGGACTTCATATTTTAGATATGATTTTTGTATGTTGAAAAACTAATCTTCAACGCTGTATACTTTTCAGAAGGTTTCACACGGAAAAAGGGAGAGATAAAGCAATATGAGCTGCAACTTTGATATCGGAAACTTTTGTTGCAATATTGTAATTTACTATTTCAATGACAAAAAAAAAGAATGTTTATCAACCTTCGTTGTTCGTATTTGCGATGGACGCTTTAAAAGAGGCAACTTTACATTACTGTTGTCCTGTACAATATTGATTTCTTATATAATACTATACATGTACATGCCATTGTACGGACATCTTTCTTCTGAATACTTTATTGTAGTATAATTGATCACAAAGGTATAAATTACATACAGATTTGTCATAACAGCGCATTTTAACAGCAAAATAAAATACTCATATTGCGTTAAATGTAACAGTAAACTGGTCGATTGAAATTTGTTGGAACACAATGAAACATATGGATATAACGAACAGTATTCAAGATCAAAAAGAGGCCCATGGGCCACATCGCTCACCTGAGTAGCTTTGACCATGCTGTTCTTTACCAAATTTCCCCCCTGTAAAACATATTGTGACCCCACCCTACCACCTGGGTCATAATTTGGACAATTTAAAATAGACACTACACAAGGATGCTTCCACATAAGTTTCAGCTTTTCTGGCCCAGTGGTCTTGAGACAAAGGTTTTCCAAGTTTTTTCTATTTTTTGTCTATGTAAATCTTTGATTCCCTATTGTGGCCCCGCTCACATAAGTTTCATCTTTTCTGGCCCAGTGGTTCTTGAGACAAAGGTTTTTCAAGTTTTTTCCTATATATTCCTATGTAAAAATTTGATTTCCTATTGTGGCCCCGCCCTACCCCTGGGGGTCATGATTTGAACAATTTAGAATCTACACTACCCCAGATGCTTCCACAAACGTTTCATCTTTTCTGGTCCAGTGGTTTCTGAGAAAAAGTTTTTCCTTTATATTTCTATGTAAAATTTGATTCCCTATTGTGGCCCCGCCCTACCCCGGGGGTTATGATTTGAACAATTTAGAATCTACATTACCCTAGAATGCTTCCACATAAGTTTCAGCTTTTCTGGCCATGTGGTTCTTGAGAAGATTTTTTAATGACCCCATCCTTTTGTAATTTCTTAAATATCTCCCCTTGTGAAGGGGTTTGGCCCTTTAAACCCCCCTTTACCCAAGAATTTTTTGTACCTAGTTCAGTTAAAACTGGTCAAGTGGTTCTTGAGAAGAATTCGAAAATGTGAAAAGTTTACAGACAGACGGACAGACAGACAGCTAGACGGACGGACGACGGTCAAAATGTGATCAGAAAAGCTCACTTGACCCTTCGGCTCAGGTAAGCTAAAAATCCATAAAATAATACGAAATAGGAGCAGAGCAAACAAGGACCTCTAACAAGAGGCCCATGGGCCACATCGCTCACCTGAGCACATTAGCTTGGAATAAAAAAAGAAAAAAAATCAGTTCAGTTTTGAAAAGTTTACAGGGGGAGGGGTAATTGAATATTTAACTACCTGATAATGCATGTATAACCGGAAGGAATTGATTGTTACTCAAAAAAAATATGTTAATTTTACACGATCACACTTTCATTTCGATTTAAGAAATGGCTTTGCTGTTCTTGAGCAGAAGATTTTTTTCTATTTATTCATTTTTCAAATTTTGAAAGTAATCTCTATGGAGTAAGACAACCAATCTACTGCAAGACATATTTTACTGTTGGATACCAAGTACCCCTGAATAGGAGATTAACCCATCTGCTGCCACACCTACTGCATAGAACTTCTTGGATACCATGTACCCCTGAATAGGAGACCGACCCATCTGCTGCCATTATTACTGAATAGATCTTTCCAAACCGTTGAAATTGTGTGGAGGGGGGGCTTTGACAATCCTTATAAAATCCCAAATGTGTTCAATGGGATTCAGATCCGGGGATTGACAGTGCATCATCACACAGGTGCCTTTTGGTCAATATCTTTTGGCGCTTGGCACGTACGTGCACCGCTGTAAGGATGATTCAGAGTGCTTGAGATGATTTAATAGACTGCCACGAGTACCGATTTCTTATTATTTTCATACGATTGAAATTGTTTGTTTTCATGTTTCTAAGATTGTTTCAGTACAATTAAACACTCCTTTAACCTGGTGTGACGCTAAACCTTGGTTTCAGACGAAAATCAAGGTCACTTCCCGTGTGGTTATATTTCACCAAAGCTTTCAAATTGTAATAAATTGCGATGAAAATGAAACACAGAAAAATTGTGTTTAAATCCCCCGTTGTGGCCCAATCATACCCTGGGGATCATGATTTGTACAAATTTGAATCTACACTACCTGAAGATGCTTCCACATAAGTTTCCTCTTTCCTTGCCTAGTGGTTCTTGAGAAGTTTTTTTTTCCATGATGCCATTATTTTTTCACTATTTCCTAATTATCTCCCATTGAAAGAGGGCGTGGCCCTTCATTTGAAAAAACATTGAATTCCCTTTACACAAGAATACCTTGTGCCAAGTTTGCTCGAAATTGGCCCAGTAGTTCTGGAGAAGAAGATGAAAATATGAAAAGTTTGCAACAACGACGCCAACAACGGACAAATTTTAATGAGAAAAGCTCACTTTAGCCTTTGGCTCAGGTGAGCTAAATATCAGAGGTCGAATCAGCTGTCATGGAGAAGTGAACATAAATATCAATAATATGTGCCACATATGTCTCAAGAATATCAGCAACCTCGTTTAACGTCATAATAAGTTCTCTGGTCGATGTAAGACCTTGTCAGCAAATACATTTTATCATTAAGTCAAATGACTGACTTTAATCATACTAATTATAAGGCCAATATATACACACTGAATAGTCGACGGACTTTCTTAATGTTTCCCGATCAGTTCAGTTCAGTTCTTTATTCCGTGGGACGTACATCCCATAAGCATCATAAGTACAACATTGTATTTATCAATTACGTACATAGTATATAACATGTTATACACTTACCAACTAGTGATACATACATTTTATTATTTAGCTAATTGATTTAAACATTCTATTCGTAATTTATTAGCTTGATATATATATTTCCCGATCATGACAAGGAGCACATGGAGGGCGTGACCTGTCGGTAGGGGATGTTCACTCCTCCATGACATCCTATCCCACCTCTGCTGTTTGTGAGGTCAGTTTGCTTTCAATCTGATTAAAATCGCATCCCTTAATCCGCTTACATAGATTGCGATCTCGTGCGAGTGAATCAAAGAATCTGATTTTAATTAGATCGAGTTTGCCCTGCTCCTATTTTGTATTGTTTAACTGAGTTTTGATCTAGAATACTTTTCGTTATTTCCATATATTTCATGATATCCGAAATTGCTAGATTAACATGGAAAGAAATTTTTGCGACACTAAGCATTTCATCTCCACAACATCATTTAAAAGAATTCTTACGAAGGAAAAATATAACAATATTTCTATCGGATTGGTGCCCTATTTTTTTACATGATGCCTTAGAGAAAACACGCGTTAAATTTGCCAGCGGTGTATTAAAAACTCATGTTTTTACAAAATAAAATATTTCATGAACTTGATTGATAAATGACTAAATATATGTTTACTTTTATAATTGAAAAATATAAAGTGGAATTAAAGAAAAAGGTGTCATTTTGTTATTTTAAAGAGAAGCAATGTCTCCAAACATATCTTCTAAGATTTTAGGTGTTTGAGGAGGCATAGTAAATTATGTACATACGTCTAAAGGAAGGACTAGCGATGTTTACTTTATGTGCGAATTGCACCAAGAAAATTTAAACAGATTACACAGATTTCCTGCAAAGGAAGTCCAAATATCCGTGACTAGGGTAAAAACCCTGTATTTAACAACGCCGCTGCAAATAGGCCGAGAGAAATAATAATAAAATAAGATTTTGAAAAAAAGAAAATATACAGAGCTTTTTTATCACCCATAGATTTCAGTCATTGTGAGATCCTTTTAAACCCAGAACACATGAAAACAATTGAAAAAAGATTAAACAATATCATATATAGCATTGAAAATGATATTCATCAGAGCCTTTGGAGCATCCCTAAAATGAGTATACTGAGTTTTTCTGTTCATAGATACAAATACATAAGACATGTGTGAAAGGTTACAGGGAATGCCTTGAGGGATTGATGCTAGTAGGAATATGTTTTATGTAATTTTCTCTATTTTAGATGACATTTTGCATTATTTATTGAACGACCCTCGTATATAGAAATTAAAAAAAAATCTAAAACACAACGAACTTTTTTCCATTGACATTGCTGAAAAATATGAGAAATTATAGACTTATTCATAGGAACAAGAATCGTTATTTACAAGTAAAATATGAATTCTGATTACTACTGATGTATACTTACCTAAAATAAGAATATTAGTGAAAATTATTATCCAGATAAATTCGAACATTCTCTTTTTCAGAAGTTTGTCCATGACAGAAGAAATCATTTGAAATTAAAACGAAAGTATCAAATCGATAACTGTCCAATAACCAACAAGCCCTTTAAATTGATTATTCAACTAGCTCACTGTGGACCTGTGTTTCAGATATTAGTTAAGCATTTAAAATGAAACTCCAAGTATATTTTATGATTTTTGAGCTTAGTATTTGGATTTTTGGTAAGTTATTTTCTTTCTTTTTTTTTTTTTTTACTTTTTTAGCAACTCAGAAGAAGTTTACTCTACTCAGACTTGAGTTGAGTAAAATAAAACGTCCGTGGCCCCGGGGCCTGTTTACCGTGTTTTCTCCATCGTATAGCTGTTTTATTGTCATTAGTGCATTGCTTTCGAGATTGCTATTCTGCATTTTATGTAATGTAGGTATGTCGAATACAGTTCTGTTTATAAAAAAGGTTACATGTACACCGTATGTGGCCTGTCTGAAATTTTAATTAAAACAGAAGAAACGTGACACTTTATTATGACAATTTTTTTAAAAGAAATGTTACATGCAATGATAAGAGTTTTCTAAGAATTATGGCACTAGTTGTGTGTATTCAATATCTATATTTCCCATCTTCTTTATATTTCTTGTATCATGTTTAACATGTCATGATTTCTATCTATTAAAAAGGATTTATCGTTTATAACCTTTATTACAAGACTGTATTGGAAATGAAATTGTTAAACACTTTATTTATTATATTTTTCTCGATAATTGTATTTCAGTATTTGTATTCGAGTTCTTTTTCTTAAACATTTATAAGCAAGTATATTAGTGTAATGAAATATTTTTGTCACCGTTCAACCATATTTTAACATGCATATTTGAAAAAGATAATGATAAAATAATTTGTTATTAGGATAAAATGTCCCTTACTGACAAAATAAGAGGAAGTCGTACTTCTCAGTCTCTTTAGGTGATATGGATGTACCGGTACATTGTCAACACTTATGTGCTTTGTATAACAAACAATGTTCTAAAGATCAGAAGGTTTATCAAGTTCAGACCAAAAGAATATTTTGTACAATAATTTTAATTGTCCGACACATTAAAAGATGCAACATTTTCGGCTTACAAATCATTCCTTTAATCTTAGAATTAATGATGCAGAATTCAAAATTCCTTCTACTGGAACTACATCGTTTATGGAAAGTCTCCTTCCATCAACAATAAATCTGTGGAATAGTTTGCCTGATTATATTAGAAATTTGGAAAATTGACGATTGAAAAGTTTATGTCAACACTTTTTTCATAATGCTTGGTTTTTAGATTAACATTGACTCTCTTTCAAGAAAAATAACCAGATATGAAAAAAGATTCGTCAGATTAATATTTCACCTTAGATTAATGTCAAGATCTAGTAAATGACTTTAGACTAATTTTGTGGCGCTAGATCCTTTATGACGTCATAATCAATTTCAACTTTCTTTTTCCCGTACTTTAATTACTGCTTTAGCAGAATTATGTAGAAAATTTGGTATTTCATGGCATTCAATTTAAAATGATATGAAAAGTAATCCCGATACCCATGTTAAATTTGATATTATTTTAAAGAAGAAGCAATGAATATGCAAATTACCGTTTTCTGAGAACCTGTGGGCAATCTGGAAACGTTTTCTTTGTCGAATATGAAAAAAAAATCTCCCATATGACTTGTTTTCTTTATTTTTCATTGAAAATGACAGTTTAAAATAGTTTTTTTATTCTTGTTTACTTGCAAATTATGACCCGAAACATTTATTTGACCAAGCTTAAGTCATAAAACATCATTAAAGGAATTTATTTCTTAAATTTGATAAATCAATTTAAATGCTAAAAGGTCAAGTTTATCGTACAGTTGCTCAAAGAAATGTATACAGACATCCAATTTTTTTTGCTTATTCGTGTACTGCTATATGAGTACTTATCAATGATATACTTAGAAAACATCCAGATGTTTCAGTTTTTCTCGCTAAGTGGTTCTCGAGAAGATGATAAACACCCAAACCTATATTTGCATTTGATTGGTTTTACCCTTGTAAGGGGTCCTGGCCCTTTATCTTTAGATTTGAAATCAATCCCTTTACCCAAGGATGCTTTGTAACACGGATGGTTAAATTGGCCCCTTGTTTCTTGAGAAGTTGAAAGACAAACATACAGACGAACGCTAGACATTTGGGTACTCAGAGCACTTAAGCTTCTTTTTAAAAATTGTTTGCAAATTTCAGAAAACCCAAAAATGTGGTAAAATTAAAAATTGATAAATTATGATCGAGAGAAATTTGTTGGCAGGTACCAGTGATTTAATTTTTCTTTTTTTTTCTTTCTATATAGAATACCATTGCTTACTTCAAGTAAGTAATCATTCAAAAGAGGGAGGAGAAGGCACACTTGTTTTCATATACCCTGAAGGTTCTCAAGAAATTACTTGGTATAACCCCAACCATACAAACATAACGACTTGTTATATCGGAACACTTCATTGTCTAATTCCGACAAACCCTAACTTCATAGTAACTGTAAATAATGAATCTTCAAGACTAGTCATAGAAGAATCACGATACAAACAGCACGATGGATTATGGATGTGTTCCTACAGAACTCAACGTTTAAACGGACAATACAGTATAAATTTCTTTGTAGCATGTAAGTAAACACTCTAGTACTCTGAAGTACTTCTGCGTATTAGTCTGATATTTTTAATTATGGTAGCAAAATGTACATGTTAAAAGATAGAAATGATCCACCAAAGGCATTTACAACATTTTGATTATTGTCCAATTAATTGCATCTTGAATTTTACTGTGAAGTCTTTGGGCAGCACATGTTTTATAAGATATTGTAAAAAAGTAAATTGATTTTCAACGAAATCTCTTAGTGAAATTATGCATAAACTCCCTCTTTATCAAAAAATGAAATAAAATGAATTATTCACCGCAGAAATTGTGAGAAATAAAACATTTTCTACTTTTCATCAAAGGCAGATAACTCTTCAAAAACTTTTAACGTGCAAAATGACCGTCTCCTTACATCAGTCTGTGAATTTGGTTCATTTCACTTTTATTTTTATTTAGAAATGCGTTTTTAACTAGTTTAAAATTATTTAAAGTTGTTCAAAATCCCTTTAATATACAGCGAATACCTTAAAGACAACTTTTGCTCATTACTCGGATGAAAGCTAGCGCATGCAAACGCCAGAGGGGAGAATGTAAACATTGACTAGAGTTTATCATATGTTTTATTTACATGTATTCTTATGTTATATTTTATTTCGGAAATCTTATAGTTATGATGCGGGTTTAAGGGAGTATCAGCAGTGACGTTTAAAGTCATCATTTCGTAAGTTCTATGGTCGAAACAATGACCTTGTCAGCAAATACAATTTATCATTAAGTCAAATGCTGACCGACTTTTTCCTTACTGATTGACAGGCCATTATTTACACTCTGGGTTGTCTACGGATTTTTCCGTTATTTCCCGATCATGACGAGGATCACACTGCAAGTGTGACTGTTCGGCAGGGGATGCTCACTCCTCCATGGCACCTAATTCCATATCTGATGTTTTCGAGGTCCGTGTTTGCTCCGCTCCTATTCTGTAATGACTTACTGTTCTTTTGAGCTACCGTATATACTCGCCTATAAGTCGGTCCGCCTATAAGTCGGTTGTATTTTATAAGCTTATATATCATATAGGACTGACCTCAGATAATACCATTCATTTCATAGCTCGCCTATAAGTCGAACATAGAGTTTTGGAACAGAAATTAACTCCCAAAAATCCGACTTATAGGCGAGTATATACGGTAAATTACTGTTCGTTATTTCCATATATTTCGCTTGCATTCCAACGTGCTTTTACACTATTGTCACAACACTATTATGACATCTAATCATCTCCAATGTGTTTACGCAGTCAACATCATATCACACCATCATCGTCCATGGGGAAAATAGTATGTGCTCTATAGATAGTGAACTACATTGCAATATTACGAATTAGAGTAAAGCAGTTCCTCAAATATATTAATAGCTGTTTGCATGCTGAAGCATGCACTTGCAAATTTATACTTAAGCAAATGTGCTAAAACTTGCACTTGCAAATTTACATCTCAGCAACTTTTTTTAGTTATGTCATTTGCAATAAAGGAATTTTTCATATGTATTTTTTCGCTGCGGTACTAATTTTCATACTCCTATTTTGCAGCTTTACCGAAAGCTTTTATGTTTATTGACCCACCAAAATTGGGCTTCCAAATAGACGGACATGTATTACCTCTAGTTGCCACTGCTAATTGCATTTACCCGCAGCCTGCTCTTCGAAACGTTGCATTGCATTATCGTATAGAGGTAAAAATACATAATTTTATCTAAGAAATTTAATAGATTATAACAAGATACATTAACATTTTGTTAAATACATGAATTTGTTATTGTTGCAATATTTAATACTGAGGGCTAAAAATATTGAAAAATGTATGATACAGAAGGGATATCGACGTTTTTTTTTAATTATGTTTTTAATTTAACATAAATTTTACAAATATTTTTATATGAACCTATTTAAAAACAAATGTATGGAATCCGGATAGTATGGAATCCGGATAGGGCCATCGCACCATCGACTCAAACCTCGATGGTGCGATGATGCGATAGTGAACTGCGTGGCCCTATCCGGATTCCATAGTAATCGCCATCAAGTTACAAGTTTCGAAACGATTCACATTTTGACAGTAATATTCGAGGAAGATAATCACAGTGTAGTATGGAATCCGGATAGGGCCACGCAGTTCACTATCGCATCATCGCACCATCGAGGTTTGAGTCGATGGTGCGATGACGCGATAATGCGATGACGATGAAGCGATGGTGCGATAACGATGAAGCGATGGTGCGATAGTGCGATGACGATGATGCGATGGCGCGATAGCGCGATGACGATGATGCGATGGCGCGATGAAGCGATAATGCGATGACGCGATGGCACGATAGCGATGATGCGATGGCGCGATAGTGATGATGCGATGCTATATCGTGTCTATCGCACCATCGCAGCATCGCTATCGTGCCATCGCGTCATCGCATTATCGCTTCATCGTGCCATCGCATCATCGTCATCGCATTATCGCACCATCGCATCATCGTCATCGCGTCATCGCTTCATCGTTATCGCACCATCGCTTCATCGTCATCGCATTATCGCGTCATCGCACCATCGACTCAAACCTCGATGGTGCGATGATGCGATAGTGAACTGCATGGCCCTATCCGGATTCCATAGGTTTCACTAATAATCTGATATTATTTTTAAAATAAAAAAAAATGGGCATACTTATGGAATCCGGATAGGGCCACGCAGTTCACTATCGCATCATCGCACCATCGAGGTTTGAGTTGATGTTGCGATGACGCGATAATGCGATGACGATGAAGCGATGGCGCGATAACGATGAAGTGATGGCGCGATAGTGCGATGACGATGATGCGATGGCGCGATAGCACGATGACGATGATGCGATGGTACGATGAAGCGATAATGCGATGACGCGATGGCACGATAGCGATGCTGCGATGGTGCGATAGCAATGATAGGATCGCTATCGCACCATCGCAGCATCGCTATCGTGCCATCGCATCATCGTCATCGCGCTATCGCGCCATCGCATCATCGTCATCGCACTATCGCACCATCGCTTCATCCTTATCGCACCATCGCTTCATCGTCATCGCATTATCGCGTCATCGCACCATCGACTCAAACCTCGATGGTGCGATGATGCGATAGTGAACTGCGTGGCCCTATCCGGATTCCATACATACTTTTTCTAGCCTTAAATTCCTTTGAACATTCGTAAACTTACACATGTTTCTCGCTAAAATTCAACCTCTTTGACATAACATGAAGAAAACAAAGTGTCCACGCCGCTCAAATTTTTCAGACATCAGATGAAGAATCAGGTGGAGGAGTAAGGGAAAACTCGAACTCAGTGTTGAAATAGTGGTCTTAGAATTTGTGTGAAAATCTCTTTCACCATTCGATTTCATTGTAGATTGTTATAAAGTGGACCTTATCACGCAAGCCAATCGATTGATCATCGTCATGAAATCAAAAAATTAGACAGCTATTTCTTATATTTACATGCTCTTGATTGCACGCTAATCCACGTTCTACAAGCCCCGCTTCTGTCTCTATCGCTTCACGTCCCGCCCCGCACGGGATTTTTATGAAACGACAACAGCTGTTGTATTGAAGCTATTTCTGGTTTTAACTTACATTTGGAAATCTATCCGCTATTAAATTGTGTTCCGTGTGTATTCTCATTCGACCCAAAACTGAAAAATTGACAAGAGGCCCATGGGCCACATTGCTCACCTGAGCACTGTGGCTTGGAAAAAGTAGAAATTGGTTTATTATTGAAAAGTTTAAATCCAAAAGTAGTCCCATGACCAATCATTGCTTTGCTATTCTTAAGAAGAAGATTTTCAAAGAATTTTCCTATATTTTTCTATGTAAAACTTTGGTCGGCCATTGTGGCCCTGCCCTAACCCCGGGGGTCATTATCTAAACAAATTTGAATCTACACTACGTGAGGATGCTTCAATATAAATATGATCAATTATGGCTTTGTTATTCTTGAGAAAAAGGTAGATTTTAAAAGAATTTTCCTATATATTTCTATTTAAAACTTTGGTCGGCCATTGTGGCCCCTCCCTACCCCCGGGAGTCATGATTTGAACAAATTTGAATCTACACTAACTAAGGATGTTTCCCCATAAGTTTCATCTTTCCTGGCACAGTGATTCTTGAGAAGAAGATTTTTAAAACATGCCACCAAATTTTCATTAATTCCCAATTATCTCCCCTTGAATGAGGGCGTGGCTCTTCATTTGAACAAACTTGAATCCCCTTTACCCAAGGATGCTCTGTGGCAAGTTTGGTTGAAATTGGCCCAGCGGTTCTTGAGAAGAAGTCGAAAATGTGAAAAGTTTACATACAGACAGACAGACGGACGGACAGACAGCTAGACGGACGCCGGACAAAATGTGATCAGAAAAGCTCACTTGAGCCTTCGGCTCAGGTGAGCTAAAAATTGAAAAACTTAGATTGCAATTTTATTTCATGAAGACATGGTGATGAATAATTTTTAGAAAACAACTTTAACAGAATTCAAACTGATTAAAAAATAGCCCGCTATATTTTTTTAATTGTAATTATTATTTTCAATTCATGCTGTTTATATTTACAAGAAAACTGAATAAGATGTGAAAAAACATTTTATTTCAGAATGAAGACACCTTTCAACAGTTCACAAAAAGAAAACCTAACATTTCTTCGTCACATAATCCCAATTGTGACCAGCATGAATACGATCTAAAAGTCAAAATAGACATACTTATGACTGATTTCAATGAAACAAACGTTTTTTTTCAATTCCTCTATGTTTCTGTCTCCGAGGATGTAACAAGTACCAAAGATAATATCTACCTAAAATTCGGAGGTATGTTCAGCATGACATTTTCATAATAAGCGTTTCAAAATATTTGCACGTAAAGTTTTGCCAAAGGTAAAAATGTCAAAAATTATTTTTACAATAGCTTCAAATCTATGTGAGGTGTAAAGTTAAAACTTTTACAGTTTATAATTAAATCATCAATTAACTGATACATGTGTAGAAAGTATCACTTGGAAACAAATATTAAAAATTTTTTTTTAAATATATCAAAAAATTTGAATATTTGAAATAAAATGCAACTGCTTAATTCTGTACTTTTATTGAAAACAATCATTGCAGAAAAGATATATGGTTATCAATGAAGGACATGTTTGACGTGAATGGTGACTGAAGGGCTGTTATTAAAAGCGTGACATGTATAAAGACAAGACCCCTATAAAATCCGCAATTAACAATGTACTTTTGGTTTCAAATCTTAATATTCGGACAAAATAAAAAGAGAAAACAGCTTTCCAGAGGCTATCTAAGTCAAACTTGCCCTTCATTGAAAAACATGTATTGTTTCTTCAATGATGGCTTTCACTTAAATTACGGAATTAATTAGGTATATTTTTGAAAATATATGCATATTTTAAATAAAATTTTTCTCGATTAATATTTTTTTTTAATATTTCTAATGAAATGAGTCTTTCTATCTATTAATCAATGATATATTTGTAAAAGATGAAACCGTACAGTTTCGGAGCTATTGTAAAAATAAATTTTTGGACATGTTGACCATTGACGAAACCTTAATAAAAGGGTATATTTAATCGGTGATAGAATTTTGCTTTTAAAAAATTAAATGTTTTTACGGTGGCTATACATTTGTTCACGATACAATATTGTTGTTCATGGTGCACAACACATGCCTTTCTTCACGTATCAAGAGAAAAATATCAAGAGCACAGCTATGTGCTCATTTCTTCTGTAATTTGTATTTATATATATACTGTAAGTCGTTTTAAATCTACGTTGGTAAAATTTCACGATTTCTTAAAAAGTACCAATCGCGATTTTCTTAATTTCACGCTGCAAGAACTTCATTTTAATTTTGTATACGCAATTAAACATTTTAAAACAAATGACAGCATTCACGGTGGGTTTAATTTTGCGGGAAAATGACGAATCGCGAACATAGTGAAATTAAAGCCATCGTGTTTATTTGCCAATCTACAGTATTTATTTCAATGAAATCATTTTCCTTAATCAAAATCAGCACTAACAAAGAATCAAAAACATTATATACTCTTATCTTCATAAATTATATATATGACAATATCTACGGCTAACTTAATATCTTTTCCGATTTCAAAATTTGAAAACTGTTAAAAAGCTGTTAATTTTAGGTTAAATTAATTTGATGCTTCATCTGTAAATTATGATATTTTAATTTCTCCTTACCTAAAAAATGAAAAAAATGATTGCATCATTAAAACGGATATTTTAATTTTAACCGGTGTAACGACGAAAAGTGACCTCCATAGAATATTGACCAGGGGATCATTTTTCTACGTAGAAAAAATGACCCAGGGTCAATATTCTACGACAAGTAGGGTCATTTTTCGACTGTAGAGAACATTCCAAACCATTAATTCTACGACTCCACACACGTTGAAAAATGACCAACATAGAAATTTTACCCCCTATATTTTATACAATAAAACATGATATCTGTGTCTCCTGATATTTGTTACACATTCAATTATAAGGAGGGTTTTTTTATGTACTTTACTCCTTTTCAACATAATTATATTTGATTACACATCTTAACAGTAGCATCATAATGTATCTGGACAGGTATGGATATTTTTTTGTCTTGCAGATTCCCAATGAATATTGATTCATCGAAGAGCATAAATTAATGATTATACTTTTGGATGTTTTTTTTTTCTTTCGAAGGTTTTAATCCGAAAATGACATATGTTTCCGATAACCAAAAACTTGTAGGGTGGCCCCAGAAATTAGCACTTTTAACCATCTTAATTCATTTTTTAATTTTTTACAAATCCAAAACCATAGCATAGAAGCACGAAAAGCAACGTAATTTAACTATATAAATTCAATTCCCTTAACTTCATTTTACTCATTCACATAAATATATCTGTGTGCATTCTGTTTTAAAATACATATTTTTGATCAACTTGTAAAGAGTACTGTACTTTTTTTGTATATACGGTAAATACCATACACATCGAGAACGTTCTTATAATGATATAAAAATCCCTCAAAAGGAACAAAAATGAACATCTGAGTGAATACTACGTAATAATTCACAGATATCTATCACTAAAAAACTTCCTTTTTCAACAACTTTTAGTCAAAAGACACCTGACAAATGGTTGCTGTAACATCCCCTTTCTTCTGAGATTTTCTCAGACACTAACTTTGCAAATACAAATGAACTCTATGAAGTCTATCATGTCATTACTTCGATATCTACAGTCCTAGCACATACCGTCCAAAACTTGAGGCATAAGTAAAAGTTCAGAATTTTTGTATAAAAGTTTGTCAATTTCCAATGTCAAAAGGTCAAAATTGGTTGTTCCCAAAGAAAGGGTTTGTCACAAAAAGCACCTGTGATCATGAAATATGAAAGCAAAAGTCTCATCCAGTCAAAAGTTAAGGACAATGTTAAAGTTTTTGCAGACAAACAGACAGACGGACGGACAGGTACAAAACTATATACCCCCGAAACTTTTTTACGGGACATAAATATAATATATAAACTGACAACTCTTTCATAATCCAACATTTTATTTAAATTGGAAAAAAACTCTGAAAATCATCACATGTAAACACATTTAGAAATTTGAAAAACGATATCACATGTGCTAATTTTTGGTATGACGAAAACTTCTTTCTTTAGTTAATCATTTTTATGCTAAAACCCCCATTTTGTTAAGGTTTTGTTGACACTAGCAAACGACAAATGACATTTTAAATGTTTTGAGCAATTTATACAATCTTTTGTTTCCCTGGTATCATAAGTCAAAGATAATCAAGATTATTTGATTTTATATCAAATAGTAAATTATTAATTTAGGACAGGGTTTTTAATGTTTGGTAGTTGGGCCGAAGTGTACACAAGGTATTACATCAGGAATATACAAAGATGTATTACGAGTCAAACTGCGTACGAGTTAATCATAAATGTGCACCGGAAGTTATCCCCCTTTTCAAACCAGCAAATTGTTGAAACCAGACGCTTTTTTCCCAGCCCACCCACCCCTGTAATTAAAAGTTGAAAGGTCATTGCTTATCATAATTTAAGAGTTTTCCTTTC
Organism: Saccostrea glomerata; assembly: GCA_003671525.1. NCBI lineage: Eukaryota > Metazoa > Mollusca > Bivalvia > Ostreida > Ostreidae > Saccostrea > Saccostrea glomerata. The sequence goes on along the minus strand of PRKT01000359.1, from coordinate 202,116 downwards.
TGCTGTGTTTTGTTTTATCTTGCAGGACACTGGAATGCGGACCCATGGGGATACCATGCACCCATCAGTGTAAGAAAGTGTGAGAAGCGCAGAGCCTTTGACCATCAAGGACTAATTACATGCTTACACCAGTTCATTAGACTTTCTAGCGCATGTAGTGTAAATTAACTACCATGAACACTTTCATAACAGGGGAAGCCTGGTTAATTATAAATGGGGAAAATCATATTTGGGAACTTATCCTTTAACCCTTTATTGTCGCAATTCCGGGATGGGGGGCGGGGACTGGGGGATACTTTTGTGTATGTTGGGATCAAGTGGCCCCATAACCTGGTTGTCTCCCCACCCTGCCTCAAAGCAGGGGGGCGTTTTGGTATGTGATACATAAGTACATGTAGCACATAAGTTGTCTAAAGTAACATTATATGGTAACATCCGTGGTTCATGGCCTGTCATGGCTGGTTCCACCTCCACCTCGCACAAGCGGGGGGAGGCCACAGTCTGGTAAAGTAAATGGGTACACCAGGTGGCGCTGGAGACAGGGAGAAGGGCAGTCCCGCATTCACGGGTCCAGAACATGGTGACCGTTCGGATCGGGCACTTGTGCTTACACTCGGCCCCCTATGTGCCCATTGTTATTTTGGTACATTTGTAGGTATCCCCCGTCCCCCACAAAAAATTGCGGCCTTTTTATCTCCAATTATGTTGATTGTAACAAATGTGTTTTTTGTGCTAAAAGTATCAATAATAAAGTGATAAACTTGATACATGTGTTATCGTTACAGGTGTTTACATGATTCGATGGGTCTGATCTGAGTTGTCTGTATGTCTGTTATCTTAGTAGGGGATTGACTCTGAAGCAAAGCGCTTGTGCTGCAAACACATTGTTGGAGGGTAGTACACTAAGCGGAAAGTTGTGTAAAGGGATCATACTCCCTGTATCTATAAATAATCAAGATTATTTGATTTTATATCAAATAGTAAATTATTAATTTAGGACAGGGTTTTTAATGTTTGGAAGTTGGGCCGAAGTGTACACAAGGTATTACTTTAGGAATATACAAAGATGTATTACGAGTCAAACTGCGTACGAGTTAATCATAAATGTGCACCGGAAGTTATCCCCCTTTTCGAACCAGCAAATTGTTGAAGCCAGACGCTTTTTTTTTCCAGCCCACCCACCCCTGTAATTAAAAGTTGAAAGGTCATTGCTTATCATAATTTAAGAGTTTTCCTTTCTGCTGTGTTTTGTTTTATCTTGCAGGACACTGGAATGCGGACCCATGGGGATACCATGCACCCATCAGTGTAAGAAAGTGTGAGAAGCGCAGAGCCTTTGACCATCAAGGACTAATTACATGCTTACACCAGTTCATTAGACTTTCTAGTGCATGTAGTGTAAATTAACTATCATGAACACTTTCATAACAGGGGAAGCCTGGTTAATTATAAATGGGGAAAATCATATTTGGGAACTTATCCTTTAACCCTTTATTGTCGCAATTCCGGGATGGGGGGCGGGGACTGGGGGATACTTTTGTGTATGTTGGGATCAAGTGGCCCCATAACCTGGTTGTCTCCCCACCCTGCCTCAAAGCAGGGGGGCGTTTTGGTATGTGATACATAAGTACATGTAGCACATAAGTTGTCTAAAGTAACATTATATGGTAACATCCGTGGTTCATGGCCTGTCATGGCTGGTTCCACCTCCACCTCGCACAAGCGGGGGGAGGCCACAGTCTGGTAAAGTAAATGGGTACACCAGGTGGCGCTGGAGACAGGGAGAAGGGCAGTCCCGCATTCACTGGTCCAGAACGTGGTGACCGTTCGGATCGGGCACTTGTGCTTACACTCGGCCCCCTATGTGCCCATTGTTATTTTGGTACATTTGTAGGTATCCCCCGTCCCCCACAAAAAATTGCGGCCTTTTTATCTCCAATTACGTTGATTGTAACAAATGTGTGTTTTTTTTTTGCTAAAAGTATCAATAATAAAGTGATAAACTGAATACGTGTTATCATTACAGGTGTTTACATGATTGGATGGGTCTGATCTGAGTTGTCTGTATGTCTGTTATCTTAGTAGGGAGATGGACTCCGAAGCAAAGCGCTTGTGCTGCAAACACATTGTAGGAGGGTAGTACACTAAGCGGAAAGTTGTGTAAAGGGATCATACTCCCTGTATCTATAATTAATCTAATTTAGTACTTATTTTAATTAACAAATTAAACCATCCATATATTTATGAGAAGTTTGAAACTTCATTCATGGAAATCTAGATATTTTGTCAAGATCTAATTTTCTAAGCAAGCTCCCTTTTGTGCGCCAGTTTTTAGCTCACCTGAGCCGAAGGCTCAAGTGAGCTTTTCTGATCAAAATTTCTCTTTGTCTGTCGTCGTTGTTGTCGTTGTCGTTCTTGTCGTTGTCGTTGTCGTTGTTGTCGTAAACTTTTCACATTTTCATCTTCTTCTCAAAAACCACTGGGCCAATTTCAACCAAACTTGGTACAAAGTATCCTTGGGTGAAGGGGATTTAAGTTTGTTCAATTGAAGGGCCACGCCCTTTTCCAAGGGGAGATAATCATGAATTTGTTAAAAATTAATGGCATTTTTAAAAAATCTTCTTCTCCAGAACCGCTGGGCCAGGAAAGATGAAACTCGTGTGGAATCATCCTCAGCTAGTGTAGATTCAAGTTTGTTCAAATGATGACCCCCGGGGCTAGGGTTGGGCCAAAATGGCCGACCCAAGTTTTACAAAAGAATATATTGGAAATATCTTCAAAAATCTTCTTCTCAAGAACCACTGGGCCAGGAAATATGAAACTCGTGTGGAATCATCCTCAGCTAGTGTAGATTCAAGTTTGTTCAAATGATGACCCCCGGGGCTAGGGTTGGGCCAAAATGGCCGACCCAAGTTTTACATAGGGATATATAGGCAAACCTTTTAAAATCTCCTTTTCAAGTACTTCAAAGCTATGATTAGTGATATTTATATGGAATCATCCTCAGGTAGTGTAGATTCTAGTTTGTTCAAATGATGAATGCCTGGAGGGGGGGGGGGGGGGGGGGGGGGGGGGGGGGGGGAGTAAATTCAAGCCCGATGTGCTCAGGTGAGCGCTGTGGCCCCTGGGCCTCTTGTTAAAATAGGGATCAAAACTTTAAATTTTCAAAAATATTTTTTTTTTCTATTTTTGCAAATTATTTATCCAGGGTAAAATCAAAGAGATTTACAATCATGGAAACTTTTTAAAATTCTTCTACTGACACAAACTAGAAAATGTAAACTGTGGAAACTTACTTTCTAAAATGTAATAAACAAATCATTCTATAAATGCACCTATCTTTGCTCTTATAGCCTAAGAACATTTTAATAGGTATTGTTTTCCTTTTTATGGGGATAAAATTATTTGCATTTCTAATGTAAGGTATATTATAGCATTGAATTTGTTATTTTATTTAAGCTTAAAGTTTTCATAGATGAACACTTCATATCATAAGGCTGCTTAATATTACCCCTATGCATTCGTCTGCCAAGAAAAATTCCTACCAAAACGAATGTTTTTTGCATCAAAAAATGACAAGAGGTCATTATTCTACGGGATCATTTTTCTACAATGCACACCGAGAAAAATGACCCCAAGGCCATTATTTGTACAAAAAAGTGGGTCATTTTTCTACGTAGAATATTGACCAGGGGGTCAAATTTCTACGTAGTAAAATGACACCCGGTCAATATTCTACGGGGGTCACTTTTCGTCGTAACACCGGCTGTATCCGCGTAGCCGATATTAAATGACGTAACAATGACGTCATATAAACCTGGAACGGCCGATGTTTTTTTGCTGCGGCAAACGAAAATGAAATCCAAGCAATACTTGAAAGTGGGTCAGTTTAAAAATATGAGAACGGCTGAAAAGATTCTCAGCAAATATCTGGACTTATTGCTACCTCTTCTTCGGGAAAACTTCCAAAAACAGTTTTGGATTTCTGATAAATTTAATGAATTTTATATACTTGGAGAATAACAAAACAGTTGTTGACAGGAGTCTTGGAATCGATCTGTTGGACCGGAGTGAAAGCTGTTGCCCATGGCCTACGGCCTTGCACTCCGGTCCAACAGATCGAATGTTTCCTTCTACCCCTGCCAGTCAACAACTGTATAATTTTAGATTGGCAGGCCGATCAGCAATGAAATTGTTAGACTGATGCAATAAACATCTTTTTTGTTCGACTTTTGTTCGTAATAAATATATAGAAAGATGTTTATAAGGGTATAACAAAAACAATTTTTTGGCATATGATTAATTATTAAATGTGCAATCGAAATACGTTTTCATCTTATTTGGAAATAAGAATGTACGTAACATTCTTACAGTCTTTCATAAAAATATACTTTTCAAAAGTTGTCCAAAATATGTCAAGTTATACTAAAAAAAGTTTTTAACATTTATTATACAGATAAGATTAAAATACACACACACCTTTTTTCATTCAGAGAAGGAAATGGTGCTATCTTTTATAATATAATAATTTTTCAATGAAAAAAAACAAAATTATGTCATTTCTTCTTTATAAGTTAATTAGACGACATTCTGTATTCAGGCTACTTAATGTGCTGCTGTGGTTGACCAGTTTCCCCAATATAGAATATTCCACATCCTGCACATATGATACTGTAAATACGTTTTTAGACTCCCATGTCATGTCTGCTTTGATAGTAAAATCTTGATTCCCGAACTAACGTCCATGTAATGAGGTTCCACAACGGAGATCGGGATGCTCTTTAACTGAAAATATCTGTTGATGAATGATTTGCGTCCGTCCCTCTGTTACGCCTTGGGGTACTCATCTCTTATCCACAACTCCTCTGAAACCATTAAACCAAATGGGACTTTCACAGGATCTTTATTACCTTATGCTTTTGTGACCTCCTATTTTATTTTATTTGATCCAACACATATTTTGGGTACAGCTTCTTTATAACATAACGTCATTGTGCACTTCCTATATTTGTCCCCCGCTTTCGCGAAAGCGAGGGGACATTAAATCTCATTCGTCTGTCCGTCTGCCAGTCTGTCCGTCACAAAAACTTTAACCTTGCCAATAACTCTTGATTTAGTGGAGCTATGACTTTCATATTTCACATGTGTATTCTTTGTGACAAGGCCTTTCTTTGGGTACCACCAGATTTGACCTTTAGACCTTAACCTTGGAGTTTGACCCACTTTAGCACAAAAATTCATAACTTTTACTTTGTTCATCACTTTTGAACGGTAAGTACTAAGACTTTCATATTTCACATATGTATTCTTTGTAGCAAGACCTTTAATTAGATACCAACAACTTTGACCTTTTGACCTTGACCTTGGAGATTTCCGTACTTATGTATTCCTTGTGGCAAGACCTTTCATTGGATACCAAGACCTTTAACCTTTGACCTTGACTTTGGAGTTGACCTACTTTTAAAAAACTTTAACCTCGGCCATAACTTTTGAACGGTTAGGGTTAGGGTTTTCATCCTTCACATATGTATTACTTGTGACAAGACACTTTCACCTTGGAGTTTGACCTACATTTCAAAAATTTATCCTCGACTATAACTTTTGAACAGGTGGTGCTAGGGATTTTGTATTTCACAATCGCATTTCTTGTGAGAAAAAACCCTACTTTGGGTTATAATATATTTAATTTGCATATTTAATTTGCATTTAAGAAAAGTTTAATCTTCGATATGTTGCCATACGGGGTCATCAGTGTTTCACAAACACATCTTGTTCCTAATATATTGAGAGGAGATAGGGCTTTCATATTTGACATGTGTATTAGCTGTGACAAGATAATTCCGAGCATGCTATGATTTCTCACCCCTTGACCTTGACCTTCACGATTGATCTTATTTTTAAAAAATCAACTTCAATGATAATTTCTAAATAACTGACATATGATATGGTGTTCATATTATACACAATATGTCATAAAAAAAATAACATCTCTCCTACAAAGACACCAAAAGCGGGGGACCACAATTCTTTGAATTTGCTTGGACATGTACTTTTTAAATGTGACACTTATTATCATTTAGTGAGATCAGTGCTCACAGTAGCTCTTTAGTTCCATATTTATCATAAACTCTGAAAGGTATTCTTCAATACATTTTCCCTAAACTTAAGTCACCACTAAGTCATGGTAAATTTTCAAAAGTATAAAATATCAAGGAATACACGCACCAAACATTATAGTAACCATACCTCCAACTTTGAGAGCGTTGTCATACGCGTTAACAATGTAAGGGGCTTTCAGTGTCTATATCATAATAAATCAAAATCATTGTTCCTCTCATGCAAATACCCACCATCAACAAATGTATACTAGTTTTCTTCGACACAAAATTGATATCGCCAAGTTTTTATTTTTTTACCATATTATTTTTTTTAATCTAGCCTTTATTCCGGAATGTAAATTAGTATTGTGTCAGAGCAATGTAACTTGCGATGCAACTACAAACCCAAAAGACATATGTCGATGTCCTTTGCAGAATGGGAAGTTTTTTTGTCAAAAAATTGGTATGCAAGTTATTGATTTTTATTTATTGACATGATTTTATTCTGTAATAAAAACGTATTTTAAAAGGCAATGAATATATATTAAAAACATAAAATGAAAAAGTCTTGAAAGTGATTTGCAAATGAAATTGTACATAAAAAATCAAGTCAAGCATTTCTTTTCAGCAATAAAAACTGTAGGTGTGAATATTTTATTAAAACTCTATTTAATTATTTTTTCTTTTATTTTCAAAAAGCACAAGATGATTTATGGCAAAATACTACAGTGGGTATCGATAATTCAATAAAGCCAAAGCCATCAGGTAAACACCATTTGCAGTGTAATTAAATTGGGAAAATAAGGAATTGTAATACATGTACATGTATTACTAAAAAGTCCATTTAAACAATAATTGTTGTGAGCAGGTAAAACATAAACCTATGAAAACATCAAAGTAGGATCAGGTGTCATTGATGTGTAAATATCCCCTGTCGACCGGATGCGCCGCTATGTCATATCTTGATATACGGAGAAAACGCAGTTAAGAAAATGATGACTTAACAATTTATTTGAAAGAGTAAATATAAATAATACATAATGTAGGGAAGTTCACAATGTGACATTGTGAATGTGATTACCCTTTTTAACAATACCCCAAAAGGTAAGCGTAGTCATGTTCCTCGATCATATCCAAAACCAACATACATGCCTTTTTTGATTCACATAAATGAATAATTAGATCTTCATCATATAAAAACAAAACTTTTTCTGTTTCCTTGAAATGTTTTATTTTTAAGAATTCACTTTTTTATTAAAAATTTCTTCAAAGGCACTTTGCAGTTTTTATTACTCACCCTTTGTGAGTTCGATCTTCTCTGCCAGTAATGGATTGCTTAACTTCCTTAGATGATTAGATTTGAACATATTTTATTGTTTAGATGTTACAACAAAAGTATTGGACACAAGTTCTTAAAACTTAAAACGACCTCTCCTTTATATCAACTAATTACACAAAGTATTGTTCAAAAATTAATTTTACACAAGGACCAAAGGTCAATAAGATTATCTAACATAGGTAATGCATGTACAAAATTGAATTGATGTACACAATGTAGTACGAAAAAAAAGTTTGGGTAAAAAGAAACTAGATGCTGTCATGAGACAGTAATACCCGCACTAAGGTGTTTGCCTCTAAATGCACACTTCTTCATATTGGGCTTTACCAAGGAAAAAGTCAACATAATTCAATAATTTACATAATACATGTTTTATCAAATTGAGCATAATATGCTCAGGTGACCATGTGACCCATGGGCCTCCATCTAATAGGTATTTCATATTCTTAATTCATTACCAGTCTGAAATTAAACAACAGAATTAAATTAATGATGTAAATTAGGTTTGACAAAGGGGGGGGGGTATAAATTTTTGGCATATAATTGGAACTTTCTAAATCTATTTAAGGAATGACTCTAATTCTTGGCCAGATTATCGAGTATAATATGGTTTGGGTCAGTTTACGCTTTATAATCCGCGAACTTATAATTTAATTTTAAAATAATTAAACAACTGGGGATGTAAAATTGTGTTGTTTTTATTAGTTCAAATTTACCGCGCAATAATACAACCGTAGTAACGGAAGTGATGGGAAGCAAGGGGAGGTAAAAACTAATACATAGATCTAGCAGCCATGATGCTTGTTTACATGAGGTAAGATCGAGCAACTGTTTGAAGTTAAAGGTACATTCATTAAATCTGGAATTTTTCATGAATCCGAAGGACTGGAAATGAGGAGATTGATGGATACAGATGATTCAGCTGGTTTTCAAGGGGGTGTGTCCCCATACCAAACCAGATTATACAAAATGTTATGCGTTCCTTTTTGGAAATCAACCAATGAGAGACAAGAATACAAACAGAATTAAATTATATTGCAATGTCTAAGGTTAACAACCTAATATAGATTTGCAGTGCATACAGTTATACAAAACTTATACATCATGTATGTTTGACAAACATTTTAATTTTTTTAGTACATGTAAAGCTAAGAAAAATGTTTAGTTTTTGTTAACTTTAGGATAATGACAAAAACAATTCAATGTTTAAAATTAATAAATGCAAATTGACTATTTAAATGCTTTAATGACGAATTTCAATTCTTAAATTACGTCAATGACTAATTTTCTAGTGCATTTGAACTGGGTAATAAGTTCAGGTTAGAATCTTTTGACACAATAATTCTTGGAAGTCATGAGAGTTTGCAGAACAGTTGCACAAACATTTTGACAAAATATTGCAATATATAATTCTTGGAAGTCATGAGAGTTTGCAGAACAGTTGCACAAACATTTTGAGACAAAATATTGCAATATAAATATTTGGAATCAAAATTATATTAATATTAATCAAAATTAAAGAAAATTTTGAAAATTAATTCTTTTTATATGAATTCTAAACACATTTTTTTAACTTTATATTTTTTCAAACTTTATGAATTTAAATATGCTCTCTTCATAATCTTGCTTTTTTCCGAAAATCAGCATCAGAAAAAGGAAGTTTTATATAACTGTAAAATTTCTATTATGGAGGAAATGTAAAGTTGTAAACAACAAACGGACATAATACATATCAAAAATTAAGAACACGCGGTGCTTAATCATGAATGTCAGTATCCCAAGAAATGATGTATTTCTGCAAACCTTGCATTTGTTAATTTCTGCTTCATCATATGACGGACATGAATTTTTTTCAATTAATAATCAAGGACTGGGGCAATGATTTAGGCCGCAGTAAACGAATTCCATAGTCTGAAAGCGTAGGTAATAGTCTAAATGAGTATGTCAGATATGTGCATTAATTGTCTTATTTTTTTTCATAAATGTACTAGTCATACATAATATACCTTTACGGCAAAAAGCAGACGTCCAAACGTTTTGATAATTCGAAATTGTCAGTTTATCGGTACCAATCATTTACTTATGAATAGATCAAAGCACGGAATGTAAATTATTTTCAAAGTAAATCCATTTTATAGTGTATTATAATTATAGAGGCATCGATTAAGTAGTATGAAAATTGTCGAAACATATTCGGATTGTCAAGTCCGATTTTACTGGTTTACAAGCTTTAATATGCTCAGATTTTTTTTATATATGGAGAAAGCAAACAGTAACCAAGCTTTAAGGTCCATAAAACAATAACAAGAGGCCCACAGGCCTTATAGGTCACCTGAGTATCATGTGACAACTTTCCAACAATTGAATCGGTTCGTGTTTTGAACTAAAGACCATGAAATTCAAAATTTTGAAAGAGGCACTATTGCTTATAACAGCTATACACTTCGCTTTCTCACGTTGGTTACTTAATACCCAGAGGTAAATCAGAGTAATAAAGAGAAAATACATTTCCACCTCATAACCATTGTGCACCCAAACCCACAGGAACCACTGACCTTGGGGGCACATATTTCAAAATTCTGGATATTTTATCATAAATTTCATTTCATCATAAATGGTTGATTAATACTAAAAAGGCAGATTTCAAAGCATTAATATATTTTTAGACTATGTAACCCCCAACCCCAACCCACGTACCCTGACCCAGGGGCCCTGAAATAAACCCATTTTGGAAAAGGCACCTTTCATCATCATTGATATCATTATGCACTTAAAACATTGTCATAATACCCAGGAGCAAAGGAAAAGGTTTTCGAAGAATTCGTTTATTATCACAATATAATCATCAGAGCCCCGCCCTTACACAATTTAAACCCCTGATTCTGGGGCCCTTAAATTCACAATCTGGAAGAAACATCTTTTATTTCCTCTAGTATATATTTTAGTCCTGCAAATTCCGGGGGGGGGGGGTTGAGAGGGCGATCTCCCAATCCACTCCCTGTCCCTGTAATGACAAATGATCATGTGACTCCTAAATAGTTGGAAAGTTTTTCCATTTGACTATCCATAATTTTGTTTCTTGTGTTATTATGTTACAATGTAAATTTAATGTTATAAAGGTTATGAACCCCTGGAGGTCATTCCCACTCTCCTAATGAGCTGGAAATGTTCACAATATGACTGCATTAAATTAAATAAAAGTGAATCAATGATAAGATTACTTGACATTTTATTCATGAATTTGTGTCACCTATCTTCCTAGAATTAGGAATGAAAATCATTCAGAGATGGACCACATTAAACTATTTGTATAATTTTTTATTTGATGTAATACAAGTAGTAGTTTGCATACATAAACAAACAGGGTCTGGGAAGGGGTGAGGGGAAGGATCGAGTTAATTTTTTTTTATGTCTTAATGGTTGAAAACTCCTAAAATGAATGTTGACCTCACATCTAACTTGTCCTCATTATTTTACAAGTGGTGGTGTCTCCATATGAGTGAAAAATTCCTGAGAGGGATGTTTAACAACAAACAAAATGACATAAAAACACAATATTGATTTGCGTTAAGAAATATGCAGGGGATTTTTTCCATCATAAATCTTCTTCTCAAGAACAGCAAGGGCATTATTGTCCCCCGTTTTGGGGAAAGGGAGGGGACGTTAAATCTCATTTGTCTGTCAGTTTGTCCATCTTATTGACAGCTAGTATGTGCATCTGTCACAATAAATTTAATCTTGGTCATAACTTTTGAATAATAAGAGATAGTGCTTTCATATTTCACATGTACATTACCACAAAACTTCCTAAATATACTAAGATTTTTTAACCCAAGTGAGACCTTGACCTTAAAGTTTTACCTACTTTCCAAAAAATAACATTTTAAATTGATCAATTTGAAAGAGAAAAGAAAGGGCATTCAAATTATACATGTTTATTACATGTGAAAAGACTTTTTAAATATATCATGACTTTTGACTCTGTGACCTTGACCTAGAAGTTTTACCTACTTTTCAAAAATATTATATTGTATATATAAATTTTGATTCAAAACAGATAGGACTTTCATATTTGACATGTACATTACCTGCGACAAAATGTTTCAGATCATGCTATGATTTTTCCCCTTTGACCTAATTTTCAAAAATTGATATATGATATGGGTGCATATTTGACACATAATCTGCCATGAATTATGGCATCCCATTCACTAAAACACAGAAAGCAGAGGACCACAATTCTTTGAATTTGCTTGTATAATCTTGATAGATGGAAACATCCTCATATAATGTAGATTCAAGTTTTTTATGCCACACCATGATTAGGAATACATGTATAGTTTTTGACATGTCCGTCCTCCACCCTTCCATCTGTCTTTCCATCAGGCTCAAAGAAACTTTCTACATATTTTATCAAAGTTCATATGTTGATGCATACTGATGTAAACTATCCAACTGCAGCAATATTTTCTGACCTTGACTTTTCCTTTGATGTTCACTTAACTTTTCTTTAAATTAGTGTTTAGCTTTATTTTAAAGAAACCATTCAA
>PRKT01000359.1:159709-186309 GCA_003671525.1 Saccostrea glomerata | reverse complement strand
CCCCCCCCCCTTTATCAAACCTAATTTACATCATTAATTTAATTCTGTAGTTTAATTTCCGACTGGTAATGAATTAAGAATATGAAAAACCTCTAAAATGGAGGCCCATGCGTCACATGGTCACTAGCTGCAGATCTGTAGCGTTATGGTTTTATATATTAGTCTTTGACTGCAGATCCTGTAATGCAAAAAAGGTGCAATTTACGGCGCAAAATTTTTTGCGCACTTCTGGGGAGAATTTCTCCACTTTCCAGCATCGGTAAATTTACTACCTTTCACTCCCTAATTCTAGGCACATTATTTAATCAATCTGTATATTTTATCCATCTCCCAACCCTTTATAGTCGTCTCTACTCGAGATAAACTCGCTTGATTAAAATTATTGTTAGATTGCTGAAAATTCACATCAAGCGAGTTTATTGCCTGTAGAGATTACTATAAATGACTGGGAGGTGGACAAAATATACATATTGGCCAGAGAATGTATATATTGACTTTTTCCTTGGTAAAGCCCAATATGAAGAAGTGTGCATTTAGAGGCAAACACCTTGGTGCGGGTATTACTGTCTCATGACAGCATCTAGTTCAAGATATTTTTATCAAACATAATATGCTGATAACTTCATAAAAAACTTCACCTTGCACATTCCTCTGATCTTGACCTCCATCCTTTTTAATTTGTATTTTGCTTAGTTTTAAAGAAATAATTTAAGACATTTTTATGTTTAGCATGCACTTATATATAATTTGGTGAGAATTTATTATCTAAACTTAATACACTAATACAAATTTTCCTGCAGCATGAGTAATATACATCCAGTGGGACATTCATGTCCTATAGACATATTTCTAGTTTTTCAAATCATAACCTCAAAGGCTAGGGTCAGGCCACAATTAGGGATCAAAGTTTTATTTAGGAATAAAGGGAAACAAATCTTCAAAATTCTCCTTTTCAAGAACAACAAGAGCATGATTAATATGGAAAAATTCTCAAGGTGTAGATTCTAGTTTGTACAAATCATGACCCCCTGGGTTAGGCAGGGGCCATTTTTTCCTGCCCCTTTTTGCCATCCACATGAAAATGCAAATTTTGATTTACCGTTTTACACATACACAAACAAACCAATCATTTTCCAAATGATCATGGTTTAAAGCTAATACATAAAATATTAGGGAAGTTCTAGAATGCAGGGTGATTAAAAATATCAAATATTTAAAAAAAAAAAAAAAAATCTACCCCCATTTGACCCCCCGGGGCAAAATCAAAATTCTGAAACCTTACTGCACATCTACATGACACCACCATCCATCTCCCAAAAGATAATTAGACTACTGTGTAAAATGTAAGAGGAGTTCAGGGAAGATGGGGCTTTTTGCATAAAAAACGTCATTTTTCGACCCCCATTTGACTCCCCGGGGCAAAATCAAAATTCTGAAACCTTACTGCACATCTACATGACACCACCAACCATCTCTCCAAAGATGATTAGGCTACTGTGTAAAATGTAAGAGGAGTTCAGGGAAGACGGGGCTTTTTGCATAAAAAACATCATTTTTCGACCCCCATTTGACCTCCCGGGGCAAAATCAACATTCCGAAACCTTACTGCACATCTACATGACACCACCAACCATCTTCCCAAAGATGATTAGGCTACTGTGTAAAATGTAAGAGGAGTTCAGGGAAGAAAAGTGTGACAGACGGACGGACGGACGGACATGAGTAACAACAATATACCCGAACTTTCTTTAGAAAGTGCGGGTATAATCAAAAAACGAAAAAGAACAGAACAAGTGGCTAGGCAAAACAAAAAGACTATTGACAGCTACACGGTCCTTTGATGAAAAAATATTTATGTACACTGATACACATACTGCTGCATGTAAGTGCAGCATGTTTTAGACACTTTGAAGGAAAGAAATAAGGGGAACAATTTATAAGTTATTGTAGTATGCAGTAAAATTTTACAAAACCATTATTTCATATGCAATAAAATACAATTTCCCTTGCATTAAGAATGCATTTTATGAAGAAATACATTAAAAGCAGATTTTAAAAAAACTGAATCCACCAAAAAGAAAAAAACGAAAGCAAAACCATCCCAGTATAGTCATTCTAATACTCAGATTCCGCACCTGGAGCAATAAGGTCAAGGTCATTAAAGGTGCAGATCAGGTGTTTCGGGCCCATCTTCTCGATCTTAAATAAATGCGTCCGCCGTTCGTCCAGTATGAGTCTATAGCTTTTGCTTATTTCGCTTTTGCCAACTCATGTACAATACTTTGACGGTACCTTGTTAGGTCTTCGGTTACAAATAAGGACGTGCCCTTGAGTTTTCGTTTCGCAGAATAAACATTGTTTTTTACTTTCCAGTTTTTGAATTTACAAATGATTTGAATATTTCCGTTGGCATTAGGTTTACCAATAGGGTGGTATCGGGAAATGTCATCCTCCTTTATATCAATGTTCAATTTGGATTTGCATAGATCTATCACAATTGCATCAGTATCTAAGTGGTTACCTGTTCGGTTTTGAACTGCTGGCACTGGGCAATTATGAAATCTAAAGGAGGTCCTCCTGCCATATTGCTCTACCTCGTCCACTGATGTTTCTAACTCCCAGATTTGGTGTTGGAGATTGGCATTTGTTTTGTCTGCCTCCTTCAGTTGATGTTTCAAATCCTTAATCTCTTCAGTTTGTTTGGTTATTGTCAAGTTCAGTTGATGGAATACTGATTGGACAGCCTTTTCTATGGTTGGTGCTATAGCACTTGCCAATACATCATGTACAGGGACCAGCTGAGACATAACATTCTGATCACTCATAGCTGAGTAAATCAGGCCTGGTAAACTGTATGTTGACCCTCAGATTGTATGAGGGGGGTTTGGACAATGGGGCTGGGCTATGTAGTTGAGGAATGAGAGTCTGGTTGACTAGCACTAACAGATACAACTACAGGTGTACCCTCAGGTGCAATAGTCAAAGAATTTGAACAAATAGAGGTCATCTCAGGATTGTGTTCCATATTGCCCTGTTTCCCAGAAGTATTTGAAGAATTTAGATTTGGGAAAGATGTAAATAGAAACCTAGCTTCTTCGAGATGTTTTGTTCTGATTTTCAGATTGATTGCTAAGTTTTCGTTTTGATTTTTTTGTTATAACCACTATTGTTGGAACTTGACATGAATTCATCTCACACAAAAGCACAGAATGTTTTGGTTTTAAAATTTGTCAATGAAGTTTTTACTGAAGATATTTTTATATCAATTCATCTGAGACAGCTTTGCGAAATGTTTGTCAGTGAGTTATCAAATTTCACACAAAGAAATAAAACATACCCCCGTTAACCCTGTAAAAAGTAGTGAATTTATCCTGAAAGTCCAGGAAAAAATGAGCCAATTTTGACATAAAATTGACACATTTTTCGAAATATCTAAACATTTACATCATATACCCCCACTTTTGATGTTCTTTTCTGAATATTTAAGATAACATTAGCCTATCTGCTTAAAAGTTAAAAACTTTAAAATAATTTCCTTGCTTATTAAAAGTTTTCAATGCCATGCAGAAAAATTACATTTTGTGTGTGCAGAAAGGTCAAATAATTAATAATGCGAAACAATTTGAAACTTTTTTCTTAATCACAATTTTAAAGTGTCTTTTTTTAAACAGTCTTATAGTTTAACTTTTTCCATGCTTTATTTGAATAAAATTATTGTAGGGAAAAAGAAGATGTAATTTTTTATTAAAATACATGTACAGATTTCAGTGCAAAAACGGCATTTTTATTGAACTGTAGCGCCAAAATAAGCATATTGACCACCATATTTCGATTTGATTTTTAATCAAGCTATGTGTGTAAAAAGTAAAAACATACTTGACAAAAAAGTGTAAGACTTATTATTAAAAAATAATTAACTGCTGCTGCAATGGAGAGACTTTGTCCAAGAAGCAGCTACAGAATATGCTATAAGTGGTGTAAAGAAAATATGGATCACAGGCACGTAGCATCGTTTTTGAAAGGGGGGGCAACACCAGAGAAAAAAAAATTAATTACCTAAAAAAAAAGGGTAAACTTGTCAAAGAAAGCCAACTTCCTTTCACTTTTTTGTTTCAAAAGTCTGTAACATGAAAACTTTTCTACATTTTCTACGACAGTTGCCTACGATAAATAAAAATGAGTTTCTGATATAATAGACAGCTGCTTTTTCAATAAAATCGGAACTCATACATTTTCACTTCTTGTGATTGATTAGAAATCAGTAAATTTACACTTTAAAACCAATCTGATTGGACACATGTACTCTTAAGTTGGTGTTAAATGTGCGCTGAAAACCCTGATTTACAACTTTTATGTAGTCTTCGGAGATCAAATTTTCAACAAACAGTTGCAAATTCCGTTGAGCACTAATTGTGCTCCTTTATAAGCTGATCTGTTTTATATATATTTATGAAGCAGAATTTTCTCATGAACTTCTGCCTGTGTGGCAAAGTTGTTAGAACGTCTGCTCTAGAGTCTAGGAGTAAGGAGTTAATCCTTACATCGCGGGTTCGAATCCTACTGTGGGGCGTGGAGAACGTTCCATCGGATGAGACCACATAAACCGAAGTCCCGTGTCGCAGAACTTTGTTCACGAAGAAGATCCAGCACACCTTAATGGCCCTAAGTGGCGAGATTATGACAAAATTTGCAGCTCTGCGCCGGCAAGTGGTGGCGTCTCCATGTGAGTGAAAAAATTTCGAGAGGGACGTTAAACAACAAACAAACAAACATGAGAAAAGATTTTAAAAAAAAAAAAAACACTTGCTGTGGTGAGCAATTCGACACTTATTTATGTCTAAATAAAAGTTTATGTAGTAGTATTTCACAATCACCTGTTTATGATGTTAATTCCTTGCAAATTATTCGCTAATTAAGAGCTTGCTTTGCTTATGATAAATATTTAGAGCACGTTACCCCCTAATAAGTCGATGTTAAAGGGATTAAAATAATCTAGAATTAGCATTTCGTATTTTCTAATGGTCTTTATAATGACCTTGTTAACAAATATGATATCATTAGGTCATATTTTGGCTGATTTGTTTCACACTTAGTATCAAACCTTTGTTTTAATAAGACTTTTTTAAAAGCAATGTGTCCTAAATAAATTAATTAGGCTTCCTGCTGGTGTCACCGGTCAACATGAGATGCTTACTCATATTAGGAACACTGATCCCACCTCTGGAACTTCCAGGGGTCCCTTTTTATGTTGACACTATTGTTTATAGAATTTTTAAGATCGACCACTGGTCGTTATCTTTACCCTTTACATTTATCCAACTACAGATTACATCTGTAAACAAAGCTATCCTTTCCACCGTTGAATTTTTCTGAATTTTAATTTACTGTTAACTTGTATCAATCTTATTCATCATAGACTGCCGTTTTAGATAGAATTCGCTCGAATACCATTCTTTCATGTGAATCATCTAGTTACTATAAAGCCTATATTCAGATGATAATGTTTTATTCCTCCATTTCCAATGTGACATTTTGTATTTTTCTAGCATAATATCCTAATACGATGCAGCAAGATGTGTCAGACTCCACTATATCTTATACTTCAAGCTAAATATGTCATAAAAATGTATACAATAGGAAAAAATCGTGAAAAACCCTAAATAATCGTTCCACAAAAAAGCCCACTATAAATTAAAAGAGAGACTTATAAAAGGGACCCGCAAATATGGCGGGTAGTTGCAGGCCTTGTAGTATAGAGGGTAGACCTATGTAAACTCATCATTTCGTCCTATACAAAGTAATATGGGGAGCGCCTATGGTTCTCCCCTATAACCTTTGAATGGATCAACCTACACCATGTGACTTGAATTTAAATCACAATAACATTAGAAGGGGTGATGTATACATTTCAACATTATTGATGCTTAACGTATGACTGGTAAAAATTATATAAACTATTTTTTCACTATTTGGTTGTTAATTGATTTTAATAATCTTTATTTTTTTTATTTCAGGCGAAAGTCGGTGGCTAGTACCTGTGATTATTGTTATAGGAATTGTCATAATACTGATAATAGTGATCATTTCAGTAGTTTACTATAGATCGAAAAAGAATAAAAAAGGGGATAGGATTAATTTACCTCAAAACGAAGTAGGAAATACACAGGTTTAGGATGATTCAGGGATTGCAAATTCAATTTCCCAGTAACTATGCCATTTAAAAACAAACTATAATTGGTGTCTTAAATTAAACTTTTTCATGATTTATTATATTTTATTGTTTTTGTTTGTCCATTATTTTAATAGGTCTGGGTGGCCTCTGTATTTTAAAGAATGCTAGATTCAATATAGTGGCTAATTCTTTACCATACTGCAATATCACATATTTTCGTGGGGTCAAACTTTCGTGGTTTGTGGATAAACTTTTGGTTCGTTGGAATTTGATTTGGTGGATGAAGAATTGTTAAGTAGTGATACATGTTATATTTCGTGGTGGACATAAATTCGTGAGTCTCTTCATACCTCGAAAACAACGAAAATTAGACCCCATGAAAATTTGTGATTTAACAGTACATGGAAACCGCATTGTATTGTGGGATAGTTTATCCTCTGATTTTTCAAAGTGATTTTCAAACGCCTCGTGCCTATCTTTAATCGAATAGTGCAAGCGTTGTTACAACGCACTTTGAAAAAATACGCACTGTTGCAACCACTATTGAAATAACGACCACTATTGAAATAATTATATCAACAGTGGTTGAAAGTGCATTTCAATAGCTAACATAGTTAGTAACCACTATTGAAACACGATCACCATTGAAATAATTATATCAATAGTGGTTGAGAGTGCATTTTAATAGCAAACATAGTTAGTGACCACTGTTGAAATACGACCACTATTGAAAGAATTATTTCAATAATGGTTTAGAGTGCATTTCAATAACAAACATAGGTGATAACCACTTCTGAAATACGACCACTATTGAAATAATTATTTCAATAGTGGATGAGAGTGCATTTCAATATAATAACCGTAGGTTTCAACTACTATTGAAATACGAGATCTACTGAAATAATTATTTAATAGTGGGTGAGAGTGCATTTCAATATTGTACCTTAGGTTCAACCACTATTAAAAATACTACCAGTATTGAAAGAAAAGTTTCACCGCGTCAGAAAGTGAACATTATTTCAATAGTGGTTGCAACCTATGTTTGTTATTGAAATGCACTCTCAACCACTATTGATATAATTATTCAATAGTAGTCGTATTTCAATGGTGGTTACTATCTATGTTTGTTTTTGAATATGCACTCTCACCCACTATTGAAATAATTATTTCAATAATGGTTGTATTTCAATAGTGGTTATTACCTATGTTTGTTATTGAAATGCACTCTCAACCACTATTGAAATAATTATTTCAATAGTGGTCGTATTTCAATAATGGTCATTAACTATGTTTGTTATTGAAATGCACTCTCAACCACTATTGATATAATTATTTCAATAGTGGTTGCATTTCAATAGTGGTTACTAACTATGTATGCTATTGAAATGCACTCTCAACCACTATTGAAATAATTATTTCAATAGTGGTCGTTATTTCAATATTGGTTGCAACAACTCACTTTGAATTTTTCTTTCAAAGTGCGTTAAATTTGGGACCAAATCAACTCACTTTGAAAAAATAAAATTTCTTTTCAAAGTGCCTTATTATCGACCATATTTTAATATACTTGGAAAAAAATTGTTTCGGTCGATATTCTTGCAAATCTAAGGTATTATGAATGATTGAACCTGTTGGATAACTTTTTGGTGATAAGGTCACTTCAGGATGTGAAAGTGAGCGATTTTGATTTTTCCATACTTTGAAAATTCTTTCTCTCTTAATCGTTTTATTGTACTTAATTTTTTCAGGTTTGCATGCATTAATTTATTGAAAGTAGTTATGCAAATACATATATTTGGGTGTAACATAGGCATCGGTACCGGGAGGGGGCTTAGTAGACACACAACTGTTTTACAAGGATATTCCGGTACATAATATAGACATTGAAAAATTGCGCTTACCTTTAAGGGGGGAGGTCCACTTTCAAATTTGCCACCTTCGGCTATGAATAAAAAAGTGTTGGGCTGAGAGAGCTTCTACTCGTCTTCTCCTTGAAAGATATAATCATTACAAGTTAATTCTCTCAATTACTAAAATCTTTGTTTTATGCATACTTTTTTTCAAAGTGCGTTAAATTTCCCCTTGCAAAAAATGTTGATGTACACTCTTAACGCACTTTGAAATTTTTTTTCAAAGTGTGTTGAGTGTGTCCCAAATTTAAGACACTTAGAAAAAAAACTTTAAAGTGCGTTGCCACAAAGCATATAAGTACATGTATATAAAAGTTCAAACATTAAACTAGCGATTTAGGTGGCGATTTTGGATTCTATAGCTAGAATTTTTACAATACGCTTTCAAAATTAACACTGCCTGCTCTCCATTTTTACTTAACATTAATTTAGTATTTTGATTAATTTTTGTTTTATGCCTATCAACTGTTTAAGAAAGAGGACGAAATGGACAAAATTTGTCGAAATTTGACCATAGAATTTACAAATTGCAAACCTGCTCCATTATAACAATCACATATGTAATGATTTTTTACATTTTATGGGGAGATTTAGCATTTTAAAAAAAACAGTGTCTACAATCACCCGATGCTATTTTAGGCTACCAAATTTCTACCGCTGAAATATCAGACATATTTAAAAATCTTTAACGCCGTAAAGCTCCTGACGTTATAAGTAACATGTACGAGCATCTATCTAATTTTCGGAGGCAATCACGTGATTTGATGTAACGTGAAACGCTTTAACTCCATTATACGGTTCAATGGGTTTGTTCCCGATTTGCACACATTTGAATTTCAGGCATAGAAAAAAATGTGTGCAAAACGGGAATTTGCCCAGGTGAGATAATTATTAATTGTTATAGTCTGTACTGTAGGTGAGATAATTATTAATTGTTATAGTCTGTACTGTAGGTGAGATAATTACTTAATTGTTATAGTATGTACTGTAGGTGAGGTAATTACTTAATTGTTATAGTCTGTACTGTAGGTGAGGTAATTACTTAATTGTTATAGTCTGTTCTATAAGTGAGGTAATGACTTAATTGATATAGTCTGTACTGTAGGTGAGATAATTACTTAATTGTTATAGTCTGTACTGTAGGTGAGGTAATTACTTAATTGTTATAGTCTGTACTGTAGGTGAGGTAATTACTTAATTGTTATAGTCTGTACTATAGCTGGTAAATAGGGGGAAAGTGAATCTATAGAGAGAGAATTGGAAAATAAAATAAGAAATAAACAAAAATGGTCATGTGCATCTCTAGTTTGGATTTATTTCTTTACTTTAATACCAAAATGGCAAAATAAAAATTTATGCTATTAAATAATTTTAATCATGTCTTGAGTAAAAAGCAGAGTGGGTTTGTGTATTTTCAGCTTTAATGACATTGTAAAACCAGAAATCAGACTATAATTGTTATCAAAACACATTTCACACCTATTGTTCTATACCTAATTATCAAATGTGTGCAAAACGGGAACACACCCATTATACATCTTGGGAAAATACCACAATTCTGGAAAGAAGGATTCATCGTGCCTCTTTATAAGGTATACCCTTATTTAGAATAACAAAAAATTCCACTGATAAGAACAAAAAACCACCTATTGCACATTTTACACCTATGATTCTTGTGTTGAATTTCAATTTCAAATACCAGTAACTAGGTCAATGACCTACATTTCATTCTAGTGGCCCCTCAATATTTCTCGGAAAATTACTCAATTTTTCACACTATGACCAATTTTTCTTTGCTCACAAAATATTACAAGCAACACAACTTTTTAAATAATGAAATATTATAGCAACAGAACAGATTTGCTTTATATAAAGATAGGATAAGAGTTTGGGCCATAAACATAATAATTATTTGTGATATTTATATTTTTTTCCTATTTTGAATTGAATATCTAAAAAATCTGAATGATAAGAACTCTGATTTATTTATAGCCACAAGTTTCTTTTCCTGCCCTAATTCTCATGGTATTAATATTATATGGGTTCAATGATCAAATTATTGAGAGATGTTTTCAGGAATGGTTTTGTTTACATTTTTGAATTTCTT
This sequence comes from Saccostrea glomerata, assembly GCA_003671525.1. Taxonomy (NCBI): domain Eukaryota; kingdom Metazoa; phylum Mollusca; class Bivalvia; order Ostreida; family Ostreidae; genus Saccostrea; species Saccostrea glomerata. The sequence goes on along the minus strand of PRKT01000359.1, from coordinate 176,120 downwards.
TGTTTTTCAACATTTCATTTGTAAAAATGCTCAGAATCTCCCCACAAAGACAAGATCTGACATCTGTGAAGTCTTTTCAATGTACCAAGAAGTAATTATCAAATTCAATTAAGGGGTAGAGGTAGACTTATCTGTAGGTATCTACCTATCAGATCCGAAATAAATGTCCGTGAACTGCTTTTTTCGGGCGAATTTGTCGCATGGATCATCGTTCTCTCCCTTAAAAAAGTATTTTTGACAATGATATATTCATTTTTGGAAGACTTATCCACCAAACAACTTAGTTTCATACCTGATGTTTTCTCAGTTTTACCTGCTTATGGTCTTACCGAATATCTGCGCACCTGGCTCATAAATGGCTAATTTCCAACGAAACATATCAGGTTAGTGTATATTATACAAATCCTAAAGTTTTGAGTCCGAACATCATTTTATCTAAAACGTTAAAAATCAACTGGTTAAACTATGTAAATCTATTTGGGTTTATTATTGAGAGAGTTGGGGTTTGATTTATTAACTCATTTGTAAACTCATATCCAGTCCTCCCGATCAGACTCCAGACATCTGCAGATTCTGTGGCAAAATCTTTCTAGATATATTTATACACATCATCTGCTCTTGTTCGCTAAAATCGAATTGTGTCACGATGAGAATGCAATAAAAGACATGTCGCGTCTTCGTCACTGAATCATCGCCTTATCAGAATCACAGTGTCATTGCGCTTGTGCTCCATCGCTCGATCGTATTATCTTTAATGTATAATCATGACATTAGCCCATGTGTAATCATGCAATAAGCAAATGCAAGCGTCACTGGTACGGTAGAGCAAGATAGAGAGCTACGTGGCCCTGTCCCAGATTACTCAATACACACAAATATAAGTGCATAAATATACCTGTAGGCCTATAAAGAAGGCGTCCTTGACACACTCGGTAAAGTCGTTTGTTCCTGTGATTAGTGACCTTTGCTCTTTGATTGTCAGTTTTCCTCGCAATAATCCATTTTTAAGCCAAATGCTCAAATTGGTCGTCAATGAATGATGGATAATGCATGCTGGACCTGTTCCGGTTTAATATCGTACACGCACACTCGATATCCAGCTGCAGCATAGAGCATAGCAAAGCTAAGCCCTATTAACCCACTGAAATAGTTCATAATTAAAATTCATTTTGTCAGAGCTATGTTTTAATCAGTATCTTTGACAAGAAGGGGTTTTGATTTTAGCACTAATGATCAATTTCTTAGAATAACGCATTAGAATAATGCAATTGCAAAGTAGAAGTAGAAAGATATGTTACTATCATGTTATGTTGTTACCCATCCAATGAAAATAAGATCTTTGGTCTGCTCCAACTAGATCGCAGTCCAGTTTGAGCGGATCAAATGTCTAATTTTGATGGGATTGGTGTGCTACGGAATTTAACCTGATTAATGAGAGTGTTCGAAAAGTATTCTACCTTAGAGCTCGCTGTTTTCACGCATGATATATTTATCTAAAATAAATATGTATGTATGTATATATATATATATATATATATATATATATATATATATATATATATATATATATATATATATATACGAGTTATTTTTTCACACTATAACACTATTTTTCGTTATGAGTGGGTCTTCTCTCCATTTTTTTGAAAGGAAATCCTCAAAGTTTGCATAAAAACATACATATTTTGGTTTCCAAAATTATGGAGCAAAGACCCACTACCTAAAAAATATAGTTTTATGACATAACTTTTGTATCTTTTCGAGAAATACTTGAAGTCCTTTAAGTCAATGGTCATATCACAAACATGATTTAAATGCCACTCTTCATCAGGTCTTGTGTAGCGTATTGGTTAGCGTGTCGGTCTCAAAAGAGAATGCAGCTCAGGATTTTTATTACCAGGGTTCGAACCCAATGGATACCGCAATTTTTTTTTTATATAAAAAGAATAAATTTTAATGAAAAATTTTCCTCAAACTTTTTGTTTGTCATGATTTCATAAAAATCAATGATGAGAACTTTACTCTAAATACTAAATTCATAATTTAAATATGAATTTTATATATCCGAAGCTATTGGGCTTTCTGCACGCTAAGTTCACCCATCTCCTTTTCAGAGTGTGGTTCTTTTCTATTCATTGATCAACCAACACATTTTCTTCGTTTTTTAATCTGATCATCTGAGTAAATTTTCTTTCTGTTGTACAAATCTGGTTAGATGTGTGAAAAGTAAGCAGAGTATAATGTTTTCTCATGCCTCTTTGATTGCAGCTTAAATTTTGTGAAAATGGATTAAATCCTAACATTTCTTGTTTTTAGAGCATGCTAAGATTCTTCTAAAATCTTTTTAATATTTAAAAAAACATTTTTGCTCTGCTAAAACAAGATGCTGTCAGATGGAAACTTTTTAATGTAAAAGTAATGAAAAACGTACAGTGATCGATCTTTTAAATTTTATAAACAATACAGATATTTGAAGAGGGTAGAAAAAAGGACTCCTGGAAATTCCACAGATTGGACCAGGTACTTAGAAGGAGTAAAGAGTAAAAGAGAGGAGTAAGAATGTCGAAATTTTAGTTTGTTTGACGTTGCTTGACTACAATATTGTGCCAATGTATATACCAATGGAACGAAAACACTGCCAGGGATACATTGTTTCCGCGAAGATGAACATGCAGGGTTACAAAATACCATGTACAATAACAGGGTGTGATTGAGGAAAGAAATATTCAAGAAAAAAAGGAAATTCTACAGTGCTGTTGTTAAATTGATGCTTATCAAAGAGAGCGATGAGGGCTAGGTCCTGCTCGGAGACAAAATTCTAACGATTCGTGGAATGGAGTTTTCGCATTTTGGGTGTCCTTATCAGTATGTCATTTCAGTATTCTGGATTGAGTTTTGACTTTTTAATAAAGTTGTTAACAAAAACATTAAAGGAGAGAAATTAATCATATTTATCGAGATAATACGATTGTACGTGTACTAGTCTTATAAAGGTTGAAACGAAGTCTTATGGGGTTCATCTTTGGTGATTCTTTGTGGGTTTTTTTAAGAGACTGTGACAAAATTTCGCGAAAATAGACTAAACTCTATGCTCTATGACAAAGGAACAACATTAACTTTTAAAATAACTTTTAAAGAGATTGTGCTACGAAATTCATTCTTCACATGTTTATTTGTTATGATAGGACCCTTCCTTGGATTTATTGACTTGATCTTAATTTAAGTTGGATTAATTTTTTTAAAAACTTCAACCAATATTTCAGACTTGGCAATACACTTTTGTATGACTGGTTCCAGGGTTTTAATATTCATGTGTAGACCCAGAATGCTAAACTATGTTACCTTTGCCCTTTAAAATAATTAAAAGAGAGGGCTTTCTTTTACAGGTACATGGACACAGATTTGAAGTAAATATTTCCTGTATAATATCACGACTTATATATTTTAATAGCATTTCACACAAAAATACATTAAAATCTTATTTCATTTAAAAATTATTGAAACTTTAAATTTTTGGATCGGTTTGATTGAAACATCTTTGCACTCTCACGAATTTTACTTTTATTCTTAATACTTAATAGAAAAATTGGCAATCCTATTGTGTATTAATGAAAAATATTAAAACTTTAATCCAGAAAAATAATTATATTCAGTGAAGGAATGTTCGAAAGCAAAACCCCTTCACAAGTATCGTCCTTCCACGCTCAGTGTTATTTACGGAGTTTAGCTAATTGATCACATCCGTGAAACGTACACAGTTTTTGTAAACAGGGCACGAGCTCTGTTATTGTTAATGTTAACGATTCATCGGGTGCGTTCAATTGTAAAAGTTTGCTCACCACAACTGCACGGACTGACAATTTACTGTGTGTATGTTTTGCTTTCGAACATTTCTACTCTGAATTTTCTGGATTATAGTTTTGATATTTTTCATTTATACACAACAAGATTGCCACTTTTCCTAAGTATTAAGATTAAAAGTAAAATTTGTGAAAGTGCAAGGATGTGTCAATCAAACCCGTCTAAAATTTCTAATTTTAATAACTTTTAGATGAAATAAGATTTTTAATTTATTTTTGTGAAAAATGCTATCAAAATATATAAATCTTAATTTTATACAGAAAATATTAACTTCATATCTGTGTCCATGCACCTTTAATGCAAAGTGACCGGCTTTGTGTTTGGTAGCACTTTATTTTAAAAATTTTCCTTAAAGTTTACACATCTTAACGTTTAAAATTTTGATAATTCATCTTCTGATTGGATAGTACCACCAGGGATATGCCTTTCAATTTTCACTTGTTATAAATATATGTATCTATAGAAAGGTCTTAACACAGGGTTTTCCAATGGATACGAATATCTGTTTCCTTCTGACAAAAGATTTTAGATACTTTTAAGCTCACCTGAGCCGAAGGCTCAAAAGAGTTTTTCTGATCAAAATCTGTCCGTTGTCTGTCGTAGTCGTCGTTGTCGTATCCTTGCGTGAAGGGGATTCAAGTTTGTTCAAATGTAGGGCCACGCCCTCTTTTAATAGGAGATAATTATGAATAAGTGATAAATTAATTGGATCTTTTAAAAATTCTTCTTAAGAACCACTGGGCCACTTGTGTGGAAGCATCATGTAGTGAAGATTAAAGTTGTTAAAATAAAAAAACCCAGAGGTAGGATGCGGCTACAATGCAGTATCGAAGTTTTACATAGGAATAGATGGGAAAATCTTTAAAATCTTTTAAAGAACCACTGGGCCAGGAAAAATCTTTTTCTCAAGAACAGCAAAGCCATGATTGTTAATAGTTTTATGGAAGCATCCTCTGGTAGTATAGATTAAAGTACGTTCATATCATGATCCTTTGGGGTAGGGCTGGGCCACAGGGGGGGGGGGGGGGGCAAAGTTTAATATTTGAATATAGGAAAAAATATTTCAAATTCTTCTTCTCAAGAACAGCAAAGCCATGATTGGTAATAGTTATATGGAAGCAGTCTATAGTAGTAAATATCAAGTGTGTTCAGATCATGACCCCTAGGGCAAGGGTAGTGTCATACTCGGTGATCAAAATTTTGTGTAAGATTACTTTTTTTTTTCAAAATTCACCTTCTCGAGAACCTTCTCGAGAACAGCAAAGCTGTGATTGGTCATAGTTCTATGAAAGCATTCTCAGATAGTGTAGATTCAAGTATGTTCAAATCATGACCCCCGCGGGTAGAGTGGAGCCACTATGGGTGACCAAGGTTTTACATAGGAGTACATGGGTATAATCGTTAAAATTAATAAAAACAACAGAGCAATGATTGATCATTTATATAAAAGAATGAAAAATGTAATGTATATTTAAATTGGTTCAAATCATTACAAATAAGGAGAATAGAGGAGCAATTAAAATGGATCATTGCAAAAGAATATAAAAGCTATATCAATGCTATAAAAAAAATTATCAAGCAAAGCCATTATGTGTCATATTTATTCAGAAGCATTCTTAGAAAATGTAGATTTAAGTTTGTTCAAATAACCCCTACTCCTTCCCGGAACCCACTTTTATATTAAAACTTTTCTATTTCAACCTCTTTACTTATACCCTAGAGTTTGACTTGCATTTAAGAACTTGCCTTAATTAGCTGAGGGGTACCAACATTTCAATTATTGGTGCTTTTTTTAAATTAAATAAATCTTACATTTGTTGAAAATCCTGGGATCGAGAGCCTGATGCCAAAGGATGATTAATGACAGCGGTATCAGCAGCACTGTAATCCAGACAAATCATTTAAAAATGTATCAGTTTAAAATCTATATATACTTTTTTTGTTTCGAATGTTGATACGTTGATATGAATATACGTTAATAGATTCCTGAACTTTAAAGTCTCCTTTTTATGCTTAGTAATAGTATTTGTTTAAGTTAAATTAAAATAAAAAGAAGCATAGTGATGCAAATGTATGCTACAGAAACATATAACATGCATTTTAAGGAATTAAATAAATCACATTTTTATAACAACGTAGATTTTATGCTCGAGATTCAAGTTTCGAAATACGAGATTCAAAATTCGAGATTCGAAATTCGAGATTCAAGATCCAGATTAACCAATCAAAAGGCTCATTCGAGATTTGAGGTTCGAAATAAGAGATTCGAAATTCGAGTTTCGAGATTCAAAATCCAGATTAACCAATCAGATGCGGGTTCAACATTTGATTACTCCCCTTTATTATGTTTTGTCTTTCAATAAATCGTTAAATATTTTTATAACAAATGAGTCATTTGGTTAAATTACAATGCAAGAAAGAGTGTTATATATTTTAGAAGGAAAGTTAAAAAATCATTGGATTTTTTATCAGCAAGGTATACTTCAATTTATATTATGACTTCTTAAATATTAAATGGAATACATATATCAGAAATATATATTTTTGCATTGTCTACTTTATTGTTTACATAATAATAAATTTATAAATAGTGACTAAAGATTAACAAAATCCCCACCCCTACCCGCCACACCTGCCAATTTTTCCCGAAACTGAAAATGTTACTTTAAAAACTTGAAAGGCAATGTAGCCTTGATAAATAAAAACTGAGTATATTTTAATCTTTGACAATAACGCTATGGTCATGCAGAGACTTAAATATAAAACCATAACGCTATAGTTCTGCAACTAATTTAGACTCTAATCTACTGTTTGATATCAGATAAAATGAATGCTGCCTTTATTCCTAATCATATTTGCAATCTGTATTGTATATATATATATATATATATATAATTGTTAATAAATTCAAGAAATCAACGCCTTAGATGAAGATAAGTAATTGAAAACTTTATTTTTATCTACTGAGTATTCCCTCTATTAGGAAAACGAACACGGTTTTTATTTATCAAGGCTATATTGCCTTTCAAGTTTTTAAAGTAACATTTTCAGTGTCGGGAAAAATTGGCAGGTGTGGCGGGTAGGGGTGAGGATTTTGTTAATCTTTAGTCACTATTTATAAATTTATTATTATATCAAGTAGACAATGCAAAAATATATGTATTCCTGATATATGTATTCTATTTAATATTTAAGAAGTCATAATATAAATTGAAGTATTGAACCCGCATTTGATTGGTTAATCTGGATTTTGAATCTCGAAACTCGAATTTCGAATCTCGTATTTCGAACCTCGAATCTCGAATGAGCCTTTTGATTGGTTAATCTGGATCTTGAATCTCGAATTTTGAATCTCGTATTTCGAAACTTGAATCTCGAATGAGCCTTCTGGGCTTTCGTACGTATCTTATTTACATAGTCGTTTTAATACATTCTTTCACAAGTTCCTTCAACCGGTAAAGTTTCGAATCAAATAAACTTGATTAGTGTTGCAATTACTTTGATTATTGTTTTAACTAGACTAAATATAACCTTTTTATATTTCACTTACCTGGATCAAGTTTATTCCTTTTTGAGGAACCGTTGAAAAGGTCTTCAAAAATATACATTAAAAAAAAGAAGATAATTCTTAGATTTAATCAAGTTTCATATCTTAAAAGAATCGGTATTCATAGAACTCTTTCAACACTATAGACAACGATAAAAAAAATACTTAAATGCTTGGTTAAAATGCTGTGTGTGTTCTAGGGTGCCTTAAGGTAGTCCGATCCTCAGGGTTATAAAATTAGCAGTTAAGTAATCAAAAATACTCATAAAAGTATCTCTGAATCTACAAAGTTATGTAAATTTATCCACAGTTATTCTTTAAAGTTAGAGATTAAAGTTAATCATATTATATAGGGAAAATTGTCAAATCTCCAATATTTTTGCAGAAAAAGCGAATTGGAATATCAGCAATGCATTTTCTAATTGCAAATTGATCAACAAATATATTTTAGGTTAAAAAGCGATAGGTATCCAGGCATTCATAGAAACTATCATGATTTTTATACTTATTTGGAGGGTTTTGTATTCTATTTCCGTCATGTATTCTATAATACTTAGTGTAAAAGGTTTTTGCTTTCATTGCAAGACACCACAAATCATTCTTATTTCATATCATGCTAATAAGCATTGGTATCTAAGGGTGGATTCAAGAAAATCTTATTTTTTATGTCAACTTTTATAAGACCTTTTCTAAGACTTCCAAAAACCTTGAATTTAATAAAGATGAATAAATGAAAATTGTTGCATGAAAAAATTCATTTTCAAGCTTCATTTTGATGCATTTCAAATTAAATATTAATTTTTGGAGTTATCCTTAAATGCGAAACTCTTCGATAAAGCAAGAGAAGGCCATCAGGTAAAACATAAAGATGCAGTGTCATTTTTACTTTATCGAAGCAAATATTCAAAAAGGTTGCAAAATTTGGTTAAACTTGATTACTAGTACTGTATGATCAAAGAACATGCTTATCGTATGTACAATATCTAAAACGAGGTAAATTATTGACAAAGCTAATGAAACAAAAATATCAGAAAATACAATTTATCATTGAGTCAAATGCTGATTGACTCTTTCATACTTATTGAAAGGCCATTATTTACACACTTCAGTTGTCAATTGGCAAGAAGCACACGGCGGGTGTGACCGGTCGACGGGAGATGCTCACTCCTCCATGGCACCTGATCCCACCTCTGATGCTTTCGAGGTCTGTTGAGGTTTGTATGCTCTGTTCCTATTTTGTATTGTTTAATGCACGTTGAAGCTTGAATACTGTTTGTTATCTCCATATATTTCATATATCTCATTCTTTATATTCTGACCTACCATGCCCCTTCTTTGCAAGTTAAAGCTATTTGAATTATAATTTGAATAGTATACATGTTAGATTGGATAATTAGCATTTATAATCATAAAACACTGAAATAATGTTTCTCTGTCATTACTATTGAACTACTAGCTTCAATGCCTACCCGTGCAAAAGACAAATATAATTGTTCTATAGGGGGGAAAACTTAATGTATGTGCATAAAATAATACTTATAAACAAATGATGTGCGGTGATTCACGTTCCTGTAAAGAATGGTGGTGATGAAACACATTTTTAAAAATGATAAGAATGAATACCCTCAATTGATTTTTTTCCATTAAATTAAAGTTACGAGTTGATTAATTTCGTTGCCGTTCTGGTAAAACTAATTAAGATTTAATTTGTTCATAAAGATTGATAGATTGTTATTGTTTAACGGCGAGATATTTACATATTTTAGCCATATGTTCAAAAAGTAATAAACTATTCTTTACATACCGTACTACGAATAAGTACATTGGACGTTTGAGAAAGAGTCAACACATTTGAGCTGAATTCTACCAGATTATTTTGTTTTCACCCTTCCACACAGCATTTTCTATTTTTTGTGAAAACAATGTTTCATTTACATTTTTAAAATCCAACTCGCTCGGACTTTGGAAATTTTAGAAAGATATTAAGCATGAAGAAAAATTTATATTTACAGTTCAATTCCAATTTTTTTAGTAGTTAGCTAAAAAAATCTGGAATTGCGTTCAATCAATACCTTTCTCGTCACATAATGCACCTGTATAATTTGATGCACATTTGCAAGTCCACTGAAATGTGTTCAGATTACTTTGGCATGTAGCTCCATTTCTACACAAGTTGAAATCACATGGATTAACTGTAAAATTTTAAATAATTCTTATATTCCGTACACATATAGTATATATTTGAGTAGGTAATAGTGTATTTATCTGTATAGTTTTTGTTTGATACATGAATATCCTGATCCACAAAAAATAATAAGATATTTGTTTCTCTTTACCTCCCCATGAATCAAAAATTTCTTTTCTACTTGTTTTGATTTTTTCAATAGAATGAATGTGTGTTTGTCGGATTCAAACATTTTTAGATTTGTCTTACTTTTTTAGAAAAACAAAATATTCATCACCTTTGTTTTCACAATGTTGTCCTTTAAATCTTGGGAGGCAACTGCAGAAAAATTGTTTTGAAGACACTTCACAAGTTCCTCCGTTTAAACAAGGATTTAATTGACATGGATTTTCTGCAAATAAATTAGAAGCTTTAAACGATCACAGTAGCCTAGTGATAGTTAGCTAGTGATAGTGCGCTCGCTTGATATGATAAGTAGATCAGGGTTTGATTCAAAATAATCAAAATAGTAACGTCTACTGTGATAATTGGTCAAAGTAGACGTTACTTTATGACAGAAAACTTGTTTGTAAAGAATATGAAGATTGTAAATGAAAGCGCTAATGTTTTACTTTATTTTCTTCGTGTTTTGAATTTGTTTAATTATTTTTCACAGATATTGTCAACGAAGAACTCCAACCTTTTTTTATTGTTAACTTCAGACTACGTTTGTTAGCAACACAATGATATTTATTATATAATGATGATCAAGATTACGATACCTTCAAACACAGCAGTAATTATGCTTTTTGTATTCAATATATATCCAAATGTCGTTTTATATTGAAATTGAAAATAAATGGTTAGCCCATCAAAATCGAATTCCATTAGGATTAAGTTTGCAGTTACAACAAACTCATGATCCAGGCAGTTCGTATTTGTAAGGTTTTGGATTTCTATATTCTTCTTTGAATAATAATTCAGTGTGTTGTCCCCCTGTGAATAAAATATATTGACTTTTGTTTATACTAGTATTACAACTTTACATTAAATTCAGTGAATGTTTTATTGTTGATATTGACAGCATTGAATTGTAATAGTAATAATTTTACCAATTTTTTTTCTTAAACCATAAAACAGAGGCATATACAACAAAACTAGATTACACTTCTCGAGGATAAGCATAGATAATAATCCATTTTTTATTTCAGGTAGGATACAAACTCTATCGTTTTAGGTAAAATGTAGTATCCATCGTGAAATGTGCTCTTTGTCTTCAAAGATCTACATACACCAATTTTACAACTCATATGCAGAAAAGAGTACAGAAAGTAATACACATCAAGCAAGTGTAAAAGAACTCGATGAACATTCAGGTAAGAGTACTTAGAGTGATTGTCGATGGCGCATACATTTGTTCAGTACTTGTATTTTCGGAAGTAATTGATATCTATTAAAAGGCCATGAAAAGCACGCCAAAACACATTTGTTGTTATGTATTTGTTTATCATTACAATAGCCTTGTTACTTAGTTAAGGTTTTCTGATCAATGTCTTCTGTCGTGGTTTTATATTGAAACTGCACAGTAAGACAAAAATGCACATACTTTAATCTGATATTGAAGATATATGTTATTCTCCAGTGGATAAATACACACTGCCACGACCTCAAGTTCGAGCTGGTCCACTCCGTTCACTTTTATTTCATTCAGTAGAGAACTTGGTTTATCAATGTAAAAGGATTCTGGAAGAGCTATTAAAAGATAAAAATATTTATTTTTACCTATCGTAATGCCCTTGCCAAATCAGAAATCGTACCAATAATAAAAGGAATAAAAGCCTGTAGGAAAAGAAATTTTTACATAAAAGGCATCCATACTTCCAAAACAAATTTCCCACATCTGATTAAAAGTTTTCCAATGCTTTAATGATAATACATGTAGAAAGGAGATGGGTGGACAAGGCATGCAGAATGCCTATAGCTACAGATATAAAAAGATCAAATCAGTTTGTGAATTTTAAGTATTAAGAGTAAAGTTCTTATAATTGAAATCTAAAATTATGATTTAAAAAAATCTGGAAAATGTCTTCACTCAAAAATTATTCTCTTATTATATTCGTGGGATTCGAACCCTAGGAACAAACATCTGGATTTCATTTGAGACTAACATGCTTTCAACTCCTCAAGAAAAGTGGCAATTTTAAAAGTACAAATGATACAAACAAGAAATCCGGGCAGGTATACCTGTATATTTTTGGACCCGTTTTAGTCTGTAAGATGCAAATAATAAATTTCTAAAATGATAAGAAGTTGTAAACTTTCTAATGATATCTTGATGTTGAAAATTTCTGTAACCATCCTTATAAAAAATTTACAATGGACGACCCTCCTATTATTCTTTTACACTTTTATTAAAAGGGTCTTTCGTCTCAAACGGAACACTCTTCTACAAAGAATCTCTGAAGAGATGTTAAACAGAAAGGTTTGAAAATCATAAGACCTATTCAGGAAATATCCCCGTTTTCTTGATATCACCTGAAAAGGTGAAATCGAGAAAAAGGGGCTATTCCCTGAAAGGTGAAATCATGAAAAAGGAGCTATTCCCTGAAAGGTCATATCAAGGAAAAGGGGCTCTCCCTGAAACGTGACATTAAGAAAATGGGGCTATTCCCTGAAAATGGGGACCAAAAGGGGCCGGAATTCTTTAATTAATTACTCTTTATCAATTAATACCTTGAAACAATTAACTGAAGCAAAAATGTTTACCTTAACAATCTATAATGATATTTTCAAAATATGTTACATAAATACGGGCCATAACGGGTCAAAATGCGAAATCTTAGACACTTTGCATCGATCTCGAAAGTGGGAAATATCTGAAGATATCAAAATGATGTTCTATACAATAAACAACCTTTTAACGTTTGCTAAATATACCCATTAAGGGGTTAAAGGGTCAGCCTTCAGAAGAGAAACGAATTTCTGAATAGTTGTGCAACAAAAATTTTGGGTTTTTTTGTTTTTTTTAAGCATAAGTTCTTTAAGGTAATTCATGAAAAAGGTGCTTGTCCCTCAAAATAGTGGACGCAAAAGGCTAAAAGCCCTAAATCAATAACTCTATAACGGTCAGTATAATCATAAGTTACTGAAGCAACATATGACGGATTCATACGTTACGCAGTAAGGAGTCAAAAGTCAAAAGGTTAAATTATTGACGCAATTTTTCTCGAATAAGAAAAATATTTTGGTAGGCGCTAACAATAATGAACAAAGGACCTTTAAAATAATGTTCTTCAAAATATGCAATCTTTCAACTCTTGCTTAGCGTCCCTATTTAGGACTTGAAGGACCGATTCCTTAAAATTTATTTTGAATATGTCTCAGAAAAAAAAAGGGAGTGTTGATGAACAAAAAGTGTTCAAAATCATGAAAACTCTAAGTTGATGTCAAGAAAAAGAGACTGGTCCCACAAAATAGGGGCCAAAATCTAAAATCTTTATCTCTTAAATGATAATTATATTTTGTTACACAATACTGAAGCAAAACTGTGTTTGAACGAAAATCTCAGTTAAATTCTTATCTCATCTAATCAATAAGGGACTCAATATTGTGGAATTTTGAATAAAAAATTAAAATCTTTACATTTAAATTTATTCATTTTACTTAAATAAAAATTATGAGCATAAATTAGTGGTTATTTTCAAATTTTTTGAAAAAAGTTTGTTTGTTTTATCTTTTCTTAAATCGTGTTTATGATACCGGGTATGACCTTTATTTTGCAAAATGGACGAGTTTTCCTCGGAAAGATGCAAATATTTTGTATCAAAACAATCCCTCACTAAATATTTTGTTTTCCACTGATAAACGCATATCATCATCAAAGACTATTTGCTCCGAGGTCCACTGCAGTTCAACAAACGTTAATGGCTTAGAATTTGATTTCTAAAAAAAAAACTTACAGTAAACAGTAACTTCTGTCCTCGAAGCAAATTGGCTGTTAATTTCACAACTCCATGTTCCTTCGTCCATGTTGTGGTCTGCTCCAGTAATGTAAAATATAGAATGATCTGTCTGAATCGAAGGGTGATATCTTCTATCTGTTACGTTTCCACAGAATCCTGAGTCTTCACAAACAGCTTGAATGCCTCTTGTATTATTCCATAACACAAGGTACACATTTGGAACAGGAAAACGACATTCTAGTGTTGCATTCTTTCCCTTAGTTGCATATTGTATAATATTTAGAAATCCCATTCCTAAAAAGAGTTTTAAAAATTATACTGTAGCAAATGCCTTAAGTTAAGGTAGTTGTAACAGTGGGTACAGACTTCCATGCATTCTATTCCCACAATAAGAATGTTACACAATATTCAACGCTGTCATTTTAAGAAAATGTCAAAAAAATGTTTTCTTTTGTTTTTTGCTCTACTGGCCAGAGACCAGAAAAGCTTTTGCGATAGTAAGGTGTCCGTCGTTTGTCCGTCCGTTAACATTTTGACCAAATGCTACTCCTGACAGTTTCCGTCTGATTTCAATATAATTTGGCACACAAGTTGACCACACTAAGGTACATAATTCTCTTTATCGGTTTTTGATTTCAATGAACGATGTTGCCGTGGTTATTAAAAATAGTTATCTCTGTGAAATACTTTCAAAATGCTACTCCTCCTACAGTTTTAGTCTTATTTCAATATAACTTGGCACACAAGTAGACTACACCAAAATAAACTAGAACTGTCCAAAAAGGACAAATACCCCATCTTCGCTGGCCAAGGGTTTCCGATCCGAAATCTTGTAAGGTAGATTTCAGATCGGAAACCCTTGGTTAGCGAAGATGCAAATACCTCCGCTTTGTTTTTCAGAGAAGATGCCATGTCACTAAGTACTAGTACTGGTGTTCACAATTTGTTTAACCATATAGAGTGAACATTTACTGGTAATTGCTTATTATATATTTTTGATAAATGAAATTTAAGTATAGCCTAATAAAACATCAATACAAATGATATGGACTTTCTTTCATTGACCTTGAACTTGCACAAATGACCTTGGGCCTAGGTCAGGTCACACCCTCAGATTATGAGCAATCTTTGTATGAAATGCGAACTCACCAGGTTTATCTATAGGAAAGTTATATTGACCAGGTCATGACACTTGTAGGTCATGAGAAATCTTTGTGTAAAGAAGTAGATGTTCTAGTGTTTCTCTATAAGAAAGATATGGACCGGACAGGTTTGCACAGACAGATGAACAAGGTGATTCCTATATAACCCCCAAGCTTTGTTCGCGGGGGGTATAGTAATTCTGTGTATCGATTTTTTGATTTTGATGAACGGTGTTGACAAGGTTATTAAAAATAAAAAGGAAGAGGTGACATGCAATCCCCGGTAAATTGACAAAAAATTAAATGTCTAGGTTTTACTCTAATTTTTGCATGCAACTAATCACTGAAATGTGTACCCTAATGGAATACTACTTTTAACAAAAATAGAAACGTAATTTTGAAGATACAGATCTTTCGTTTGGGTAGTTTTCGTGTGTAAATAGCAATTCTATTCAAATTTTATTTTAATATTTGAAGGGTTTCTTATTTGTTATATTTTATTGATAAAGAAAATATTGATCACATGTAGTGTAAAAAAATAGCGAGGTATTTTCTATTAAAAATTCAGGAAACACTAACATAAAATGAAGAAGTCATTGACCTAGTTATATGAAACTCAATAATATAAGTACAATCAAAGGTCTAGGTACAATAGGTCTGTTTGTATCTGTGTCATCTTTAAACTTCTCATTATATATCTTTTCAACTGTGGTGTAAATGGTTAATGTGTCTTTGAAAAACAGTCGTCGATTTTCAAAAATTACTCTGACACATTATAGATTTCAAAATCATATACTAGTAAATCACTCTTTAAACTTTGCACTTTTTAAAAGTTTATTTTAATAAAATTGATCTGTAGTCATTCCCCGCTGCTCTCTCCAACTCATGAAATCTGAAAAGGTCCTATTTAAAATCTCAAGGTTCGCATGGCAAATATTCATTACTGGTTAAAAAAAAAATGTAAGTAGCTTGCTGGTCTAAAACAAAATTTGGATGGACGACCATAGAGCTTTAGTGCCAGCCATAGAAAAAATTGTATATATTTATTGCACACAAAAAGTTGTGGATTTATTTCTCCAAATTCTTACCTCAAGTGCACAAAAGTTCGATTTCAACATCAAGTCGCATTAGTTTCCAGTGAATTTGGAAAGAGCTAAACTATTTTCGACTATACGTATGCAAACAGCATCATTTTTCAATACAAGCAGGCTTGCGTTCCCTGCATTATGTAGTAAATTGAATTACAGGTGTAAAAAGCCCTGAAGAGTCTTGTACATATTGTAATATACAGTGTATATGTGATGCATATTCAAAATTAGTAAAATAGCTCTTGCAAACGTGAAAAGGAGAATTTCTAAATACATTTTACAATTGAAAATTAAATGAAATTAAGGGAAAAACGTCTTTACAAAGGAATAAAAAATTAAATCATAATTCAAAAGAAAAGCTATATTTATAAGATTTCGAAATATCATTAGGTGTAATAGGCTTTCCATACATTTGATTCAAAAAAGGAAAAAAGAAACTTTGCATAAACTAATGCTTTTCTTTTTAGCCATGGTGATATAGTTATCACTAACACGAAGATCTTATTCTATAGGAAATGTTAGTTGAAAGTGAAGTTGGCCCCCCACTATTAGTGATGTACGAAAAAATTTAGTAGAAAAATTGGTACTGAAAGAAGTTGACATTGAAAAAAAGTTGGCCTCTACCCCCCTCCCCCCCCTTTTGAAGC
>PRKT01000359.1:150236-156855 GCA_003671525.1 Saccostrea glomerata | reverse complement strand
CTAAAAGCGCAAAAATTTACATATATTTCCATATGTATCTTTTAAACTAAAAATAATTTGTTAAGACATGTTGAACAAATATTGTGCATAATTTTAAGATCTATCATTTGACATCATTAGAAAGGGGCTGGCCCCTCAAATTAGGGATCTAGGGACCTTGAAAGACCTTGAAAGTTTTTGCTCTATAACTCAAAAACGGTAAATATTTCGATATGGTTATCGATATGAAATGGGTTCTTTAACATCTCATTGATCTCATGAAAACGTTATTTTGTTCTAGTGATGTGTTATTAAATGAGCAGAAAACTTTATAATCCATGTACAGGTAAGTGATTTTATACGGCAAGTGAAGAAGAATTGTATGTGTGTATGCGTATAACACGTATATAACTAAAATAAATGTAATAGGGTGGACAAGAATAATATACCTATAGCTAAATTGAATGTTTAACTTTGTTTAAATAAGTTTTTAACGTATTCTCTAGCTGGATGTCATACAGATTATTCAGAGACAACTTTCTCCTTGTGTTTAGTTTAAATAACAAGAAGGGGGAGGTAAAAAATACTTATCATTTTTCCTTCGATTAATATTCAATGTAGCATTATCATTATTACAAAATATTAATGTATTTATGACAAAAAAATAATTCAAGCTTAAGATAATTCACTGTCATTTAATTCATGCATCGTGAATTTTCCGCGGACCCTGACTGTTGTGTGTGTGTACTGTTATGAAAGTCGTTCATCGATCGCACATTCGTGAGGTCAACATTACCGCTCTTTGATTTTCACTCGAGTTCTAGATTTAAAATCAAGAAAATATGTTATTTGCGTTAATCGTAAGAATATTTCTAGACACAAATATAAAGGTTTTTTTGAACGTGTATGTGTATTCAAAGATTTAAAAGTGTTAAATGTCGGATTATTTTGGTTGAGGAATAAAATGTGCTGCTTTTCTCTGCTGCTCAGGTATCTGGACGAGTTCATTGGTTACACTGATAGGTGACACAGGATGACCTATCGATAACTGCCAATTTTGATAGTGATTTTAATTGGGCATGTACATAAATTAATGTTAAATTCTACTCTTGTGAAGTCCATTATAGTCTCGTTATTTAAAAAATCGGGGATATCAATACTGCAACTTGTTTTTGTCTTGTACGGGTTATTCTATTATCTGAAAGGAACACATGTAGTACGAGAATTGTTTAGGCCCCGTTTCCCCCTCCACTTTGAAGTGATTGCAATCGTTACACGCATACTGGCCTATATCAAGTTATTCTAATTTATTTATATCAGAAAAATTTGCGATGTTGTTTAAATTATCAAATACAAATAAACATTGCATATGCGCACAGTAAGTGGAAGTGACGTTTCCAATTCTCATAAAAATGAAGCAACTTTGAGTTTTGCATTAATTGATACATAACTTATAATTGTATTGTACCGAATGTATTTCTTTTATTTCCTCGAATAAAAAGAATATCACCATGACACGTTTTCAGGGTACATGATTGTAACTAAGTACATGCTGTTTTACACGGAAGAGCGCCTAAAATATATACATTCCGAGCTTTCAGAATACGAGAAAAAAAATGAATAATTAGAAATCTTTTTAACAAATGCAAGATTGTTTCTGAGAAAGCCATGTAGTTGCATACAAATATTCCAAGCCATTCTTTCGTGTTTATTGGACTGAAAGAGATTATTTAAAAATGTCCTCTCATCGCGATACGTAACCCCCCTTCCCTCAAATGATACAATGTTTTCCTTCAGAGTCGAGAATGTTAATTGGTTAGTTTGTTCAGGTACGTACAGGTCAGGACTGGTGTTGAAATCCATGATTAATCCATAACCTATTATAATGTTAACCAATAATCATACGCGACATTTTTTTTTATTCGCAGGTTAACAAATAAATGAAAAAAAGATTAGTATGCGTCACTAAACTTTCATATATATAAACGTTTTAATTTCTAAAACTTGTGCCGATTAGAGTGTTCAATCGAGCATCGAAATGTGTGCATGTACTACATGTATTAGTTTCTTTGGGTAAGTGGAGGTACCAGTTTTTGCTGCATTTGATTTCCGGAATTTTGCATTGCATTTCCGACAATTAATAATGTCATTTCTAACATTCTTTATTTTCATTCTGGATTTTTACACTATATTTCTAGCAAATTTAAAGTTAACAAAGAAGATAGAATCATTATTTTAATAGAATATATTTGGTTAAAGTAACACAAGTTAACTTTTGATGAAAATTTATTAAACGTAAGTCAAGCAATAAAAAGTTAAAGTTTGTATTTTGAAAAATAAATCAAATCAAGTCACAGAAAACAAAGACATGTTGTAAAGCTCACACACAGACACACACACAAACGTATTGGTAACTCGGAATAGTCCAGAGTAAAACTATATTTTCTTGATGATGGTATGTCCAGTACATCTAATGTTCACGTCCGGGATAGTCCACGGCGGATCTAAAAACTGACTCTCTCACACAACATACGGGATTCACTCAAATTTCAATTAACACATTTACGCAATTTATATCATACATACAAGTCAGACGCTCTTTGATGTAGAGGATTGACACTCATTCCTCAGATTGATTGATTGTATACTATTTAATGTCCCTCTCCAGAATATTTCACTGATATGGAGACGTCACCATTGCCGGTGAAGGGCTGCAAATTTAGGCCTATGCTCGGCACTTACGGTCTTTGAGCAGGGAGGGATCTTTATCGTGCCACACCTGCTGTGACACGGAGCCTCGGTTTATACGGTCTCATCCGAAGGACCGATAAATACTGAGTGACAAATTCCTTTTTACTATTTAAACTCAAATTCATAGGTAAATAATTTAAGCATATGTCAAAAATAAGCATTTAAAATAATTCTTTTCATAAAATTAAATTCTGTTTAAACAATATAAAGCACTAGCAGCGCAAAGACGGACTTTAAAAAAAAATCAGAGGTGGAATCAGGCGAATTTAATCCTTTTATGACACCACCTACCCCGTAACGAGACAGTTGTGTATATGTTCTCATCGAAATGACCGGTCTCCGCGTCTTGAACCTCCAACGTACATGTTTTGCATGTACTTGAATAATATGTATTAATAAGTCTTTCAGGAAATCTCATGTAGGAAACCTGATTTATATTCTAATATTTTCTAATTTTTTTAATTATTATTCGTATTTCTCAATTTATCATGTTCGAATTACATGTATTTAATTTTTTAGGGAACATTAAACCTTATTCGTCAGCAAGTCTGTCCATCTCTCACGAGAACTTTAAACTTGATAATAACTATTGAATGAGTTGAAATAAGACTTTGATATTTCACATGTGCATTATTTGTGACATCTGATTTTCAAATATACTTTGCTTTTTGACCCTGTGACCTTGATCTTGGAGCTTGACCTACTTGCGAAATAACATTATTACTTTAAATTGACCTAACTTTTGAAAGCTTCCATTTTATAAAAATGTATTAACTGTGTCAATACCTTTCAAAACTCACTGATTTTTTACCCTTTGACCTTGAAGTTTGACCTGCTTTTCAAAAACATTAACAATACTCATACCTTTTGAATGAGAAGAGATAGGGCTTTTATTTTATCCCTGTGTATTACTTAAGACAACTCTTTTCTAAATACACTGACTTTTGACAACTTGACCTTGAGGCTTGATCATAACTTTTTAATGAGAAGAGATAAGGCTTTCATATTACACAAACATCACATAATTATACGTAACCTGTGATAAAATCATTTCAAATACTAGTCTATCATGAACTCTGACCTTGAAGTTTATCCGGCTTTGCCAAAATTTAAAAATTGCTTATAACTGACCATAACTTTTTACACATGTATATTAGCTGTGACAAGGCCTATCTAAATAAAAGGTATGGCTTAAATCATGCAGAGTGTGTTATGGCCTTAAATCAAGGTCATTTATGATAAGATATTTTGGCTGGATGCATTGTTTGAAAAAAACATGTGTGAATTTGTCAATACGGTAGCACACAAATGGGATATGCTTATCACCAGCGTGTGTCATAGTGTGACCCAAGGTCATTCTGACAAGGTCAAGGTCGCAAACATTCCTTTACTATCCTTTTTATAATAGTAAAACATAATAAGATGATATCTACCCTTAAAAGATTGCTTTAAAATTAGAACGTGGCATGACCTTGACTCAAGGTCATTTCTCTCTGTCTGCAGCTCCGACGGAAGACCTACTCGTTGCTTTGCAACGAGCTCGGCTCTAGTTCTCTATATTATTTTTTGTATTCCAATTTTTTAACTCAAATTATTCGAATTTGTTGTTAAAATTGTATACCAAATTTTGATATAATATGACGTTAAATAAAATAGTTACGACAAAAGTCTACGAACTTTTTTAATGACCCTCGTACTTAGACAACATCGGTCTTTTGCAACTTAAACACTGTATATATAGCATAAAGTAGCTAATGAGCTAAGCAAGGCTGTTTCACGGACCTCCCTACGCCATATTTAAACTCCATGATTTTAGTGATAAAGTGGTGGAAAGGAATTTTATTTTGTTATTGTATATTTCAAAAGATTAATCTATATTAGCTGCAAACATATTTACAATTAATAAAAGGCTAATTTTAATGAGGCGAAAGCACAAATCGTCTACATTCTATTCACGGGTAAACAAAACAAATTTACACTCTGGTGGTAAATGGAACAGCGTTATTGCAGCATAGTGAACTGTTTCGTTTCTCTATAGAGAAACAATCCGCCGATTTTTACTACTACATTATAGAATAGAAATAAAGTCCTAACGCCTCGGCTTTTACCTATCAAACAACATTTCTCGACCTCGGAGGTTATTCTGCGACGTTCACCGAAAAGGGAACTTTATTTCTTAAACATGCACATGTGCCTGGCCATTGAAACATTTTCATCTGTCATAACATGATATATTTTTAAATAAGATTCAACTATAACAGAAATAACAAAGTTTGAATTTTAATGATTTTAATTTTGTGTTATTTTGTTATATACAAGGGGAAAATGCACTTACCTGAATTCAAAATATCAAGCACTATGATCAGGAGAGTTACGTTGCATTTCATGTTAATGTCTTGTGCCATTATTCCCAAAAAGGGCCCGTTTCATCAAAGGTCGTACGCCCAGTTGTAACGCGTAAAGTCAGGACTATAGCACGAAGAATTGCATTTCAAGCTGCACACTTCTCATAAATAGGCACTGTCAGACGGGTATATAAACCGTTCGCTTTCGTTACACCCGATTGCACACTCGAAACTCGAGGCCGACATGTAGTACTCCTTTCGTGGTTTTAGATTTTTTGCGTTTATTTCTTGTTTTTTATGTGCATTTTCTGTTTGTAAATAATGTATCAAAATTGACCTGTATTTTGCATGATACTTTTGTCCTGTTTTGGAAAAATACGTAAGATTTGATAATTTTATCGAGATTGAGTAGCACGCTTTGTAAGATGTACGTCTACACTCGTCGGATCTCTACAGTGAAATACATTGAACTGATTAATGATCTGCTCCTTATATACGGGTTGTAGGGACAGCGTCGAAGAACGGGAAATATGGAGGACTATGCCTATTTACGAGTAGTGTTCAGCTTTAAAGAGCGTATCGTTACGCCTGACTAAATTTAGGCCAAAATTTTACGTCTACTCATGGGTAGGCATAAGTTAGGGCGTAATGTTAAAATAATATTGTGCTTTATTAATTTTAAACAATTTAGCGAGTTCTAAAGAAAATTTACGGTTCTAAGAAGAATTTAAAATACAAACAATGCATTATTTAATTATATATATTATAAAGAGTCAGGGGGTTGTAACGACTACTTGGGGGCGTAGTTGATATGAGAAATAACGTAATTAATATTTTAATAAATATCTACTGAGAAGAAAAATTGTCTTATTAGAGATTTCTTCGATCACCATTTCTTACGTTTTGAGAATGCATTTATACACATTTGATTGTGGTATTGTATGTATAATGTATTGTAAATCAATATACATATATAACTTTATTTCAACTTCACGCTTGAAAAGTGGGAGGGTACATGTACATACTATTATATAGTAATCGAGATGTCCGTCCGTCCGTCTGTTACGCTTTGGGGGTACCCATCTCTATCCGCAACTCCTTTCATACCACCGATTGAAATTTGATGAAACTTTCACAGAATCTTTATTACATATTGCCATTGTGTCTTATTGTACTTTTCGATCCGACACATATTTTGGCGAACTCATTGCTAACGGTACCTCTAGCTATATTTTCTGTTTCTTTCACTAAAAAGAGACTCTTTAAAATTGTCTACTCTGAAAGAAAATATTTTCCCAGAAACATATTTTCTGAAAAACAAAAATTAAAAAAAAACAAATCGGTTTCAAAAGCACAGTACTCCTCTTTCTGGTACTTCTCGTCCACATGCGTGGATTTAGAGGGGATCGGAGAGAGGGTCCAGAACCTCCCGAATTCGCAGATTAATTAACATTGAATGTACAGAGTACTCAGTTAAGGACGAAAGTAATTATTTTTCTAGGTATCTGGGACAAGTGAAGTTCCCGACGAATCTAAGACAGAAC
>PRKT01000359.1:135236-147736 GCA_003671525.1 Saccostrea glomerata | reverse complement strand
AACTAATCTGTCCTATCTCTTCTACTGTATAAATTGAACGTTACTTTGAATTCCTTCCCTATAGGATAAGAGCAGGGAATGCAAACATTCAAAGTAAAAAGGGTTTTTTATTGACCCTGTGTCTTTTTCATTATATGTTTTATATCCTATTCTACAGGTAAAATCAAACCATAAAGTATATCATTGTTTATTTTGAATCAAATATTAGTGGGTCTCCAGAATTAATGCATACATTTTAACCTTTCCATGATTTGAATAAAAGAAAAGGATTTCAATGATGATTTTTTTTAATTTTTGGTACTGTTTTGCATATTTCAGAATTGTTTTTTTACATATCATTATTAAGAAAATATAAATTCAAAGAATAGTATGACAAAAAATTACAAAAGGTTTTCGTTAGAAGTGATCTATTCTTCACCAATCTCTACATAAACATTAAAACATCTAAAGCAGAGTTTATGAATGAGATTCATCTAGTTCGTTCTTTAACTTCTGGAGTGATGCAAGACGAATGTCCCGCCATTTTCTTCTCTCGTGAAGTTTATCCAGCGGTATTTTGGCTGCTATTTCGTTGTGTATTTTTTCCAGAGTGGGTCCCTCCATTTTCTTCGGGGGACCGAACGAACACTGCACTCTGTATATCATGTCGCGGTACCGATCCCCATAACTGAGCATTCCTGCAATTAAAAAGGGGGAAAATTGATTTTTCCTCATTCACAGTATTTGTGTACAGGGGAATGTTCTCAGTATTTAAAATAAGTATAAAAACGATTGCCTAAACAATTGTATGAAACATGTCCGTCAAACGTTGATCGAACGATAAACTGTATTTTGCAAACAATGTTAATATAACTGCTATATTAAAGTTTTAGAATTCAGAGAATTTAAAACTAACTATTACAAACCGATTGATCTTCATTTGCTGTTTCGTAATCATATTTTTCAAAAGCGGATTCGCTACAGGTTGTTTCGAGTTATTTAATTATTTCACATTGTTAATTTCATTTTTCCCGGGGGCAAATGCCACGCACCATATAGTGAAAATTAGATAAATATGCTAAATATTAACTCCTTTATACAATATATTTTTCTCAATGTCCGAAAAAATATTTACTTGTATCTGTTTATTATGATTTTTTGTGTAACAACTGATATAATTCACTTTCTATCTTCTGATTCTACAATAAAAATCATTTTAATTTAATCGGAATTGTTTCTCTTTGCCAATATAGCATTACAGTAGAAAAAGCGAGTAGTTATCCTACCAAGCTAATTTCCCCAAAGTTCACAGACAAAAAGTCCTTATGAAATAACGACCATAGAATGTGAGAAATGCTCAATTTTAACGAGACATTTTAAAGTCTTGTAACGTCAAGATCTAAATCAGGAGCCTTGTTACGTATACAGGCTACCCCCTACTTATATTTTTTTCTCACTTAGACCATATACGAAACAAGTGCCTGTGGTAGCCTGTCTTGGATTAAAAACGATTGTAAAACGATTGTATTCAGAAAAAGTTCTTGTGTACCTTATCAGCTAGAGAAATTTAAAAACAATTTGTCGGTCAAAGTACCCAGAGGGAAACTGACGATGGGAAATCTGAAGACTCCCGCTTGTCACGAAAACAGTAAATATTGTACTAAAATAAAATAACTACACTAATAAGACTCTTTTTCTCTTTTACTAAGAATATGTATAAATATTTACCGTCGGCGTTGAGGAAGGCTGTTTCCAGGGGACCCATGAAGGCGTACCTCCGTCCTAATCCCTCCGACATCACCTTATCAATGTCCTCCGCACTCATTACACCCTCCTTAATTCAATTAATTAAAGAGTTGTTATAATGAGATAAAACTTATTGTTGGAGCTTTGATTATGACCATCACATTAATTTGCAGGATAGATATGAAATCTACAGGAAGTAACTGTTATTCTTTGCGAATTTTTTAGTAAGTAAATGCACACCTCATAAAGCCTCCAACATTCCCCAATGATTGCGTACTGAATCCTGTTGAGGACAAATCCGTCAATCTCCTTCTTCACCAGAACGGGCACCTGCCCAATCTCTGTCATCAGTTCCTTTGTCGTGACTACCACCTCTGGGTCTGTCCAAGGGGCTGGAATCACCTCCACCAAAGGGGCGTAGAATGGAGGATTTGTCTGAAGAACAGAATTCCATCCTTATTCATTAAGAAATTTGGAGAGTACTGACAAATAATTCAAAATATGAGAATACTCTCTCTCTCTCTCTCTCTCTCTCAATTACCGGATGACAGACGATGAATCTGTTTTTGTTGGTGAGACCCTCAGAAATGAGAGACGGAACCAAAGCACTTGCAGAGCTTGAGATAATGGCGTCCTTTCTACAGATTGGGTCTATCTTAGCATGGACCTCCCGCTTCAACTCTAGTCTCTCGTTCACACATTCCTGTTAAAACACTTAATGATTACAAAGACATCCAGGACCAGTATATTCACAACATTTTAGAATACTAGTATCTTGGATTGTTATGCTTGTTCAATGCATATTTGAATTTTTTATGGTCAGTTTGAAAAGTTATTGTACCAAAATTGAAGATAAATGTTCAAAAGATATAGGCCTATGTGTATTAGCTGTTGTATATTTGTTTTACTTTGATACGCAGTCATTGTAAAGGATTTCCTCTATTCAATCTGGAACAATAACTTTAAATTATATTAAATTGAACAAGAGGCCCATGGGCCACATCGCTCACCTGAGCATTGTGGCTAGGAAAAAGTAGAAATTGGTTTATTATTGAAAAGTTTAAATCCAAAAGTAGTCCCATGACCAATAATGGCTTTGCTATTCTTGAGAAGAAGATTTTTAAAGAATTTTCCTATATATTTCTATGTAAAACTTTGGTTGGCCATTGTGGCCCCGCCCTCCCCCCGGGGCTCATTATTTGAACAAACTTGAATCTAAACTACCTGAGGATGCTTCCATATAAATAGGATCAATTATGGCTTTGTTTTTCTTGAGAAGAAGATTTTTAAAGATTTTTATATATATTTCTATGTAAAACTTTGGTCGGCCATTGTGGCCCTGCCCTACCCCCGGGGGTCATGATTTGAACAAACTTGAATCTAAACTACCTGAGGATGCTTCCATATAAGTATCATTTTTCCTGGCACAGTAATTCTTGAGAAGAAGATTTTTAAAGAATTTTCCTATATATTTCTATGTAAAACTTTGGTCGGCCATTTTGGCCCTGACCTACCCCCGGGGGTCATGATTTGAACAAACTTGAATATAAACTACCTGAGGATTGCTTCCATATAAGTTTCATTTTTCCTGGCACAGTAGTTTTTGAGAAGAAGATTTTTAAAGAATTTTCCTGTATATTTCTATGTAAAACTTTGGTCGGCCATTGTGGCCCTGCCCTACCCCCGGGGGTCATGATTTGAACAAACTTCAATCTAAACTACCTGAGGATGCTTCCATATAAGTTTCATCCTTCCTGGCACAGTGGTTCTTGAGAAGAATATTTTTAAAGAATTTTCCTATATATTTCTATGTAAAACTTTGGTCTGCCATTGTGGCCCTGCCCTACCCCAGGGGGTCATGATTTGAACAAACTTAAATTTAAACTACCTGAGGATGCTTCCATATAAGTTTCATTTTTCCTGGCACAGTAATTCTTGAGAAGAAGATTTTTAAAGAATTTTCCTATATATTTCTATGTAAAACTTTGGTCAGCCATTGTGGCCCTGACCTACCCCCAGGGGTCATGATTTGAACAAACTTGAATCTAAACTACCTGAGGATGCTTCCATATAAGTTTCATCTTTCCTGGCACAGTGGTTCTTGAGAAGAAGATTTTTAAAACATGCCACCAAATTTTTATTTATTCCCAATTATCTCCCCTTGAATGAGGGCGTGGCCCTTCATTTGAACAAACTTGAATCCCCTTCACCCAAGGATGCTTTGTGGCAAGTTTGGTTGAAATTGGCCCAGCGGTTCTTGAGAAGAAGTCAAAAATGTGAAAAGTTTACAGACAGACAGACAGACAGACGGACTACAGACAAAATGTGATCAGAAAAGCTCACTTGAGCCTTCGGCTCAGGTGAGCTAAAAAGTTCGAAAATGACACTTGAAAATTGAATTGTTTTGTGCTCAATTTTTTATTTTATGCTCTAAATATGTTTCAACTTGAAGATGTTTTCATGTCTTGCAGTTTGTATTGGGTAAACATTCATACCCCAATTTTCAAGAAAAAAAAGTGTATTTCTCATATATTTCCATATTTTAAATTGCTATAAATATCAACAGTATAAATGGTGAATTTTGAAGAAATACAGACCCTAAACCGTGCTTCTACACCACTTGAACGGTACGGTTCAGTACGGTTTGTGAATGGTACGTTTTGTGAACGGAACGGTTCGTTTTGTGAACGGTACGCCCTACGGTTCCCTTTGTGAACGGTACGGTACGCTTTGTGAACGGAACGGTTCGCTTTTTGAACGGAATGGTTCGCTTTGTGAAAGGTACGGTGCGCTTTGTGCACGGAACGGTTAGCTTCGTTTCTGAGGTGAAGTAGCACGGTTTAGGATCTGTATAAAATCGGTATAAAAGTATAACATTGAGTGTTCTGTGATTTTTTTTTTTGGAGCATAGAGAACCTGAGAAACAGACTACCTTAACTGCATGTATTTACTTGTATAAAGAAGGCGTCCTTGACACATTCAGAAAAGTCGTTTGTTCCTGTGATTAGTGACCTTTGCTCTTTAATTGTCAGTTTTCCTCGCAATAATCCATTTTTAGCTAGATGCTCCAGTTGGTCGTCAATGATGGATAAAGCGTGTTGGACCTGTTCCGGTTTTATATCGTACATGCGCACTCGATATCCAGCTGCAGCATAAAGCATAGCAAAGCTATGCCCTATTAATCCACTGAAATGTATAAACTCGGTATTTTTTCGAATATATAAACACAAAATTCATTTTTTTCACAAAAATTTTTGCAGACAAAAGAATTTCTATAAATATATTTCTAATCGACCTAATTCCTCACTAAAACTTATACGGTAGGCCTAGCTAATAGCTATTTTTCGACTTTACTGGGGTAGGTTTAAACAAATTATGAGAATGTTCTTTTAATTTGGGTTTTAAAATTTCTGATTGCTAATTGTTGGGCAAACTGTTGATATGTTATCCAGGACTGGTTCTCAATGTCAAGTTACTCGTGATTTCTCTATAGAATGTAATATTAAAGGTTTGCATATTGGAAATTGTAGAGATAAAATTTTAGTGTGGCATAAGCCATTCCCTTCACAGAGCGCTGCAAATACAATGTAACTATATACTCGCCCACTGGTCACCCGTTACTGGCCCGCTGGTCACCCACAGACACAATTTCTAGCATTTTCTATAACTCTTTTAGATGTAATCGCCCACATGGCGAGAACTAATATTATCATATCTTTTCAAGAACCCGACTATGCTTTGATTTTACAAATGAATGCACTTTGATTTTCACTGTTTCCAACCAATAGAATGTTTTCTAGAACATGAATCTAGATCTGAAGCCTTGAAAGGTATCGAAATGAAGATGAACATAAAACATTCATACCAGATCAAATCATCAAGAAAATGTGGCTGCAAAGAATATTTTTCATGAGAATAAATTGCAAAACGATCAAGAATTTTATTACAAAGATAGAAAGTTTTGGGCCAAAATATCAATGTGGACTACTCAACATGCTCAAGTTATTTGAGAGCTAACGTGGCCCCTAAAATTTCAAATGCTGTTTGCATCCATTGCAACCATGTGCCTTTTTTCTAACAATGTAAGATCTTTGAATACCACATGCTTACGCCACAGATAACGTATGAGAATTAATAATGTTATTATACATGTATACATGTTAATTAGTCCAAAAGTCAGACTGACCTTCCTATGATTCCCACCTGACGCTCCGACCTTCTGTCCGCCATTTCTGGTTATGATCCTTATCTGCTCGTATTATCTGAGAGTGTAGTGTCAGCACATGTAGATATACACATGGAAACTGGTGAAAATTAAAATCAACTATATCAGATAATTAAAGACGTTATTCAGGGGTTATATCCAGATGCATATCACAATATGACCCCTAACGATGAGTGAATAGTTTATATATGCATGGTCAGGATAGTTCTTTATCGCAAGCTTGAAATTATCTTTATCTATATGTAAGGGAAAATTGATGGGTTTTGGCATCTTTGCAATATTGTGGCAGTCAGATAGGTTCGATAGCTCAGTTGGCGCGGAGCCTGTCTGGTAATTGAATCAGGAGCCCTAAATCCTGCTTGGTCTGCCGCATCAGTTACCTATAGTGTCCTGTCGTGCCCTGAAAACGACACTTTAATTACCAGGGAAAAGCCAAGGTAAAGTGTCTTCGAGGGCGAAAGTTCTTTAAGGAGGAAAAATGAGGCAGTCAGACAAATTGGAATGTTGATGGCCAGAGAGATCAGTTAAAAGAGCACCAAATCAGGGTCCGAACGGGGAGGGTGGGCTTTTTCGAACAGTGGTTTGGCCTTTTGCGTTTTTCTTCTAGTCGGTCAATCATACAAGACACTACATGCAGTATGTTCCCATTTGATTTCATAATCATTTAATTGATTCATATTGAGCAGTAAAGGATCTTTATCGTACCAACGCCAATAGTGAAATGGTACTTTAGTTTTCAGTCTCTCCTGAAAAGACCCGTGACTTTAACTTCGAGTTCCAGCGCTTGACGAAGGAAAAACCCTGGGACTCCCGATTGTCAATTTTAAAAATGGAGAAAATAGATTGCTTAATGACTCCTTTCATTTAACAGAACATCAGTTGATTAAGTTGAGGAATTAATCGAGTCTTAAACTAAGTTAAAGAAGAAGGACTAAAAAAGACAAATTAGTGTCCACAGTGCGTCAAATAGGAATGTGAAAAATTAAATCTCACTCAGAGCTCAAACATCGAATTTTTAACAACCGCTCAGTAAACAATATAGAAATGAACATTACACGTTTTAGTATAGATTTGTATAGGAACAATTTTTAAAACTATATTTAGCGAATTTAAGCTAAAACATAAAAATACGAGTTTGAGTGCAGATGAACATAGTATTTGTTATTTACGTTCAAATCAAAATTTACACCGATTTTAATAGTCCAGTCAACATAAATTTGACCTCAAACTAATTGCAACAGAATTTTTCTCATAGTAGTGTTTCTTCTTATAGCATAATATAACTCCATAAAAAAATCGGACGAGTAGTTTTCATAGTAGTCGACTTCAAAAATAATGAAATATTACTTTCACTTTATCCTGGCGTATTGTATTTTCGACCTATTTAGATGTTATTTATTAATTCATTGCAAACTTTATAGAATCTGAAAAAATATGGGCTTAAAATGTTAGCATATGTCTCTATAAAAAAAATGATATAACCTAAATTGCAGTTTTGTGTTTATTTTATTTATATGCCATAATATGGAGAGGGTGCAGTTTTCCTTACAAAAATAATAGCGTCTTGTGTTTTCGACCTAAATATAGTATCAACGCCCAATCGGTATTGGCTATTTATTTCCATTGGATATTCCAAACAATAAAAATACGATTGTCGATCTGTCTTTCAAAAAAACATTGAACAAGTTGCATATTTTGGTTGCAAATACAATTATTCATTGGTTGAACCCATCTGTCAGTAGCTGTGCATTTCCACAAAAAAATCAATGAAATTACATTGCATTTTTCAGTAAAAATCTGTAAGAAAGTGCCCATATTTAAGGAAGAAAAAAATTCGTTTGATCCACCCATTCATTTCAATATTCATGCGCCTCTTTGACAGAGATCTTAATTTTCTTCCGGAAAATTTTCATCAAAAAATCTTTGTAATTAACCGATTACAGCTTTGATTAATCAACAGATAAAATGTGCATTAGTAAAAAGACTAGAATTTCTGACATTGGAATAAAACCATCGGGGGAATTCCATTGAATTAATTATTTTGGGTATTTTAAGTACATTTGTGCTTCAAAGGTATTTTTCCAAGTGTAGCAACCGAAAATAATGTTCTACCGCGCGGAATCTGCAGGGGAAGCAGATTGAGAAAAATAGGTCGAAAATACAATACGGTCGAAAACAGGATACGGGACGATATATCTGGTATGCCGCACCAAACTACCCGCTGTTGACGTCATTTTTAACTAAAGTCGTCATACATAAGAATTACTTCGCCAAAAGTTCGAAGAGTAATATTTTTTGACAAGTTTCCTACATAATATTACTAATTATTGAATAAGAGGAAAACGAAAATAAGCCAGGATATCATTTTATACTTTTTGATACAATATAACGTTTCGACATGAAGAGGCTACAGTTTATTAGCCTCTATATAATCCATCATAGGTCTACACCTTTTGTTTTTTAATTAGGAAAATAGTTAAACATATGTAGGCCAACACTAGTTTTAATAGTTGTTGATTTCTAAATTCCACTAGAGCAAGACCTTTATTATGAAAATGATTAGTTATTAAACTTAAAAGCGTAAATCTCTATGGATCGCCATCTCAGTCAAAATTTCCTTGCAATGACGCTATATTTTCTATAATACACTGTATCACTGATGTCACTGTCAGAGGGTAAAGTCCCATTAATTCCCTTCTGATTACGCACAAATTGTCAATCATAGCTTTTCCTAAAATGTAATGATTAAACACCGATTCCTTTGTTTGTTGTGAACATTTTAACAAATTTTGTCAAAAGAATTTATTGACACAAGTTCTACAAACTTCGGTAGTCCTAAATTCCTCACCTCCCTATTCTTTACAATTATTGCAGTTGTTTTTAGGACAATGCTATACAATTATTTATGTTGTTTTCATTCAATACAATGCTTTAGCCATCTGAGGTGTACATTATTCAGCGAGCCCGAAATTTTGAAAGGAAGGAATATTATCAGGGGAAAATGACAGGCGAAAAACGTAAAAATTGTTGTTTAGAAGAAGTGTTGGAAGGGGCCCTGCATCCCCTCTATCCACCCTCACCCGAAAATATATATTCGCTTAGGTTTTGTTCACATGAGAAAATGTCATAGCCGTTTAAATGGAATTCCCCGATCTATTTTTAGATCAATGTAGAAGACATAAATTCTTGTATTCACACGGAACGTCATGTGCAGGTAATATACAGTGTTTCTACCACATGGTTGGATCTCAGCCAGTCAGAGAGATGGGAATTATTAAATCCTGTAATAATAAGTGTTATGTCTCAATATTTTGGGGGTTTCTAATTTACCGGGAATAACATGGGAAACTGAATTGATGTCACTATGCACAGAGCAATATTTTAGAAATCGTAATACCGAGAATTATGGAATCGCAAATTGCAATGGAGAAAAGAAAACTTCTTATCAAACAAAGACAGAAGTATTACGTGACTTCGGGAAACATCAAAGGGGCTAATCAATGTCTTTAAGAAGTGAGAACCCTATTATCCAAAAGTATTTGTGCTTAAAAAAATATACAATACATTTACTTTGATAGATTTAAACTAATTTTCCGGTTTTGTACACATTGGTTTTTTGATTTTGGTTAAAAAGTTCCCGGAAATTATTTTCTAGCAGAAGGAACCCTTAAGGTCTAGTGAGTGGAAAGCAATAGAGTATCAAGTGCTTTTTTCATGCTAAGATTAGAGGATATATAATAATTATTAATATTTTTAAAAGATAATTAATACATGACTGTACTACAATGTAGTATTTACATGCATGTCTGAGATTTATTTGATTTGATCAAAACTTCGCGGAATTTCGTTTAAACACAAAAGAAAAATGAAATCGAAGAGAATTTATAAAACACTGATACTCAGTAATATAAAACAAAGCTGGGCCGCTTAATTTTCCCGTTGAAAAATAAATCAGATGTCTGTAAATATAATTTTTGTTTATGCACTCCTTTCTTCATGATGATCAAGACATGCTCATAGCTAGTTTCGGACACTAGACAGAAACCCCCTCCTTCCAAATATTTAACCCGGAGCCTGTTCAAAACAAGTTATCCTAATTAATTACATTTATTTACTTTCCCTTAGGTAGATATAATGTACAAAAGCAAGGAATGCTACGTGAATGTTATTTCAAATATGAGTACTATGACGACAACCATGCAAGAGAGTTTATTACGTCAGGTCATAGACTTTGACACGAACACGTACATTGCAGAGGAGGGCGAAATGAAATACACCTCATCATATAGCCTTCAGAGCACAGGCGCTTGATGTTTTTAACCTTTCTCATTATGAATAAAAATATTCCCTTCTATAATTATATTTTAGTAGGGATTTTTTTATTTATAATGAGAAAGGTTAAAAACGTCAGGCGCCTTGCTTCAGAGGCATTAAAGGGACAACTAAGTGATTCGGGGGAGGGGGGGGTTGGAAAACTCTTTCGAGTCGGATTATTTATTTTTTATGTCGGTGAAGGACAATATTTATTTCCAAACATCACATTAAAGTCAATAATAGTACTCTTATTCGTGGCGGTAGGGGGTCAGAGACAGATTATTTATTCCCTGTCAAATCGCTCGAGGTCATATTATATACGATTCGAATTTCCTCTGGGTTTTTTTTAATTTAATTTAGCTCATGATTTACATTGATCACAGAAAATATTGAAAAATCCTCCATGAATGTCTATTTCCCATTAAATGTTTATGGCTAAGGACCAAAAACAGTCACATAAGCACTGTTTATAAGGCATCTGGAGAAAAAAATTAATTCGAATTTCCTCTGTTTTAGCATGGTTTAATATTGAACATGACGCGTTTATTTATAATAAATAATAATTATATCTTTTAGATTTTTATTCCTGTATATTTCTTTCTTATATTAATTCAAAAACTGCTCACCAATATAAGAAATCAGTTGTAATTTTCTACATATCAATTTTCGTTTTTTCCTCTTTTTTCCAACAAAATCTTAGATAATTCCTACCTAAATTTCAAAAAATTGCCTCGATGGAATTTTTCCGATTTCTCATATTACATTGTTTACATGTTGAACTTTCATGAAATACTAAAGAAAATTCTGTTGCAATTAGTTTAGGGTTTTACAAATTTTTTGCTATTTTGACTGGACTATAAACCTGAACCTCACGTTTCTTTTAAAGTGTGTCTGATACTAGAGCTGTATGTTATTGTGTTAAATCTTTGATATCTGAAACCCGATTGATTTAAATTGTGTGATTTACAGGAGAATAACAAAACAAATAGAATTTTTTTTTTATTTTTGGTTAGTCTGATCTTATAAAAAATACGCCATATATATGACTAATAAAAAACATCCTATACGCCTTGTTCCTCCATATCCTTCTTATAAAACAGATAATGCAGCAATAGTGCTGTGTTAAATGATGCTGTAAAAAGAACAAGGTGAGAGTCGATCGGGTCTGTCCCAAGACACAGATTCCTATCATAAAAAGATGGATGGCGGGAAAAATGTCTATAATGCACAAATATGAGGTGAAAAATTAAATGGGTCTTCGATCCATTTTTAAGTACATATATGCATTGTTACAACGCACTTTGAAAAATTACGCACTTTGAAAAAAAAATTCAAAATGCGTTAAAATTTGGGATCAAGCTAACGCACTTTAAAAAAAATAATTTTTTTTCAAAGTGCGTTAATATCGACCATATTAACGCACTTTGAAAAAAATGTAAAGATTGATCAATATTCCTTCAAATAATCGGTGTGATAAATAACAGATCCTGGTTTGATAACTTTTTTATGATAAAGTCACTGTAGGACCTGAGATATTAACGTTTTAAATATTCAAGGTTTTGATAAAATAAAAGGGAAAATTAAAGGGTCTTGAAAAAAAGAGTGACGATTGTTTAAGTTCATTAATTAGTTTCTTCTTTTTTTTAATTCTAGTCTTTGATAAGTAGATGTAAAGGTTTATAGGGGGACTAACAGAGGACAGCTTCAAGCAACTTAGCATTTATCATAATAAAAAGGGGCCAATTTGATTGTTCAAAACTATGAAAATTCTTTCTCTCTCATACGTTTTATTGTACTTAAAAATTTCTAGTTTTCATCTGTTTTAATTAACTCATTATTATTGAAAGTTTTCAACGTCATACCAGTTAGGTAAATACATAATTATATGAATGCTTTGAGTATAGCATAGACATCGAGACTGGGCGAAGGACCAGGGGAGGGGAAGGCAGGGTAAACCCCCCACTTATTTTGGAAAGATATATACATCGTATAAGCATTACAAATGCAGCGTACCCTTTTTAGGTTTATTGCTCCCCTCCCCCGTTTGTTACCGACACCTACCATATGTATTGGAAAGATAGAGATTTGGACTCAGGGATCTTATACCCTTATTCTCCCCTTTTCACGGGAGTAAAATCAATTCATTTTTGAGGTTAAGGTTAGGCTTAGTTTTTTGAAAGATAAATAACAAATAAAATCTTTCCATGACTAAAATATGACTTTTTTTTTCAAAGTG
>PRKT01000359.1:114234-126734 GCA_003671525.1 Saccostrea glomerata | reverse complement strand
GAGCAAGGAATATGCCTTAAAACAGATAGAGGGGACAGGGATATCTATGTCAGCATGTAGGGAAATTGCTGTAAGTAAAGTTAGTGGGAGTCATGTATTTTAATGTAGTGATATATGTGCTATTATTATCAATTAACTGAATTAGGACTGATAGTTAAAGCACTGTAAACTAGGGTTCAATTTAAAGTAGAACGTAAGTGTATTTTCTGAATTCATTGAATTTCATCTTATGACCTAATTACTGTAAATGTATTATATTTAGCGTGTACGATATTTGACGGAAATTGATGTTTACACAAATTAGCATAGATTTAATTTAGCGCATTTCTTATCGTTCTTATTTACATATATAAGTATAAAACATTTAGTGTTGTACCAACGTCGTAAACCACAGCCAAAATGTACGATCCTCTCCCATTCTGGCCGTGGTTGAACGAGGAGATAATTCTTCTTTGCTCATTAAAAAAGCATAGTCGGTTGATGAACTTTATTGCGACCTGATAACCAATTGCAGTATACGAAATATTCCTTGTATACTGTTGATGTCAATTGTTGCGATGGAAACAAAACTTCCCACTGACTGAAAATGACGTCACAATAGAGAGGCGTAAATATTCAAGATTACGACACTTTTTGTGATCAAGCAGCCACGGGTAGGAGAGAGCTCTATGCGGACTCCGGACCGTGGCTTGAGACGATGGTGTACTTGAATTAGAGGAAGTGTCTGTCCGCCAAAAGCGCTAAAAAGAATACACAGCCAAATGTAATATGTTTACAGTACTATGGCAGGATCTAACAGTTGGTTTGTACAATGTCTCTCAAGAAGAATTTACAGTTTAACTTGTGGCATATCAGGCACTCACTATTTTTGGAAAGGAGAAAAAGGGACACTCTTGACTTCGTTATACTCAGAATTTGTTCTAACCATAACTAGCCAGCTAGTACTATTAATTCATACTTTCACTTCTTTCTTTAATACATGTATATATATGAAAAATTCTAAGATTTTTATGTATGATTTTTCTTGACCAGTTGCTGCGGGAGTTGAAGCACCCTAACGTAATCAGTCTACAGAAAGTCTTCCTGTCTCATCAGGACAGAAAGGTCTGGCTCCTCTTTGACTATGCAGAACACGACTTATGGGTAAGGATAACTATTACATTTACAGTGTATGTTACAGGTTTCAAGCAAAGACCTACAGTGATCCAATGGCATACTTATAAGTTACCAAGGGTTACATGTTGGAGAAGATACATGTAAGCAATGCCTACAGAACGAGATTTCTGAGGATTCATGATAACAAAGTTAAAAAAAGTAAAGGAAAAATTAGATGGGACTGTCAAATCACTTCAACATGTCCCTGATTTTTAGCATTCAGTATGTGTTTATGATATTTTTTATTTCCATCCAGCATATCAGCAACTTGACAGGATCAAGATTGAAAATGAGATTTCTGAGGATTCAAGATAACAAAGTTAAAAAAGTAAAGGAAAAAATCGTTTAGAATGGCAAAACACTTCAACATATCCCTGGTTTTTGAAATATTGATGTTCTAGATAATAAAGTTCAACAGTACATTTAGTTGAACTTAGTGCTGCATGTTAACACTTTGTAGTGAAATGGTTTAACAAATTCATGAAAACTATCCCCCCTCTTACACTGAGATTATAAATGAGTGTATTTTCATTTTATATTACTTTGAGTACAAGTAAAGTCAGTATATAGCATTCAGTATGTGTTTATGATATTTTTTCAATCCAGCATATCATAAAATTCCATCGGTCAGCAAAGGCTAACAAAAAGCAAATTGATGTCCCTAGGAACATGGTAAAGTCTCTACTGTACCAGATCCTTGACGGAATTCACTACCTCCACGCCAACTGGGTATTACACAGAGATCTGGTAGGTCACCAGTGGGAGTCCATATTCATATCTCACAAAGGAATTAAATATTACTGAACATAAACTCTTATCTGGATGCAAGGTCTATTCACAAGTTTTGTGATCTTGATAAGCTTGCTATTGCTAATTTTTTATTGCGCTGAACTTCTTTTTCTAATGTGTATTCAATGTATAATACTTTCACTGTCACAAAAATTGATAGCCATAGATGGATTTCAGACAGACAATTTTAGAAAAAAAAGTGTTGTAAGTAATAGTTGGTTTACCGTATTCAAACTGAAGATATAATACTGTTTCAGGATATTTAATCTTTTTGTCATGTTTTACAGAAACCTGCCAATATTCTTGTTATGGGGGAGGGTGCAGAGAGAGGCAGAGTGAAAATAGGTCTGTATTTGTAAAATTAAAGTAGTATCTGTAAAATCACATATTTTAGTGGGGGCAAATTTTTCTTGGTTTTAGGAAACACTCTTGCTTCATAGGGATTTGATTTCGTATGTCTCTTTATACCTCAAAAACAATGAAAATTAACCCCCCATAAACATTTATGATTTCACAAAACACCTCCAAATACATGTATTCAATGCTCCATTCACAAACGAGCATAAATCTCAAATTCTTAAATTTAAAATTGCACATTCAGTTATAACACTGCCACCTCAACAATGAAATCAAGAAATGATTAAAGACTCTGTAAATGCTGAGAACTATGATTTTTCTAAATTTTGATGATATATATTTTTCTTTATTTTTAGCTGACATGGGATTTGCCAGACTGTTTAATTCCCCTTTGAAGCCCCTGGCTGACCTTGACCCTGTGGTTGTGACCTTCTGGTACAGAGCTCCAGAACTTTTACTTGGTGCTAGACATTACACTAAAGCTATTGGTAAGTGATGCTAGACATTACACTAAAGCTATTGGTAGGTGTATACATTCACTGAAATGTATACTTTGTAATATCGAATCATAATTTTTTAGGAAATTAATATTTTACAAAAAACAAAAAAATATATATATTATTGATGTGAAATATTTTTTTGCCAGCAAAGTAGACTTATTTTGAAAGTACATATTTATCTGTAAATTTGAACATTGTAAAAGCAGCTAAATAATCAATTTGCTTGAACACTATGTTCATTACTGGTTTGATAGCAAAGAAAGTGCTTAAGTTTTGGTTTGACAATGGTGCATAGTGAAAAATTAAGAAAAAAAATTGTAAAAGGCATGTTTTAAGAAAAATGAAGAGACATACAGTTAATTAAGAATCTTTTTTTTTTTTTAGATATATGGGCAATAGGATGTATATTTGCAGAACTTTTAACATATGAACCAATATTTCACTGTCGACAGGAGGACATAAAAACTAGTAACCCTTATCACCACGATCAGCTGGATCGTATATTTAACGTCATGGGTTTCCCTCAAGGTGAGAACTACATGTATATTATCTGAATATCTATCTGTAATACTGGTAGATCATAAGTTATTGTCATTCAGTGTGATATGACGCTCCAAAACTTTGCTGTGAATGGCTTTGTTGGCAGTATCTATAGTGATTCCAAATAAAGAAATAATACTTTTGATATGACATACTTCAAGATATTGAAAATCAATCTACTTGTTTCAGTCTATAGTTCTGTAGTTCTTCTTACAGAAGTAGTATCTTTTGAATTTAGAGTATATTGAATTTACAGTATTCAGATATAATCACAGACTACATATTGAAACCAGTCAGAAAAGAATTATTTTGCTGCTTCACTTTATCATATTGTTTTTCTTCCTTTGCAGAAAAGGATTGGGAAGATATAAGAAAAATGCCTGAGCATAATACATTAACCAAAGATTTTAAAAGATCAAAGTAATAATAATGCTAAGATAGTCAATAAATTATTGATAATTAAGGTGCAGTGTAATGCAGTGTAAACATGTATTACAAATGAAGAGATATTTTGTACATGTACATTTATTTAAAATGAAAGTCTCTTTCTGATAAATACAAAATACTGTAATATTTGTAACTAAACCAGTTTGGCCATAATGCATTAGTTATTTCTAAATATTAAAGAGATGTTTTTGGCTAGATATAGACTATCTATAGTATAATCATGCATGTACATGTATAATTATTATGATGGTGTTTATAAATGACTGATATTAAACTTAGGATGATGTACTATATAGAGAAAAATTATTATCAAACGTTTCTATGGTAAGTGTTATTGCCTATAAATTGATATAATTTTATACTTGCAGCTATTTAAACTGTACACTGGTTAAATACATGGAGAAACATAAAATAAAGGCAGATAGTAAACAGTTTCACTTGGTAAGACTGCACAAACAGCGGGTCTCTCATTTTAATTGAAAAAAAATGTCAGTAAAATGAATATCTCTATATAAATATGATGTTTCAGAGCCTTACAAGGAAAAAAATGTTGAATTCACATGTAAACAAAATTATTTGAAAAAAAAGGCCACTTAGTGGTAAATCTCGTTCTGAATGTTAGAAAATTTGCTAAGGGCGATACATGTACCAATCTGGTACAATTAGTCTTTGGACAATTGTTTTGGCTGTCAAGTTATATATCAATATATTGCTCCTAGGGACTTATTTAAGGAAACAGAGCAATACTGAAATAGTTACTTAGACTTTTGTATCAATGCATTGTCTGAATTTAGACCTCCACATTAACTTGAACTAATAGATGTATTTATTTTTGTTGCCTGTTTAGCTACAGAAGTTACTGACGATGGACCCGACCAAGAGAATCACCTCAGATTACGCAATGAAGGACCCCTACTTCACGGAGGAACCTCACCCGTCTCAAGAGTAAGGAGGGAGATAATAAAACACATAAAATAGGAAACAAGAAATCAGAAATACATAGTAAATCAAACCTCTGAGCTGTTACCTGTGCATAGATATCTTATCAATCTGTTAGTTTGGCAAGTGTGTAAGCAGATCTGATATACATGTACATGTTTAATTTTGATTAGATTGATATTTAATATATGTAGGACAATGGGTATTGAGAAAAACTTCTGGAAGCTATTCATATTTTTTTTTATTGTATTTAATCATTATAAAAATATCAATGCCTTTTTGCAGTATATTTGAGGGAAAACCAATTCCTTACCCCAAGAGGGAGTTTCTGACAGATGAGGATGATGATAAAGCAGATACGGGGGCCAGCAAGGTAGACAGAGGTCCCCCTCCACAAATCTGGTTACAGTCCAGTAATGTAGATAACTAAAACTGAAATCTTAGATGACATAATACATATTGCTACAGTCTCATGAAGATAAACATCATCTTGTTTTAATAGTGACATGATTCAAATATTTGTGATATCTTGTTAAAATAAAAAGTGTGCTTATAATATTTTCATACCCTATTCTCATAATTTTTCAGGCACATTTATTCATAAAGAAAAGATTTAGCTATATAGTATTTTTCAATGCTTGGAAACCATTTCTTTTTGAAATCCTTGAACATCTGAGAAAATAAGCTATAGGCAGAAGCACTGTATCTGTAATTTTGTTGTTTAAGGCCACAGATCAGTCCTCGAACCACACCCAGCCAGCGAAGCGTGTCCGTGTGATGCCCCCCTCCACCACCAGCACCAATTCTGCTATGGTAACTAGTGACTATCAGGTAACCTCTAAAAATTTTGACCACTTGACCATTGCATGAGGGCCTGCCATTAACCAACGCATGACTGTATGTTCAGCTGTTGTCAAGCCTTGTAATTGCTGAGCCCAATTTTGAGGTCTGATTTAAATATCTAACAATACATTTAAGTATTCTGAGCCTTTTCTTAATTGAAATTGTAGTATGTTACAGCTACATGCTTTATTTGGATTTCAAATTCATTTGAAAAAAAGAGGGGGGAATAATTAGATTAAAAAATGGTAAATTGCAATATGTAATCCTGATATAACTTGGAGATATTTGTACTTATATATTTATACATGTCTAGGTCAGTGTATATATATTACATGTATATATATTTCAAATTCACGAAATGAGAACTAAGTTTAATGACAATTGCATGCCGTTTAGTGGTCATATTTTTAATGTG
Organism: Saccostrea glomerata; assembly: GCA_003671525.1. NCBI lineage: Eukaryota > Metazoa > Mollusca > Bivalvia > Ostreida > Ostreidae > Saccostrea > Saccostrea glomerata. Next base: position 120,749 of record PRKT01000359.1, on the reverse strand, counting down.
TTGCCTTCGTATTCCATAAAAATTGGCTTTATCACAGTGTAGTAAAAGAGGCTTTGAAATGGTAAATAATGTACATGTATTAAATCTTATTATATGGATTCCAGTTGTGATCTAAACACAATTAATGTATTAAACAAATATTACTCATCAAGTTGGTTTTACAAGATAATGTTATTAGGGATGGAGAATTTTTTCAAACTTCCTATAAAAATTTGAAATTAGTTTTTGCAAGAGAAAGGAAATACGACTGCTTTTTGACATTAGATCTACAGTGTACTTGCTTATGTAACTAACTCTGCACGGTGCCATGATATTTGTCTGCACTGTATGTACTGATGTAAGTATAACATTTAATCTGCTTGACATTAACAGAGGGGAGTTTCCAGTTATGTAGTCTGGCAGTACTTAAACCCTTGATGTTGTTCTTAGGTTGCCATGATGTTTTAGTGAAATGTATTCTCTGATTTCTCTGTAATTCCCCCCAGTAAAAACTTGACATTGACACTGATTTAACACGGAGCGAGGGCTCAGTGTTCTCCATGATTTCAGATCCGATTTTACGTAAAAATTAAGTAGCAATCAGCAAGAGAAATTACATGAAGAACAGAGTGGTTTTGAAGTCTTTATTATCATATTTTGAATTTGAAGTAATATGATCCATAATTTTGCATATTTTCAGCCATGCAAGTTTTGAACATGGAGTTTGATGTTCACATTCAGACATTATTTTGATCCTCATGTACCGGTAGTTGTCAAGTTCAAAAACCATATATTTCAATCACGCAGCTACATTTAAGATTTTTTTCTGTGAGATCTGAGGTTTTAAATTTTGTAATAAACAACATCACTATCACTTTGCTATACTTGTATGCCAATTTTTTTTTCTATGTCAAAATTTAAGCAAAATTATGGGCCATATCTCTTTAATATTCTCTACTTTTGGAAATTCATGTTTATTAAACATAGTTTAAAATTTAAGAACAAAAAATATGGACATTATATTTCAGAAAAAAATTCTCAGTGAGAAATGACAATTGTAATTTTAAACTGAAATCTTGGTTCACCTCAGTGTCAAGCTAGCTGTGATCTCTGCCTGCTTTGTCGACTTAAAACACTGGACAAACTCAGAGAAATAGGTCTGATAGCTTTTGTCAATATCAGTTACTCAGCTGATAATCAGAATTAACCCATATCTCTCCCATATGCAGCTTGTTTGAGGCTCCTGTAAGGTTATTTAGCTACTTCTGTTTGTGAAAATCTGGGTCCAAATATATTGTACCTCACAGAATTTCTTCAAGTACGACAACCTAATCATGTAAAAAGTCAGAATCATACCGAAATTTAGTGAATTGTGATTTAAGATATTGATAAAAACTGCAACCTGTATATAGGCCTCTATCGGGAGTATGATAGAAATAAATTTGATCAGATTGGGAATACACATGTATTTCAAGAGATTTCATATATCAAGAAGATCGGTCCAACTCTCACAGAACTGACCATTTATGTTATTGTTACCTTGAAAATTCATAATTCATTTCTAGAGCATATTGACATATACATTTAATATATAAAGGCATTAACCATTGGTACTTATTATGCCATCACCTGTATATTCCCTACAGAACTACTAGAAAAATAGTCATTAACATAATTAGTAAATAACGACAGAAAATTATGGCAACAGTTATCTGTACTATTTCAAGATTTTTATTTGAATGTATCCTCCAACATTGGATAATCAAGCTACCTTACAATCCAGTAGTGTACTATCACTATTGCTTAACAGTTCCATGTGTAACTCATTCTTACTCATTGGAATAGCTGAATACCACAACTGTAAAGCATTACCATGCCTTATATGAAGTCTATGATTTAACAAATGTAGTCTTGGACCATTACGAGCCGGTAATGTAGAGCAGATCTCTACATTTATTGGTCGTGCTTCGTTCCACCCAGTTTGCCATGTCTAGCGGTACTGTATCCGAGTGTATATGATCTTTTGTTTACATGACTGTTCTGTATATTTCAAGGGAAACGGCTGGCAAACACGCAAGTCTAGTGTAAGTCGACATTCTTTCTGCTTTCTTCTTTCCATGCAGTCTCCTGTTTTTGTTTTCTTTCTCCATCTGCATGTATCCTACCACCCTTAATGTTAACTGTTCACATTGTAAATGCAGAGATGGGCAATATCACTTAGCAAATGCAGAGATGGGCAATATCACTTAGCAAATGTAGAGATGGGCAATATTCTGCAATAATTTGAATTCCTGTTTTTCAAGTACCCTTAATCAGCTTCAAACCTTGCAGAAATATATGTATTTAACAAAACAAAATCATTTGAATTTTTAGCTTGGTTTCTTGTATTTATTTCAATTTGTTTGTATTTGAAATTTCAGAAATTTACAGTTTAGTTGTGGGAAAAGCCAGCAATACTTGTGTTTCTGTTTGCCCACCCACCTTCTAATATAAAATTAGAATTTGTATTATATTAAAGCTTCATTTTGATTGAAGCATCAGTCATGCTATGTTTTTTTTATAGGTTGTACGCCAAACATGTAGATAAATGATTGAACATCTAAGATTGAACCTAGGCGCTCCTAGTAACTGAAATTTATACAGATCTAATTTGGCTTTTTTTTTCCTTCATATGCACATCTTTGCATTTGTAATCTGGGTATATGTTGACAATATTTTACCTGCTTAGTATATTTACTATAACATTTATAAGGAAGAAAAATATATTTTGTTCATTATTTCAGATACAGTTATTTTTCATTAATATCTTATACATTGATATAAAAAAAAAACATTATTTAATAACTTATTTGTATTAGTGTACCTAACAATTCAATACTTTTACATATACATATCATTGTAAAGAAATTAGAACCAAAATAACTTCAAAAAAATCAATGTATCACAAAAGCAGGTGGATTGTTAGCTCAGTACATCTGCACTAATGTACCAGTATGTTAACTCAGTACATCTGCACTAATGTACTAGTATGTTAGTTCAGTATATCTGCACTGAGCTAACATACTGGTACATTAGTGCAGATGAGCTAATGTACCAGTAGGTTAGCTCAGTACATCTGCACTAATGTTCCAGTATGTTAGCTCAGTACATCTGCACTAATGTTCCAGTATGTACATACTTGTTTTAGATGTTTGTTTTCCGTGTGAGTTCTGTAGATGCTTACAGATGTGTGTTTTACTGAACAGAAATCACATCATTGCAAATCACACATTATCACTTTCCATATGACGTACATTGGTCAGAAATCACAGAATTCATCTCCATGGAAATTAGTTAATTCTGTGTGACCATTTCATGTCCATCTATTCACATTCTCATTATATATGGTCCTGCAAAAGGCCGATATGCACTTGTCATAAGTCTGATGAAAACATAATTTGTAATTCTCAAAACACATCAAGGAAACTTATACTGTTAGAATATCAAGCACTAAGAGACATTATGAATCAATTTGAACTACATGTATATACTTTAATAGTGATAAGTACCCATACTAGACATCTGATATGAATTTTAAATGATTTGTTGGATAGTTTGACTAACATAAAATGAAAATACTTTTTTCATGATGATAGTATTAAATTTCTATAGCAAAGAAATCAGTACAAAAGGATTTCAAGAACTTCAAAAAGACAAATGTAGATGTTGTAATGAAGATCTTGTTGTTTGTAGCACATGCACAATGTCCAGGGCAGCACCCAGCCTGGAATGACCTTCACCTCTGGTGGTGTACAGACCTCAACAAGTTCTACAACGAATTACCCCACATCCCGATACTGAAAGTCGTAGAAGGAATCACAGCCCTACATCTCGATTCTGAAAGTCCTAAAATATTAACATGAGCACATATGCAGTCACTTTTTCTCAGCTGGTTGAGAATTTGGGAAAACTTATTAAGAATGAAGATTTTCTTTACCCAAGAAAAAAGTATGGGAATTACATCAATTGTCTAAATTTCATTTATTTATTCCTGTTTGTGTTTCCATGTATTATGTGTTTATGTCAGAGTCAAGGATGTAATACTATTTTGTAAAATATTTAATTTTTGAGGATTTTCCATTGTATGCAAATTGCAGATAATTGACATCGTGAAGCATTGTTATATTGACTCTTAGTATTAATAAAGAATTATATATATTATGTTATAATTAATGATTTATGATAATAAAATGTAACAATCAATAATTCCGGGTGTTTAACAATGAATTTTCATCATTGTGACATTTTAAGAAATAAAAGGGCAAATATGTCATGGTAATTAAAAATGCACAATAAAATATTTTGAATTTAAAGTTTTGTCTTTTATTTCACAGAATGAAATCAATAGTAGGCATCTTTATGTGCAGATAAAGGCCTTATTGTTTCTTGGGAATATACCTACCCTATAACTTTAATCTGGTCCATTATCTGGAATGTATGTTGGATCCAGCATCTGGAGCAAGTCAATTAGTGTGCATCTTAAGATATACATGTATCATCTAAGCAAGTTTGCTCAACATAGGGCTTATACCTACTTTAGAATGAAAACTTTAATCTTTTCTCTCATCCCAAAAATGTAGGTCAGATTCAGCCTCCAGAGCAAGCCTTGTAGTACAGGTGCTGATCCATTATACGGTTTGTTTAGATACTAGGGAGAGAATCAGGTAAATAAAAACCAAGAGTTGGTTGCTAAAAAATTTTTTTTTCTGAAGAACCACCAGGAAGATTATCGCAAAACGAAAATACAAGGATGAGGATATGTTGAAGATTAATATTTGTTGAAGGCATCACCCTGGGGCAAAGTGTGAGGTCTCGGGTCACTTCAAAGTTGAACAAAAATTACACTTTATAAAAGCATTGATATTTTGCTTACTATAAAAACTAGGATCATCAAATCGTGTAAGTTGATGCATCTTCAGATGTAATATCATATTAACTAAAAGTAGGTCATGTTGACCTACTTTGAATATTGCGGGCATTTGTTTTCATAATGATTAAGAGGCATATTTTGAACACTTTAAGACCTTTAGTCATCAAACTTTTTCAGTTGATGCATCTTGGGTCCTTGAACAATGTCAACTTAAAAGTAGGTCACCTTGACCTACTTTCTGAATTTATGGCTAATATTTTCTGAAACATTGAATCCAATTATTTCAGATACTGAGAGGTTTAGATTCATCAAATTTTGTAAGTTGATGCATCTTGGGGCATTAAAACATATTTATGAAAAAGGTCACAGCAACCTACTCTTAAAAATTTGTAGGCTTTTTTTTCAAATGGTTTAAAGGGCATATTTTGGATACTTTCAAAACTGATCATCATCAAACTTTGTCAGTTGGTGCATGTCAACCAAAAAGTAGGTCGCTGTGACTTACTTTTGAAATTTTATGGCTATATCTAAATATCTTGGGTAATTATTAGCTTAGATTTATCAAACTTTGTCAATTGATGCATCCTGGGTTCTTGGATAATGTCAACCAAAAAAGTAGGTCATGGTGACCTACTTTTGAGATTTATGGCTATATCTAAAATTTATGTTTTAGGTCCTTATTGGCTTATAATGTACAATCTTTGTCAATTGATGTGTCGTAGGTCCTTGGAGATCTTCAAATAAAAAGTACATCATTGTGGCCTTTTTAAAAAAAAGTTATGACTATATTTAAATATTTTCAGGTCCTGGAATCATCAATCTTTATCAATTAATGCATCTTGGGTCCTCGAAAAAGAACAACCTAATGTAGGTCACCATGACTTACTTATGGGTAGGTCACCATGAGCTACTTATGGGTAGATCACAGACCTATATGGAATTCTAATGGGTTTTTAGGTCACCTGAGTAACTCAGGTGACCTATTGCTATCTGTTTTCGTCCGTCGTCGTGCGTCGTGTGTCGTGTGTTAACATTTGAACATTTTCAACTTCTTCTCTGAAACCACTGAACCCATTTCAACCAAATTTGGTATACAGCATCTATGGGTGAAGGGGAACAAAAATTGTGAATTTCATGGTCCCCGCCCCCCTGGGGCCTGAGGGGTGGGGCCAAAACCACTAAAATTATTGCAAACTTTAAAAATCTTCTTCTTTACTCCTGGACATCAACCAGGCAATCTGTTAGCATGAATGTAATAACCATTGAGTCCTCTACCAAAATTGTGAAATTCATTGCCCCAGGGTCAAGGGTTCTAGTGCTAGGGCGGTGCTATATAGATTATATAATGAAAATGCATTATTTCTTTGAAAATCTTCTTCTCTGCTTCTGGGTATTAGATAAACTAACTAAATACATAGTTATGATGAGCAAGAGTGCCTCTTCCAGATTTGTGAATTTTATGGCCCCAGGGTCAGGGGTTCTGGTGTTAGGGCGGGGCTCTATAGATTATATAGTGAAAATGCATTTATTCTCTGAAAATCTTCTTCTCTGCTTCTGGGTTTTAAATAAACTAATTAAGTACATAGTTATGATGAGCAAGAGTGCCTCTTCCAGATTTGTGAATTTT